>OY986439.1:205624405-206074405 GCA_963920525.1 Dichetophora obliterata | reverse complement strand
TACCATAACCATTACAAACACCATTACCTTTACCATTACCGTTACCATTACCATTACAATTAACATTACCAATACCATAACCATTACTATTAACATTAATATTACCATTACTATTACCATTACTATTACCATTTCTATTACCATTACCATTACCATTACCATAACCATTACCATAACCATAACCATTACCATTACTATTACCATTACTATTAACATTACTATTACCATTACTATTACCATTACCATTACCATTACCATTACCATTACCATTACCATTACCATTACCATAACTATTACCATTACCATTACCATAACCATTACCATTACCATTACCATTACCATTACCATTACCATTACCATTACCATTACCATTACCATTACCATTACCATTACCATTACCATTACCATTACCATTACCATTACCATTACCATTACCATTACCATTACCATTACCATTACCATTACCATTACCATTACCATAACCATAACCATTACGATTACCATTACCATAACCATTACCATTACCATAACAATTACCAATAATATTTTTAACTTCAATTGATCTGTTCTGAATTTCAATTGATCTGAATTTCACTTGATCTTTTCTGAATTTCTAGTGATCTGATTATTTCTTTTCAAAGAAATCTATTCTATTCTTAACTTCAAAAGTGATCTATTCTGAATTTCAAATGGAATTTCTAAATTTCTTTTGGTCTATTCTGAATTTCATTTGATCTTTTCAGGATTTCTAGTGATCAATTTAGAATTTTAAATGGTATTCTGAATTGGAATAGATTGGAAATGACGTAGTTGCCACAAGTTAAAAATGTTAATTTGTGTATAAATTTATATATTTGTATATTTGTATATATTTGTATGTATAGTTTAGCCAGCATTCAAAACAGCCTAACGAATAAAAACGAATAACAACCGTCTCACAGTCTTAAAATTGCAGCCTAAAAGTATGCAACGAAAGATTAAATGCTGTTGGCAGCAAAATTTTGATTACGTAAATAGTTTTTAATTACATTCTGATAATAGTTGCCATACATTCAGCATTCATTCGACTCGAATAATTCAATTAGAACTATGGCAACGCAGAATTTATATTTCACCCTTCAACACTGTGTCGTTGACAAACTGACAACAGAGAAACTGGTTCATTACAGCAACATTGTTGATTGTGCAGTCCGATTTCTGATTCCCAAATGTGAAAGCAATAATGAAATTGAGTTTTCTGCACAAAACAATAGCGGTGAATGAAAATTCAATTCAATGTCGTACTTTCGAACTTTCTTGCGCTGAACTCCACCGACGCTGACATTCGTTGGTTGGACGTTACTACTTTAGACTTTTGTTAAAAGCTGAAGCTGCCATGGCACAACTTTACATCAATGACATGTTGACAATGTCATTGGGACAGCGTGACGCATAAATGTATTGTTGGAATTTTAATTTGACGTAGTAAAAATTGAAAAACTTCGTGCCAGCTGTGGAAAATCCTTACACATGGTGTTGGTATGATGCTGTGTGTGCATGTGTGTGTTTGAGTGTGTTTGAGTATGAGTGTGTGTGTCGCTTATTGTGTGGTGGAGCTGCTTTCTGCGTTTGCCTTCATGGCGCACACATCATGAAGTGCCAGCTTCATGCCGGGATCAGCTGAAGAGAGAGAGACGTTTTATTTTTATATTTCCTTCTGGTGCAGCTCATGTGTTGTTGTCTCAATTCGCAGATGCTGTTACTGATGTTGCATTAGCTTGATTGCTTGCAACTTCGCTAATTAAGCTATACTTAGCTTTTGCTTGATGTTTTAAAGCAGGTCACGATAGCGTGGATTTTTACCATCAGTGAAGTTTTGTGCGTTAAAGTTTGGCGATTTGCAGATATGTTCTTTTTTCCCAATACATCTGAAAGTTGTAAAGCAAGAGAATAATTTTTGACAGACGTCAACTAACTGTCGACAATTGTGTCAGATTTAAAAGCTTAATTTAACGGTTCACTTGTGTTGTTCCACTCCTTTACAAAAGAAGCTGAAAAGATGCAGTTGAATCTTACTAAAGCAATAACACAAAGTTCTTAAAAAAATCAAATAAAGCTTTTCTTCCAGTTTAATGCTGCCTTGAAGCTTTAGCGCCTACGAGCGCTAACTTATATGCAAAGTTATATTAAAGTGGAATTGAAAAAAAAATTATTCAATTTGATTTGCGAATATAAATTCCTAGCACGCTCTAACCAAGCAAAGCTAAGATATCGTTTGGCATTTGCCAAATAATACCTCACTACCCGACAGACCGAACTCCAGCCAATGGCTTTGCTGCTGGCAATTGACAGTATCTGAAAAATATATATATGTTCCTAGTAAAAACGAAACCAAGCCAGCAAACACACGCTAACACAAACGCTCTGAGCAGTTTGGCATGAAGGGCTGAGAGGCGGTTGTTTGTACTTCCGTCTGCGTGTGAATATGTGTGTGCATGAGATAGTGCGCTTCTCGTATCTGTGTGATGATTATCTGAGGGAATGTAGAGTAATTTTTGGCTGTTTTATACGCGTGTTTCCCGCATGGAATTCAATTTCTTTTCTGTAGTAAAAGCGTTGTTATTGTTGTTGTTGTTTTTGTTACTACTCTCGTTACTGTTGCTGCTGTTGATGAGAATGTTGATGATATGTTTCTACATGTTGCTGCTGTTAGCATTTGCTGTTTATTGCTGGTAATTTAGTGTAACCAAAAATAAAACAAAAAACCTGCCAACAAAACAAAACGAAAACGTCTACAATAACAACATCAAATAAATAAAGTAACGTATACGCGTGGGTGAAACTTGAAACATGACAGAAACATGTGTAAGCTTTTGTTGCTCTTGTTATTGTATGCAAATCATCTTCGACTGATTTTGTTTGCAGTAATTTATGAAAATTGAATTTTGCCAAGATAAGAAAAAAAAAATATAAAAAATAGAATAACAATTTAGTGTATTTCCTTTGAAAATCATATTGAATTTGCATGTATTTGGAGAACAAAATATTGTTAATGCGACTGAGAAATTTAAAGTAAAACAAAAATGATCTGGCTTACTTGTGTGGCAGATTCAATGAAAAACACAGATACCTTTCAAGATTTTTATGAGGTTATAAAATATGTCAAATCAGCTATAGTCGTGAAATAACAGAGGATATATATTTAGTGAATGATTTTTTTATTAGATTGTACTTGAAAAGAGAAACAGGTTACAAATATAAAAAAGCAAAGGTAAAGGTAAAGGTAAAGGTAAAGGTAAAGGTAAAGGTAAAGGTAAAGGTAAAGGTAAAGGTAAAGGTAAAGGTAAAGGTAAAGGTAAAGGTAAAGGTAAAGGTAAAGGTAAAGGTAAAGGTAAAGGTAAAGGTAAAGGTAAAGGTGAAGGTAAAGGTAAAGGTAAAGGTAAAGGTAAAGGTAAAGGTAAAGGTAAAGGTAAAGGTAAAGGTAAAGGTAAAGGTAAAGGTAAAGGTAAAGGTAAAGGTAAAGGTAAAGGTAAAGGTAAAGGTAAAGGTAAAGGTAAAGGTAAAGGTAAAGGTAAAGGTAAAGGTAAAGGTAAAGGTAAAGGTAAAGGTAAAGGTAAAGGTAAAGGTAAAGGTAAAGGTAAAGGTAAAGGTAAAGGTAAAGGTAAAGGTAAAGGTAAAGGTAAAGGTAAAGGTAAAGGTAAAGGTAAAGGTAAAGGTAAAGGTAAAGGTAAAGGTAAAGGTAAAGGTAAAGGTAAAGGTAAAGGTAAAGGTAAAGGTAAAGGTAAAGGTAAAGGTAAAGGTAAAGGTAAAGGTAAAGGTAAAGGTAAAGGTAAAGGTAAAGGTAAAGGTAAAGGTAAAGGTAAAGGTAAAGGTAAAGGTAAAGGTAAAGGTAAAGGTAAAGGTAAAGGTAAAGGTAAAGGTAAAGGTAAAGGTAAAGGTAAAGGTAAAGGTAAAGGTAAAGGTAAAGGTAAAGGTAAAGGTAAAGGTAAAGGTAAAGGTAAAGGTAAAGGTAAAGGTAAAGGTAAAGGTAAAGGTAAAGGTAAAGGTAAAGGTAAAGGTAAAGGTAAAGGTAAAGGTAAAGGTAAAGGTAAAGGTAAAGGTAAAGGTAAAGGTAAAGGTAAAGGTAAAGGTAAAGGTAAAGGTAAAGGTAAAGGTAAAGGTAAAGGTAAAGGTAAAAGTAAAGGTAAAGATAAAGGTAAAGGTAAAGGTAAAGGTAAAGGTGAAGTTATTTTAAGTTAGGTCCTTGCAATTTGAGCGCAAAACTGAAAGAATTATCGCTAATGAATATTTTTCCATATGAAAGGTGGTCAGAAATTCTATTTGTACTTGTTTCGTTTTCAAACATAAACCACTTTTATGTCAGTTTTTGAGTAAAAACTTAATATTTTGGACATTTTTTAAAAAAAATTCGAAAATAGATAGACACTGTTCTAATGGTATAGTTTGTATTATACTTTTTTAAACGTTTCATTGAGCTTTTGAACAAAAATAGATTGAATGAAATATGTTTTAAAACAGCGGAGATCCAAAGTAAAAACTTTAATTTTCCTGTTAGTTGTTGTAATTTTAAGGTCGTTTACTTTCTAATTTCTATAATTTTAAAGAGTTGTCAATGTTTTGAACTCCGCAAAACAGAAATTCTTTTAAATAATTTTTGCAAAAAATTGCGATACTATAAAGTATTTTTATAAGGAAGTTTGCGTTATGTTACAATCTAATCTAGGATCCACATTCTGTTGGAACGCGCTCCCAACCATGTAAAATAGAAATTATTTAGCAGTAATTCAGTTCCAAAATTTAATTATATTAATGAGAACTTTTGAGGGAATAAAATTTTCATATATTTTTTTTAATTAAAAATTTTTAAGAAAAATTAAGTTTCATGCATAAACCATTGCCAATAATGCAAAAAAGCATGCCATGATTACTGGCAGCCATCTCTGAACTATTTTATATTTTACAAAAACCCAAAAACTATAAATATTCGAAAATGGAGCAACTGCAATAAATTTCCCAATGCCTAAAGCGGCTATTATTTAGTTTTATTTTTAAAATTGGAATCAGTTGGTGCACACAAAAATCATTTCATGACCATTGTCAATAGAATTCAAGTTCTGTCAAGTCACGTTTCTTGTTGTTGCTTGGTGTCACATATCTGCGTTTAAAATCTAAATGAGACATTTGAGTCCACAAAGTGTAGTATCCCCAGTCAAGTCGATGTTGGCAGCGGCAGCCGCATGCCAAACAGTTCAATTAGCTTTCTGAAAGCAAGTCATCGAGGAAGCGAAATAAAGGCAAATAAATGTGTGTGTGGCATGCAATAAAGTTGGCGAAGGGCATTTTCTTTTTAGTATGTTTAGTGCCAGGGCCGTAGTCAAGATTTTCAATAGAGGGTGTGGTTGGATTACAAAAATGTATTGGTACCAATATGATAGTCAAAGTAAGGATATGGGACTTTTTAATGCAAAAAAGATTATTCTTAAATGTAACTTTTATTAAGAGAGTCATTATCAAGGTAGCAGTTTTGCAAGTTTTCCTTTAGATATAAGAAAAACGGCGGCAAACTGTATCCATTTGCGTTGACTGTAAACGCCACGATAATCATGGTACCTCGTACAGCGGCCTTTACCTTGCCAACATGCCGAATGCTCTTCAAGGCGATCACTTGACAAATTTTCGTTGGAACGGTCGAAAAACCTGATTCGTCCATATTGTAAGCGAGCGTAGCCGGAAAAAGATGCTCATTTTACGTTGCTCCGACTTCTTCAAAAAACTTCTATTTTCTTCACGTATCGTTGATTTCACGTATCGGGTGGTTCGGGAATTTTCATACGAGTCGATTTTGTTTGCAGCTTATCCACAGAATAATGTTTAATGGCATCACGCAGCACATTAAAGTTGATATCGAATTATTTTTTCGATTTATCCTCTACGGCATGGCTAAAAAAAAATACCGAAATATGCATAAAAACACCATCAAAATGCTATTAAAAAAAGGGTGCCCACAACCGAATTAATTACACAATCCACAGCCGAATTTTTCAGCCATCTTGAACAGTGGTGAAAAAGTGTTTTGGTATCAACATATTGGTTACAATCTATATTGAATTACAAAGTATATTAAATTTACTAAATAAATATGCACAGCACTCAGTTTCTCGAACGATTCACTGTTGTTCATAACACTATTGAAAAGGTTTATAAAATTTATGTGATTTTTTTTCAAGCACAGAAAAATAAATTTGTTCAGAGCACGCGTCTGTTCACTTCGATTTTCGGCATAAAAAACCGTGCTGCCATAATACACAAATGACATATGTCAGAAAAATCGCATATGCTTTCTATCAAAAGATATGCAGGGGTGTCCAGAACCGAACCTCTTACCCTATGTAACTATTCCGTACGTGTGTTTGTCACTAGACTCCTCCTAAACGGCTGAACCAATTTTAATGAAATTTTTTTAGTGTATTTGAGTGGGTCCCTGCATGGGTATGGCTTACAAATGAAACCGGTAGATGGCGCAGCGATCGTGTAGACTGTCTAAATCTCCTACACTGTTCATACGATTCAAATTTGTGTATAGGAGATTTTAGGTACAATGAGTGCTTTACCATCACCAAATAGCGCTGTAGTACAAATTTTTTTCTTACTACAAAAAATGCCTAAGCAGCTCATTTTTAAATTTCTTTGTGACAACATAAAAAAACACACCGCTCATGTCTACATTTCTCAACAATTTTACTTTAATTCTATAGTTAGAAGAACAAATGCATCCTTTTCTAAACAATTACGAAAAAATCATAACTACGACCTTGCAACAACTTATATCAATCTTTTGAAAAACACGTAAAATAAAATTAGCAAAAATATTTTATTTGACTAGTTAAAGTTTTACAAAACAAATATTTATATTATTTATTATTTATAAATACAATTTATAAATGTTTTAAAAATTTAGCATTACAAATTCTTATATCAAAATCTTATTTTATATATTCAAATTTTCACATAATTTTTTACTATAAATAATATTAGTTGACCTTTCCAATCTCAGTTTAGATTATATTCAAGTTAATAGGAAAAACTTTTCTTAGCCAATTATTTTGAAACTTTGTATGGGAAATGGTGAAATTTGGATTTAAAAAATAGATTAAAAAATTTATGTTCAGAAGTAATGTTTTAAATTTTTTTTTAATTTGCTCACTTGTTTTTTAAAATAATCAATTTTCCATAGTCTACTTTGTATTTATTTTTGTTAATATCTTCTTACTATAGGGGGCACTTGAACCCCAAAACCCCCTTAGCAAGTGGCCTATTAAGTGTTGAAAATATTTGCAAAGTATATGTGATGGCGTTGGCGGCGAAATGAAATGCCTGTAACTCTTGAAATTAAACGGGGAGCTTATGTACGATTATCAAGATCTCAGAGACAAAAATTGATGAAAAATTATTTCAATTAAAAAACTTTCTTCAACTCGTTGTTGCCATTACAAGTTTATTCAAGTGTCATGCTCAAAATTATTAAAAAAAATGTTTGAGAAAAGCAAACATCAACTGTCATTAGTTGTATTTTTGCAACGACCTAAAAAAACGGCAATGACTCCAAAACATCGAAAATGTCGCCAAAGCCATAGTACACAAAAATTGCTAAGAACAAATATGAACGAGTATGTAAAAACTATTCGTTAAAAAATTCAACTGGCACGCAAACATGCATCAAAATATGCCAAAGTGTCAAGTGAAGCGAGTGGTTTTTTCGAACCCTCACAACAGTGCATAAAATTTTCATCGCCAACATTTGAACAAACAACCGAACGGTCAATGAAGGCCTTTTTGATGCAATTTTGTTTGCTTTTTTATTTATTTTAATCATTGTCTTACGATTTTTAATTTTTCGAGGCTATATTATGGCATTTTAAGACAAAAACAGTTGATATTTTTTGTTCTTCTTTTTGTCTCTTGACATTTAAATCATTCGTTAAGCTATAAAATATTATGCAACATTAAATTGTGGCATTGTACTTTTTTGGAGGCACAAAGGTTATTTAACGGTTAATAAATATGTTAATGCGTCAAATGGTAATGCGTCATTAAATTGGCAGCTTGCGGTTGAACAGTTTGGTTCTTGTAAAGATGCCGCTAATGCTTTTGCCATATACTATACTTAACCGGTGTTACACAGAGACAGCTGTCTATTTTTATGTACCTTCGACACGCTCATGGCCTCTTGCATCCTAAGTGTTGATTAACTGTTATGATGATTTACTGTAAAAGCAATAAAAATAAATATATGCATGACATCTTAGTAGCCTTAAACGCGATAAGCTGTCGAAGCTTTAACTAAGCGTAATTTTTCTGTATGGCAACGTATCATATAAATTAATAATTTGTTGAAACCCAACTGAGTCTTATTTTCGAAGGTTTTTTGAGGGGTATACGAGCGATCAAAAGGGTAGAAATAATTGATTTATAATGTTTCTGAATAATTCATTGCCCAGTGTTTTAATAGCTAATAGTATTTCGCGAGGAAAATATAAGAGTTTCAGATTGTTTTGCGCCTCAAAATCCTGAGAATTACTCATTCTGGATGAGTGAAGAAGTGGCTGTAGACACAAAAAACTAAATGGAGGGACCTTTAAGTGTCAATTTAGGCAAAATTTTCGGCCATTAAATTTCGAAATTCGGCCATTTTTGGACCGCCAAAAATCAAGTTAGTTCGTTTTTTCTTGGGACCTATCTTTTGTATGCAAAGATTTTTTCCTTTTTTTTTTACAAAGTAGATGTTTCGTAATATCAACAAAAGCCTTTGCGTTGCTTATTAAATTCTATTGACATAACTATGTTCTAAGTACCTTATATCTCTGGAAAATATGAATTCTAATAAACTTTTAAGGAAAAAATTACTTTTCATGGTAGTTGATGATAAATTAAAAATATTTAAATTGAAATTTTCATTTAGTGCCAACCTTTTGAGCTTAAAATCAATGTTATAATCTTAAATTGAGGCATGATAATTCCATCAACAACCAATCAAACTGAAAGCAAATTGAAACTTCAAATTCACACACACACAATAATTTTTGACATTACATGCACTTTCATCTGGTAACCCGATAATTTTATTTATTTACAATCTGGCAATATTGCATGTAAGTGACAGGCGGAAAGACTTGCTTGCCAGTTTTAACCGCTGATGCAAAATGCGCTGGTGCTAATTTGTGCCACAGAAATACATTAAATGATTTCGGTCAAATGGAACAGCATTAGTTTCAACATTTACCGCTACGTCAGTCAACAGCAGCAGTAGATTCTTGATGTCATCATTTCGTCAGAATGTGGAAAACTAAAATAGACTGACTTATTAATGTCAAATAATTGTTGCTGTTGAACTTTGATGTGCAAAGATGTGAATGATGTGACAGCAGCAATGAATGAATACATATCGGTTTTGGCTATTTATGAGAATTTTACAGGAAATTTTTGAAATTAAAATATGCAAAAAAGTGTGTTGGGCTATGAGTAAAAACTAAATAAATTGTAATATCAAGATAAAAAATGGGAAAAATAAAATTACATCAAGTCATTGAAGTGACATCAAATGCAAATGTCAATGAAAATGCAAATAAAAAGGCATCTGCAAATGAAATGAAATCATACTAAATTTTAATTTAAACAACAAATGCAAATTAAATTTGTATATATTTGTAGTTGCACATATTTATGAAAATACAAATGCAAATATTTTTAAAAATCTAAATTTTACTGAACTTATTAATACTTCAAATGAACATGCAAATACAAACATTTTTGATATGTAAATGGCAAATGAAAGCTAAAAGCAAGTAAAAACGCAAATGCAATATCAAATAAAAACCTGAATCCAATAAAAATTTCAAATACAAATACAAAACCAAATTTGTAACAAGTTTTACAAATTCTTATTCAAATTACATTTATATAAACATTCATATCCATATCCATATCCATATCCATATCCATATCCATATCCATATCCATATCCATATCCATATCCATATCCATATCCATATCCATATCCATATCCATATCCATATCCATATCCATATCCATATCCATATCCATATCCATATCCATATCCATATCCCTATCCATATCCATATCCATATGCATATCCATATCCATATCCATATCCATATCCATATCCATATCCATATCCATATCCATATCCATATCCATATCCATATCCATAACCATATCCATATCCATATCCATATCCATATCCATATCCATTACCATATCCATATCCATATCCTTATCCATATCCATATCCATATCCATATCCATATCCATATCCATATCCATATCCATATCCATATCCATATCCATATCCATATCCATATCCATATCCATATCCATATCCATATCCATATCCATATCCATATCCATATCTCTATCCATAACCATATCCATATCCATATCCATATCCAAATCCATATCTATATCCATAACCATATACATATCCATATCCATATTCATATCCATATCCATATCCATATCCATATCCATATCCATATCCATATCCATATCCATATCCATATCCATATCCATATCCATATCCATATCCATATCCATATCCATATCCATATCCATATCCATATCCATAACCATATCCATATCCTTCCATATCCATATCCATATCCATATCCATATCCATATCCATATCCATATCCATATCCATATCCATATCCATATCCATATCCATATCCATATCCATATCCATATCCATATCCATATCCATATCCATATCCATATCCATATCCATATCCATATCCATATCCATATCTATATCAAAATCAATATCCATGTTCTTATCAATATCCATATCCATATTTATTCTCCATATACATATATATATCTATATCCATATCCATATCCATATCCATATCCATATCCATATCCATATCCATATCCATATCCATATCCATATCCATATCCATATCCATATCCATATCCATATCCATATCCATATCCATATCCATATCCATATCCATATCCATATCCATATCCATATCCATATCCATATCCATATCCATATCCATATCCATATCCATATCCATATCCATATCCATATCCATATCCATATCCATATCCATATCCATATCCATATCCATATCCATATCCATATCCATATCCATATCCATATCCATATCCATATCCATATCCATATCCATATCCATATCCATATCCATATCCATATCCATATCCATATCCATATCCATATCCATATCCATATCCATATCCATATCCATATCCATATCCATATCCATATCCATATCCATATCCATATCCATATCCATATCCATATCCATATCCATATCCATATCCATATCCATATCCATATCCATATCCATATCCATATCCATATCCATATCCATATCCATATCCATATCCATATCCATATCCATATCCATATCCATATCCATATCCATATCCATATCCATATCCATATCCATATATATCCATATATATAAACGTGGTACACATTCTGTTCGGAAGTTGGAAGAAGTACCGGAAGTTGGTAAATTAAAAATAATTCATTGTTATTAAGAATAAAATTAGGAATATAATCTGAGCGTTTACAGCGCTTTAGAGCGAATACGTCGAAAAAGGCCAGATTTAAAAAAAAACACCAGGGAAGAAACCCATCTTTTGTACCATGATAACGCACCATCTCATAAGGATATCATTGTAAATGAATTTCTAGTCAAAAACTCAACAAATACCATCAAACAATCATTCTATGCACCTGACATAACCAACTTTTTCAAAATGACCCATTTTCAGTCGATTGAATATATTTAAGAGAATTCACGGCGAGAACTAAAGTTGATAAAGTTGAAAAAAATGTTTTGTTGTTTGGATTATTCATTGACATAAGTGTGTTATTTCAAAAGGGGCCTTCCTTGAAGGCGATACGAAACATTTGGCTGAATAATAAATATTTTGTGTTTTATTGGGCTATTTCAAGGCAATTTTTTACAGAATTTTGTTTTATATACCAGATGCCCTGGCAAACGTTGTTCTGCACCTTTATGTCTTCCACATATCCGAGTAAATGTTCTTATGTTATATTGTGTAAATAATAAAGAACTTGACAACTGCGCCACCTACCGAATCGTAACATAGCAATGAACCATTGTCTTGAGAAAACAAATGTATACACGTGACCTTAATCGGCCAAATAGTTTACATTTATATTTTATAAAGTATTTCCCTGCGGACGTTGTATTAAAATTTTCATGCTAATCGGAAAAAAAAATTTTATTTTTACCATTTTTAGTTTAGATGCTGAAAGTAAATTACAAAATTTTAGTCTATAACGACCTAAACCGACTGAAATATAGCATTTTTATTAATTTTTGGGCAGTTAAAGGAGCGTGGAAGCTCATTTTAAGTACAGTTACCGACAATAACCATTCAAACTAATTTATCACGTTTTAGTCTTATACGACATAAATCGTCTGAAATGTATAATTTTTATTGATTTGTGGACGGTGAAAGGGGATGTGTAGCAAGAGCTTTTTTTCATAACCCATTTCATATTTGAAAATAATCTACTTTAAGCTCTTTCTTCAGTTATGGAATTAGTAACACATTTCATGACTTTGTTTTATATATACATAGATAACTATATTGCAGTATTTTACAATGTTACTCTAGTTTCTTGAATTTTAACTTTACTATGTTTAATTTACTTTTTCAATTTACAATTTAATTTCGCTATTGATTATATTTCTTTAAAATATATAAATCTTACAAATTAAATCAACCAAAAGTATTACAAAACAAGCAACCTGATTTTAGTTATCAAATCACAAATTTGGTGAAACTAGACCAAACCACTATTTTGTTGAGCTCATTTTTTTTTTGTATTTCCATTTAAATCAAGTTTTTTATTTTGCTCTCAATAAATTTGCTTTTCACAACACCCTGTACGTGTTGGCAACTTTTTACAACTTTTACAGGCATCAACATAATTTAACTTTTAGCATGGCGCTAAAAAATTCATGCGATTTGCATAGCTTACCTTTTTCCAGCTCAAACACTTCAAAAGTTGAAATTTATACACAAACACCAGAGCAGCGAATGGAATGGAGTAGCTGCCGATCGCAGCAACATGCAATCTAAATAAAAGCAGTGAAATGATGCAATACGTGGTAGCTACAGTATGGCCTGGGTTACCCTGCCTGGCCGGCAACCAATACACCAGAACTTTTATATAAATAAAATTGGAAAAATCGAATAAAAGAGAGCAAAAACTTTTACCATTCCAGCTCTTTGGCAGTCAGGCATCAGAGCCTCGAAAGAATTGACTTTGTGTCGATGTGTCTCTACTGCTGCCGGCCAAAGTGTCTGGCAGCAATGATGAATTGTTGCTGGCTTTGAAGTTGAATTATTGCAGTTCAAGTTGATTTTTTTTTCTTCTTTTAACGAACAGTTTGAGTAGTCGTAGTTGTAGCAGTGCAAGTAGTTGAAGTAGTCGTCGTAGCAGTAGCAAGAAGTTCATAAAATATACCGTTTTATTATGGATGCAAATGCTGGTGCATCGCTTTTCTTCTCTAATTTTTGCAATTTGTTGTTGCTATTGTAAAGGATGGCGGAGGTGGTGATCCGGAGGTCAGGTGGACAGCATAAGTTGTTGTTGTTGTTATTATTGTTTTGTTGTTGTTCCTGTTCTTGCTGTTGTTGTTGTTGTTATGGAAAGGCGTGAGAATTCCGGATACTGGCGGTTAGCTGTCAAAGGCTAAAGTTTAGATTGCAAAAATAATGCATATTTGAGTAAAAGAACAAAAGTTAAAATAATATTTGAATTTCAGAAATTTCAAAGCATTAGAGAGAAGAAGGGGGAAAAAGGAGGAAAGTTACTTTTTTGCACATTTTAAGGAATTGGACAAAATGGAAATAACTAAGCGTTCTTCTTAAAAAGATTAAAGGCTGCGAGTTTGGCGAAAGATAATAAATAACATTTATTAAATTTCCTTAAAAGTTGTGTGCTAATCTTTATCAAAGACTGCACACATATTTTGCTTCAACTCTGAAGTTAAGATTTTAATATATTTTCCAATACTAACTCAAAGTCATTAAAATGTCGTCGTAAGCTCAAATTTTCTTATGGATATGCATAAAAATTAGGGTATAAATGTTAGAGCAATGCCAAACCTCAGAGATCAAAAACTGCCATGTAAAGCTTCTTGAGAACATAAGGCGTTCGGAGTCGGCATAAAACTTATACGTCCAGTTCTCCATCATTTGTGTTCAAAAATTTAATAACACGCACAGCACAATTGATCAATATAAGCTCGGTCAAAGTCCTTTCAAGCACTGAAATGGCCTATTTATTTAACTGTTTATTTATGAATGTTATGGCTGCATCATTTTTCCTTCATTCTGAAATCAATGATCTTCGAATTTCTACTTTAAACTTAGTAAAATTATTTTACTCTAAATTTCGATTAGAGAATTTTATAAGGAATTTGATTTGAAATTGTATAAAATCATATTAAAAATCAAATTTTCATATAAAATTACATTTAATATTAAAATTAAATATTTATAAAATTTTTAACAAAATTTGTTGATTTTGTTTTGACTTTATATGAATGTGATTTAATATGATTTGAATTTTATAAGAATTAAATAACACTCATACGCCACGTTGATATTTCATCTATCTATTACTATAATATAAAAATAAGTTGGATTGTGTTAGTTATTGATGTTCTCTGTAATGCGTGAACCGATTTTGTTTCTGAATTTCCCATGAAAATTTACGTCAATAACAGGGTTTTTATGTTTATATACGGTCTTTGTAAGTGTATTGGTTCATGAGTTTAGGCATTTTAGTGAACATACCTATATTTGTGCGTATATGGTGCATATAGGGAATTATATATTTATTTTCTTAGATCTATGAAACTGAATATAGAATAATTTGAACTTTCTGAACTTTCCTTCGCGTCTCTAAGGTTTTTATGCCTAAAAGCAAACATCTTACATTATATGAAGGAATATTATCATGATGGTATGAAGAGCGAAGAGCAAACATTGTACATTTTTTTAAATTTATTCCAACTACAACAAATGAACGGCGTAATGCGGATTCTAGTTGAAAGATGTGTATTCAAATTTCGACCGTATTAAGGCATTAAGAAGTGACTTGACTATATGAGGATCAGAAAAATCTAAACTGTTTCTTCGCATAAAGACTAAAAAAGAGTATGCTTTAGGAACAATAAAGTTAATATGTTCATTAAAAGTGAACTTTAAGTCAAATTTGACATCAAGATCTTTAATAGATTCAACACTCTTGAGAGGTATTTCAGAAAGATAGTAGGAATTTGTTAGGAAACTTTTGCATTTAGAAAATTTAGTATGGAAGCATTTAGAAATATTTAACGGAAGAGCACCAAGTTCACTCCAAAGCATCAAGTTATCGAAATCGGATTGTTAAGAAATAACATCAAAGATGCTAGCATAAAGCAAAAATTTTGTGTTGCCGATTATACGACGGGGAGTGGCACATATACTTACATTTTATATATCGAATGGAAGATGCAAATGATTTTGAAGTATAGGTCGCACAGCCTCGGAATTCGGTCGAATACAACTCAAATTTGCGATTTACTGATAATATTTTATGAGTGTTGGACAAGGGGGCGTTGCAGCAACGCGACGGGTTTCAGCTACTACAGATACTTTAATTATACTGATGACAAAAAATAACTTTTAAAATCCGAACTCACTTATAAAAAAAAAAAATTAAATATTTAGCGTTTTCCGATGACTACATATTTTAAGGAGGTTTTAGGCAATTAATTTTTTGCAAATTATATTTTAAGTGATTATTATTTTAATACTATTCAAGAATATGTAAAAAAAAATTTCAAATTAATCCCACTTACCATACTGATTCTACAGCGCTTCAAACCCGGTGCGCCAAAGTAACTTCAACTGACCAGAGTAACTTTAAACGGGTTTTTCACGAAAACTACTTTTTCAATACGGGCCGCACTACTGCAAATGAACTAATCGATTGATTTTAATATTTATTTTTAAATTATTTATAATACAATTTCGCACATCATTTACCAAAATTAGCGTCTTTGGATAATTTGTTTAGTTTTTACACCAAACAGTTGGATCTGGATATTTGTTTTATATACAGGCAAATTTCTTTATAACTCTTAAACCAATGAAGTGGAAATTGAAAACAAATGTTTCTAAGTTCGCCACTAAAAAAGTTTTTTTTTTGTTTCAAAAAAATTATAATTTCGTCGCTTACAACCTTATTGGCGGCAGCTTCAATTCTAAATTCTCCATCTCATATCTAAATCTTTGTCGAATTTGTTTGATACATGTCTATGTCTATGTCTATGTCTATGTCTATGTCTATGTCTATGTCTATGTCTTTTTTTTTTTTTGTTGGACGTAGTGATAGCGCGCTATCATCTAGTGGCCCCACGATACTCCACCAGCTCCACCCCGGAACCGCGTCAGCATTTCATCAGGACGGGGGTTTGATTTCGTAAGATTCCTACGTCCTCCTTAAGCAAGGAGGTTCGGAACTACTGAAGTTTCTCTCCTTTAATATTTTATTTATGTGTCTTTCACACAAAGTCCATGCATGTTCAGATTTTAGCATTTCGTTCAACAGATTCTCTTCAGTTAATGTAACACCTAGCATATCATTTAAAGCTCGTCTCTCCTCCAACCACTTTTCACATTCGAAAAGTATGTGCTTTGCATCTTCTTCTAGCGCTGCGCATGAATCACAGCTGCTTATTTCTTTAAGTTTAAATCTATGCAGGTATTTGTTAAAACTACCATGGTTTGTCATAGCCTGAGTCAGAAAATATCCCATGCTTCCATGTCGTCTTTCCAGCCAGACTTTTATATTGGGGATAAGGCTATATGTCCAGCTCCCGTTCATGTTTTGATTCCAACGTTCTTGCCATTTAGTCACTACATTGTCCCTGGCATTAATTTTTATTTCTGAAATTTTTTTCTTTCGCTCTTGTGTATTAGTGTTCGCCCAACTTATAAGTTTAGTTTGGGTATATATTTCTTCTCTTTCCAGTATTAATAAGTCTATTGGTGGCAGACCTGCAAGCACTAAAGCCGCACTTGTGGACACTGTACGGTACGCTGATATAATACGGAGAGCACTAACTCTCTGTGCTTTCTGTAGTTCCCTCATATTATTCTTCAGATTCAGTGCCCTGACAAAGGTTGGAGCAGCATAAAGAAGCTGGGAGTGTACTACGCTGTTTATTAATTTTCTCATCTGCGGCCTTGGGCCACCACAGTTTGGCATTATTCTGGCCAATGATGCTGCCGTTCGCAAAGCTTTGTCACGAATATTTACTACGTGCTGTCCAAAGCTAAGTTTGTCATCTAATTGCACACCCAAATAGCATAAGCTTCGTTTAAAGGGTATCTCTCTATCTTGTAGACGTATTTTCGGTATTTTGAAGACCCTACGATCTGTCACTAGAATTGCTTCCGTTTTTGGAACTGCAAGTTTCAAACCGTTTCTTCGCAGCCATCTGTTACAACGACATAAGCTATCGTTTACCACTATCTCGATTAATTCGGCAGTTCGCTGGTTTACTACCAGAGCAATATCATCAGCGTAACCTATTAGTTTTGCACCTTCTTGTAATTCCAAATTCAGTAGACCATCGTACATTACATTCCACAGGAATGGTCCTAATACTGAGCCCTGAGGTACACCTGCTGTTATTTGGTACTCTTTTATACCATTTTCCGTCTCATAGATTAAAATTCTGTTATCCAGATAGTCTGATACTATGTTAAAGAGATAGTTATCTAAACGTCGGTTTCTGAAAGCTTGTAGTACTACTTTCCACTTTACTGTGTTAAAAGCATTTTTAACATCTAGTGTTATTATTGAGCAGTATTCTCCTGTTGTTTTGGCCTGTATAGCTTTATTGCATACTGCGCTAATGGCATCAACTGTACTCTTCCCTTTGCGGAAGCCATGTTGCATAGGGGATAGTCCGCCAAGGTCATCTATGCGCTCTTCCAAACGTTTTAGCATTACGTACTCTAATAATTTTCCTAGTGAATCCAACATACAGAGTGGTCTATAGGAACTAGGCTCATTTAATGGTTTATTTCCCTTTCGTAACAAAACTAACTTTTGTATTTTCCATTTAGCTGGAAAGATTCCGTTTATTAGACATGAATTGAAGACTTCAAGTAAAAGATCTGGCCATATCTCACATACTACTTTTATGACCTCATGTCTATGTCTATGTCTATGTCTATGTCTATGTCTATGTCTATGTCTATGTCTATGTCTATGTCTATGTCTATGTGTATGTCTATGTCTATGTCTATGTCTATGTCTATGTCTATGTCTATGTCTATGTCTATGTCTATGTCTATGTCTATGTCTATGTCTATGTCTATGTCTATGTCTATGTCTATGTCTATGTCTATGTCTATGTCTATGTCTATGTCTATGTCTATGTCTATGTCTATGTCTATGTCTATGTCTATGTCTATGTCTATGTCTATGTCTATGTCTATGTCTATGTCTATGTCTATGTCTATGTCTATGTCTATGTCTATGTCTATGTCTATGTCTATGTCTATGTCTATGTCTATGTCTATGTCTATGTCTATGTCTATGTCTATGTCTATGTCTATGTCTATGTCTATGTCTATGTCTATGTCTATGTCTATGTCTATGTCTATGTCTATGTCTATGTCTATGTCTATGTCTATGTCTATGTCTATGTCTATGTCTATGTCTATGTCTATGTCTATGTCTATGTCTATGTCTATGGCTATGTCTATGTCTATGTCTATGTCTATGTCTATGTCTATGTCTATGTCTATGTCTATGTCTATGTCTATGTCTATGTCTATGTCTATGTCTATGTCTTTTTTTTTTTTTTTGTTGGACGTAGTGATAGCGCGCTATCATCTAGTGGCCCCACGATACTCCACCAGCTCCACCACGGAACCGCGTCAGCATTTCATCAGGACGGGGGTTTGATTTCGTAAGATTCCTACGTCCTCCTTAAGCAAGGAGGTTCGGAACTACTGAAGTTTCTCTCCTTTAATATTTTATTTATGTGTCTTTCACACAAAGTCCATGCATGTTCAGATTTTAGCATTTCGTTCAACAGATTCTCTTCAGTTAATGTAACACCTAGCATATCATTTAAAGCTCGTCTCTCCTCCAACCACTTTTCACATTCGAAAAGTATGTGCTTAAAAAATCCCTTTGTGAAAAGCTCGGTGATAGTAAGATCACCGCAAGCAAATTGGTCAGAAAAACCACCTGGTAAAAATGTGTGTACCATAAGAGATTACACGAGCACACCTGTGAATACTTGTAAAGCAGATAGCTTAGAAGGCGAAAAAAGACATCAAAGTCAGCTCAGAATTTCAGAAGAAAAAGCGTTTATTGAGTTAGGCAATAAACTTAGCGCAGCAAATGGCATTGTCTCCGGCGCAAAGAATATACACAAGACGTTACGCGATAATCTTAACTGTGCTTTCGCACTGTATCAGCAACTAAAAGAGTACAGGGAAGCGATAGGTAGTAACCCAGTTATGTCATGCGACGAGCGTAAGCAAGTGCTATCTAAAGCCACTCAAGTTGACCCTATTTCTCCTGCCCAAGAGAGGAAACGAAAAGTGCCGAAAACACCTGCAACAGTCAAAGCACTGCAGACCCAGGCTGAAATAAATATTCCAGAGACTCCGGCTGTGGCAAATGATTGGGAGCTAGTGAGCCACCGAAAAGCAAGGAAGAAAAAAGATAATCAAAGTAACAAACGCCGTGAAATGCGAATCCAAGGAGAGGCAATAACAATTAAATCCAACACGTCTGAGTCATACGCAGATGTTATAAAAAAGATGAAGCAACAAGTAAATCCCACTGATATCGGTGTGGAGATAAGGGGTATCAGAAGGACAAAAGCTGGAGACTTACTCGTTCAACTAAAAAAAGGCGAAGGCCAAGCCGAAAAGCTCAGAAACGCTATAGGTAACACGCTTGGTGAAGATGTCATGATTAGAGCGGTTACCAAAAATCATATTCTTGATATCAGAGACATGGATGAGTCAACAGATAAAGATGAACTTGTTAATGCTCTTATGAAGGCAACAAAAGTAGAAGAACCCACAACGTTCAAAATATTAAATTTTAGAACATCGTTTGGAGGAACCAAACAAGCGCTCGTTCAACTACCTGAGCACTTAGCAGCTCCACTTCTCCGTACGAGGCAAGTCAGAGTAGGATGGGTTATGTGTAGGCTGAGGAGTAAGATTAGAGTTCAGAAATGCTTCAGGTGCCTAGAACAGGGTCATATTTCGAGCCAGTGTAAAGGGACAGATAGAAGCAATCTATGCAGAAAATGCTGTAATCCGGGACACAAAGCTAAAGAATGCAAAGCGGAAACGAGATGCATACTATGCCATGAAAGTGGCTCAATAAATTCTCAGCATTATATTGGTAGTACAGCGTGTGCAATCAACATAAGAAATAAAGCAAGAAAATGATCACGAAATTTCTACAGATCAATCTAGGACGGGGTAGAGAAGCGCAAGACCTGATGATACAGAAGGCGACAGAGATTAATGCAGACATACTTTTAATAAGCGAACCGTACAGAAACCCACCATCTCAAGTTTGGTACGAAGACAAAAACCATTGCGCAGCCATCATGGTAAGAAACAGAAGATTAATAATTAGCGAAGTTAATGAAAGCAACGCTGGCTTCGTATATGTCACAGTGGGCAAAATTAGGGTATATAGTTGCTACTTTTCTATGTCTATGTCTATGTCTATGTCTATGTCTATGTCTATGTCTATGTCTATGTCTATGTCTATGTCTATGTCTATGTCTATGTCTATGTCTATGTCTATGTCTATGTCTATGTCTATGTCTATGTCTATGTCTATGTCTATGTCTATGTCTATGTCTATGTCTATGTCTATGTCTATGTCTATGTATATGTCTATGTCTATGTCTATGTCTATGTCTATATCTATGACTATGTCTATATCTATGTCTTTTTTTTTTTGGTGGACGTAGTGATAGCGCGCTATCATCTAGTGGCCCCACGATACTCCACCAGCTCCACCCCGGAACCGCGTCAGCATTTCATCAGGACGGGGGTTTGTTTTCGTAAGATTCCTACATCTTCCTTACGCAAGGAGGTTCGGAACTACTGAAGTTTCTCTCCTTTAATATTTTATTTATGTGTCTTTCACACAAAGTCCATACATGTTCAGATTTTAACATTTCGTTCAACTGATTCTGTTGAGTTAATGTAACACCTAGCATATTACTTAAAGATCGTCTCTCCTCCAACCACTTTTCACATTTGAAAAGTATGTGCTTTGCATCTTCTTCTAGCGTTGCGCATGAATCACAGCTGCTTATTTCTTTTAGTTTGAATCTATGCAGGTATTTGTTAAAACTACCATGGTTTGTCATAGCCTGAGTCAGAAAATATCCCATATTTCCATGTTGGCTTTCCAGCCAGACTTTTATATTGGGGATAAGGCTATATGTCCAGCTCCCGTTCATGTATTGATTCCAACGTTCTTGCCATTTAGTCACTACATTGTCTCTGGCATTAATTTTTATTTCTGAAATTTTTTCTTTCGCTCTTTTGTATTAGTGTTCGCCCAACTTATAAGTTTAGTTTGGGTATATATTTCTTCTCTTTCCCGTATTAATAAGTCTATTGGTGGCAGACCTGCAAGCACTAATGCCGCACTTGTGGATACTGTTCGGTACGCTGATATAATACGGAGAGCACTAACTCTCTGTGCTTTCTGTAGTTCCCTAATATTATTCTTCAGATTCAGTGCCCTGACAAAGGTTGGAGCAGCATAAAGAAGCTGGGAGTGTACTACGCTGTTTATTAATTTTCTCATCTGCGGCCTTGGGCCACCACAGTTTGGCATTATTCTGGCCAATGATGCTGCCGTTCGCAAAACTTTGTCACGAATATTTACTACGTGGTGTCCAAAGCTAAGTTTGTCATCCAATTGCACACCTAAATAGAATAAGCTTCGTTTAAAGGGTATCTCTCTATCTTGTAGACGTATTTTCGGTATTTTGAAGACCCTACGATCTGTCACTAGAATTGCTTCCGTTTTTGGAACTGCAAGTTTCAAACCGTTTTTTCGCAGCCATCTGTTACAACGACATAAGCTATCGTTTACAACTATCTCGATTAATTCGGCAGTTCGCTGGTTTACTACCAGAGCAATATCATCTGCGTAGCCTATTAGTTTTGCACCTTCTTGTAACTCCAAATTTAGTAGACCATCGTACATTACATTCCACAGGAATGGTCCTAATACTGAGCCTTGAGGTACACCTGCTGTTATTCGGTACTCTTTTATACCATTTTCCGTCTCATAGATTAAAATTCTGTTATCTAGATAGTCCGATACTATGTTAAAGAGATAGTTGTCTAAACGTCGGTTTCTGAAAGCTTGTAGCACTACATTCCACTTTACTGTGTTAAAAGCATTTTTAACATCTAGTGTTATTATTGAGCAGTATTCTCCTGTTGTTTTGGCCTGTATAGCTTTATTGCATACTACGCTAATGGCATCAACTGTACTCTTCCCTTTGTGGAAGCCATGTTTCATAGGGGATAGTCCGCCAAGGTCATATATGCGCTCTTCCAAACGTTTTAGCATTACGTACTCTAATAGTTTTCCTAATGAGTCCAACATACCGAGTGGTCTATAGGAACTAGGCTAATTTAATGGTTTATTTCCATTTCGTAACAAAACTAACTTTTGTATTTTCCATTTAGCTGGAAAGATTCCGTTTAGTAGACATGAATTGAAGACTTCAAGTAAAAGGTCTGGCCATATCTCACATACTACTTTTATGACCTTATTTGGTATACCATCTCGTCCTGGGCTCTTACCTATTTTTAGTTTACTACAAGCATGTGTAATGTCATCTACGTTCAGAGGGATGAAACCTTCGACTTGATAATTTGGTTCTCTTCTTAGCCCATCTTCATCGAATGGAAATAGTGTTTCTAATATTGTTGTTGCCCACACTGGTTCTTTAATGCCGGGTATAGGTTTAAGTCCACCAAGCTTTTTCATCACAATTTTGTACGGTTTGCCCCATGGGTCGGAATCTATTTCGTTACATAGCTCTGTCCAGCATCTTTTCTTACTCTCTTTTATTCTATGTCTATGTCTATGGCTATGGATATGGATATGGATATGGATATGGATATGGATATGGATATGGATATGGATATGGATATGGATATGGATATGGATATGGATATGGATATGGATATGGATATGGATATGGATATGGATATGGATATGGATATGGATATGGATATGGATATGGATATGGATATGGATATGGATATGGATATGGATATGGATATGGATATGGATATGGATATGGATATGGATATGGATATGGATATGGATATGGATATGGATATGGATATGGATATGGCTATGGCTATGGTTATGGTTAAGGCTATGGATATGGATATGTCTATGGCTTTGTCTATGGCTTTGTCTATGGCTATAGATATACCTATATGTGTATGTGTAACCTTTCAGGTAATTTAAATAGGTTTGGAAAAAGCTTAGTTCTAAGCACTAATTATTTTGCTTGACATTTAACCCTTACTTTCTATTACCATTTGAAGTATTTGCAGCCACTACTATCTGCAGCAGCCACTGCGCAACATTGTGCAATTAAATTGACCCACAACTCTAACGCCTCTGATCTCACCTTAGCCCATTTAAATCAAGCCAAATAAGACAATCAAAAGAAGGCCGACCATTCATGATTAAGTGTGTATCACTCAGAGTTGCCACAGCTAATGGGCGAAAATTGCAAAAATCAAATCCACAAAAAAAAAACGTAAGAAAAAGAAAAACAAAAAATTTAGTGTTGGCAACACTTTCAATGAGCTGCAAAAAGCACGTACTTTCAAGACAAAATTCACGATTTTTGTACGTTTGTCACGAAGCCAAAAACAAAAAAAAATAATGATGATTGCAGCAACTGCTAAAAACACAAACAAAAAAAATGAAGAAAATAGACAACAATAACAGCAGCAATAGAAATAAAATCACAGATTTAGCTGTTAGTGTTGTTCCTATAACTTGATTATAGATGGTGGGAGGGCGAGCTTTAAAGCGCTTAAGATATAAAAAAAACAAACAAAATTGTAGGTGACGAAAGGCAGCTCAAGCAGCTTAAGACACGATCAGAAGACAGTAAGTTCCGGCAAACAAGAGTAAGAAACCAACAAAAAGCCGTCACACTTCAACGAAACTTCTATCAGCTAAAACTATGTCTGTCTGTCCGTTAAAGCTTGTCGTTGATCTGACGACATCCAAATTAAAAGCTTAAAAAGACACCCACGTGACACGCGGTAGCAAACAATCGCGTAATTATTGTGGCTGTTGTTGTTCATGCTGTTGCCGCTCGGTAGTTGCAATGTGTCAACAGCAGCTGCTACAACAGCAGCAACAAAAACAACGACAACAACAACAACAATACCATCATCATGTTCTTCACTGATCATGCTGATCATTGTAATTATTTTTACTACTATATGGAAAATAGTGTGCAGTTGTTGTTGTTGCTTTTGCCGCTTGGGTCAGGGATTTGACGCTTGCGCAAATGGAAATAATTTGAAGATATAAAACTGCAGTTGCGCAAGCTACAATTTAAAGCCCACAAAAACTTGGTGAACTTAAGGGCTCAAGATCGATCGGTGAAGGTTGTTCAATTCACACTTTAAATGCTCATTTTGCAGCATGTCTCGGTTGAGATCATTTAAAATGTCTTCATTTAAACATTGTTGCTCTTTTTGGAGTAATGTATTATTATTTTAGTTTTTGTATTTTTAGTTGCATGTATTTCTATTATCAAGGCTAACAAATTGTTTGACTCTTTGAACTGAAGTGGTGGTAAAAGCAAGTCTAATTTCTGATTCCAAATGTAAATGTGAATTTTGATGATTGTCTTGTTTAAATTTTAAAATGCCAAGCAATAAACGTAGAGCTTGTTTTTTGTTTGTTGTATTTTCACAAATTACGAAATAGTTTAAATAAAAAAAAACAATCTTATTTGCCAAGGATGTTTTTTTTTTCATATGCAAATTAATGAAGAACATTTTAAAAAACTTAGACTTCAATAAAAGTCTTCAAATTTACTTCAAATTTAGATAAAACAGAGGCACTTCACATAAAGAGGGAAAACAGCATTAGACTAATTTTATTTTTAATTATAAAAACACTACAACATTGACCTAAACGTTCTTCTTCACAGCGTCTTAAAAAGGCAAGGAATACTCCAAAAAAAGGTATAGAACCTCATTCAGCTGCATTGAAAATAATGTTATTTGAAGAAATTGTAAGACTGAAACCAGAGAAAATCGTATTTTGCATGAGAAACTTTAAATTTGACAACAAGTCAGTTGAACTATCATTATTTCAGATATTCAAAAAATTCAGAAGAAAAAGATGTGCAATACAAAAAATTTAATTCAACCCTTAACTAGAACACCTCAAAAAAATAACACTAACAGTACATCTGGTCCCAGGGACCACACCACTAAAACGCTAAATAAACACAAATTTAGTCAGAACTGAATTGTTTTTTGTTTGGAACGTCTTTAATAAAGTTTTTTTTCCTATTTAGAAAGAATTTTTGAATTATTTTAAATAATTGAACTGAGTTGAATTACATTTTAAATTAAATAAAAAGCGAAATATACTCTTTTGTATTTTTGTTCTGGTCCCACAGACCAGGTGTACCAGTTAAGGGTTAAACTACCATTCGATTGATTTTGATGATTAAATTTGAAATTCCTTCAATACTATAGAATACAGTCACATTTAACAAATACGACCAACATATTAAGAAGCAATTTAATAAAGCTCTGTACAACGATTTGGTAAAGTTTTTTAATGTAACGGAATCAGTCTAAAATGCTTTAAGGCCAGCAATACATAAAAATTTTTTTGAAAATCTAAATTTTGAAACATCAATAAATTACTTCAGAAACATCTTGAAAATATGCTTTTAAAATTTTAAAGCAGTGATGACCAAACTCACACAACTAAAGCTGCTTGCATGTATGTGTAACGTTTAAAGAAAGGGTGTCCATTTGATCGCCCATGGTTGGAGTGCTTTCACACGCATTTGTTGACACAAAAGTTAAAAAGCTTTCAGAAGCTATCTAGACTTCAAGCAAGCAGACTTCGTTATATGCACTCAAAAAAAATAGATACAAACTGAACATAGATGAAAGGTTTGAAATCAAGCATGTCTTAAAGTAATACAAAAACATAAAGTAAGTAATAAAGTAAATGATGTAAATAAAGAGGGCTGAAAAAATATGTTAAAAAAAACCAAAAATAACTCTTTAAAATTTAAGTTCAACAAGTCTTGCATAAATAAAAATTCAAAATATTTCAAAATATTTTATTTTCGGTTACAAAAGTAAGAGATAAAAAAAAACAAGTCCCAACAAAAAATGAATCAAAGATAGTTTGTTGAGTTTTATTTTCACAAAGATCGCGCATACAAAAAAAAAAAAAAAAAAAAAATTGAACAGCAAGCAACCGCAACCTGCTAGCCTGAAGTCCGGACAGCTACGGAAAGTTTGTTGCTTTCGTTTCGTTGTTGAACTCGAGCTTTTCTTCAAGTGCAAACTTTTGAAGCAAACGCTTTACAACCACAAACAAAAAATGAGTATGTATGAATTGGACCAGGGATGATAAATTCACTTCTATAGTACTGAATTCAGTACTTTTCGGGGGTACCGCAGTACCATGCGATGGTGTCAGTACTTTAACAAATGGTTTAAAAATTTTTTTATCAATACCGCATTTTGTTGATATTTGTCAAACAAATTATTTTTTTGTAATAGCTCTAGCCGAAAAAATTTTTTTTTAAAGTTTCCAGAATATTTTAGATTTAAATGTTGTTTTTAAATATACAACAACGAGATGACTACAGACCTAGCCAAAATATACGATTTGCTACGTAACAAGTGAAGACGAAAATCTTACCAATCCGTGTATCTTATGTTTATTTTATCTTTTTAATGCTGAACTAACACAAATATATAAAAATGCAAATTTTAATTTTTTTCCTTCTTTACTTCATAGTAGAAAGTACTTTTTCTAGTACTTACTTCTAGTACTTTTTAAATCCGCTAAGTACCAAACCGAAAATTGGTATTATCTTCCGTTATTGGGACACCCTTGGTTTAAGGCTTTTCACTGAAAGAAATCAAACATTAAAGTATTTTGAAAGCTTTCTGAAAGCTTTATGTAGAAAAATAATCGCCCTTATTCTCTAACCCGCGCTCGCTCTCAAAACGACGTCGAAACAAAATTGTTATATTCTTGAAACTTTTAATTTCGACGTTGAGATCTGCAGTGATTATTCATGTCAATTATCATGGCAAACGTCGTCAAACAAGTATTTGAATTTTTGATCGTCGAAATGATCTTCGACGACAAATCATTGGTGAAAATGAGCTCTCGACGACGAGATTTACTCGATGCGGATTCAAGAATGAGGGTGAACAATAAATCGACGTGAATTGGAAAATTATGAAATCATATTGGAATAGATTATTTGTTTATTATATAATTTTATTGCTTATTATATAATATTTTTTCTCAGTTTTTAGAAAGCTTATTGTAGAAAAAATTTACCTATAAAACAAAATGAACTTAAAATTAAACTATTTTAAACTTGCCAAATAAAAAACAATGTTTACGCTTCCCAGCAAATATGTTATGAGCCCTAAAAAAATATGACTCTAAAATGCGTCATTTATGTGAGTGTTTTATGAGTGCTCATAAAAATAAGTCATTAAAAAAATCTTTTTTATGCGTGTTTAATGAGTGTTCATAAAAAGCAGTCATAAAAGAATAATTTTAATGCGTGTTTTATGAGTGCTCATAAAAAACACTCATAATAGAATCCATTTATGCATGTTTTATGAGTGCTCATATATAGGATTTTTATGCGTTCCTGTGATTCTTGTGAATGGCGCCAAAATTCGGGAAATTCCATTCTTGCTGCGATCAGCTTGCTACGTTTTTAGTGTGCAGCAAGCATTATAAAAAGAATTGATATATTCATTGTGAGTTAAAACGTTGGAGTCTGGGAAAATGATTCAATTTTAACTAGTACATTTAAGTGTTAACATATTATATATAGAAAATATCCAGAAAGATCTTATAAATTTTTCACTATAATAATGACAACCAGCAGTGCAATAAAGAGTCTTCGAAAATAATTAAGTTTTTAAAACATTAAAAAATTCGTTTAGAGGTGGAGATAGGAGAAAATAGTGAAGAATATGAGGAGGCGAATGAGGACGTTTTTAATAATCGAACTCCTGATGATTAAATTCCGGGAAGCATTTAGTCTTTATTGAGCAGTGGACAAACAAATATTAGAAAGCAATTAGCGACATATAAAGTTTTAAATAAAGGGTGTTTTTTATAGAGTCATACAAGTTTAAATCATAATAAAATATAGTAATTTATTTTTAATATCAATGAAATGGGCTTTATTGAATAGAAAATTTTATGACATTTATGCTTCAATATGATTTTGACCATGTGGTTGCCACGGCTAGCGCGTACAAGGCGCAATCTGGAACACCAGTTTTCACAAACTTTTCGCAGCATTTGCGGCCGTATCTCGCCGATAACTCTTCGAATGTTGATTTCCAGGTGTTCAAGTGTTTGTGTTTTATCGACGTAGACAAGTAACTTTACATAACCCCAAAGAAAATAATCCAATGGGGTTAAATCACACTATCTTGGGCCATTTCGTGAAATTATTTTTTCGTCAAAAGTTTCCTTGAGTAAATCAATTATAGCGCCCGCTGTGTGGCATGTGGTAAATCACACGATCTTCGTAAATCACATGAATTTGTGAAATTATTTTTTCGTCAAAAGTTTACTTGAGTAAATCAATTGTAGCGCCCGCTGTGTGGCATGTGGCTCCGTCCTGTTGGAACCACATATCAGCAAGATTAATGCCAGCTAATTGAGGTACGAGAAAACTTCGAATCATGTTCCTATACCTTTTACCATTGACAGTAACATTCTGACCATCATCGTTTTTGAAGACATATGGGCCAATGACTCCGCCAGCCCATAAAGCGCACCAAACAATAATTTTCTGCGGATGTAATGGTGTTTCGACAAAAGCTTGTGGATTTTCCTCACTCCAAATACGAAAATTCTGTTTATTTCCGTACCCATTCAACCAAAAATAGGCTTCATCGGAAAATAAAATTTTCCATGGGAATTCAAAATCAATATTAATTTGTGCTTCAGCCCATTCGCCGAGTTGGCGGCGCATACGATGGTCGTTTGGCTTTAATTCCTGCACAAGTTGAATCATGAAAGGTTTTAAGCCAAGATCTTTTCATAAAATCTTCCTTAAAGTGGAAGGACACAACACCAGTTGCTGAGAACTGCGACGAATTGATTGATTAGGATCATCTTCAATGCGTTCCTGTACAGCGGCTACAGATTCTTCAGTGCGCACTGTTCGGCGTCTCACGGGATGCACATTATCAGTAACAGTATATGTGGTCCGAAAATGGTCTATTGTTCTTCGAATTAGCAGCTCTGAAGGACGATTATGTACGCCATAAATGGATGAAGCGCACGATATGTTTGACGAACAGAACCATTATTTTGATTAAAAATTTCCACAATTTGCACGCGTTGCTCTAGTATAAGTCGATCTATAATAAAATTTCAAAGAAAACTAAACAAAAAGCAACTATCAGCTGTTAAATGGGTGGTCAAATTAAGCAATGATGTCAACTCAAAGTTGTATGACTCTATAAAAACACCCTTTATGAGTCTTAGAAGAGCCTATTATATGAGTCCTAAAAGAATCATTTATAGTAGTCATAAAAGAGTATTTAATATGAGAGTTTATTAGGGATTGTTAAGGGCCATAAAATAGTCTTTATTATAAGTCTTAAAAGAGTCTTTAATATGAGCCATAACGGAGACATTCATGTGAGTCATAAAAGAGTATTTAATGTGAGGATCTAAAGAGGGTTTCTATGCTCATAAAAAAGTCTTTAATATTAGTCTTAAAGAAGTATTTAATTAAAGCCATAAAATTATTTTTTTTTTTCGTCATAAAAGAATCACTAAATGGAGTCATATCGGGGTGCCCTCAACCTAGGAAAAAAGACTCAAAAAAGAGTCTAAAAAAGCCTCATAAATAAGAGTCTAAAAAGAGTCTTAATGTTTGCAGGATTATATGAAAAAGCGCTGCATTTTTAAATTATAAGCCAGAGCGTTATTTTTGTAAAAAATTTTTTATTAAAAAAATAAAAGTTGTCTTTTGAAAAAAAATTACGACTTTCTTTGTTTTAAAAGTCATTTTCGAAAAATAAAATTTCAAAAATCGGGCTCTGGCATATTATAACGTAAATATAAAAAAATTTTCGCTTTATTTCATATGAAAACGTCGACGCTAGGATGCATGCCAATTCTGAGATCTGGCTTTACAATCTAGACTATAACTATATATACACTTTTATGAGTAACAATTTTTTGTATTCTAAAAACATGCCTCAATATATCCTCAAACTTTACAATAAATCGCTTCAATAACTTACTCTTGAGAAACGTTTATTTCTAAGCCTTGATTTAATGCATAGCAGGCCTTAAAGTTATTTTTACACTTTCTCTCACCATTCAGAATTGAATTAGTTATGCTTGGTTTTCACTATGTCATTTTTATGACAACACAAAATTATAGCACCTGAAATATCACCTTAATAAAACTCTATAACATTTTCTGTATAGCTCCATTTAATAATTTATTTGTTTTTAATTAACCAAGATTGCCAAATGTAGAAAAAATGCCAACATGTTGTCATTTTCAATTTGATTGACAACAACTGACCGCTGAAAATGACATAGTGAAAACGAAGCATTACACATAAATTTTTGCGAAATTTTTTTTTGTTTCTTTTTTTGAATTTTGTTGGAACTAATTAAAAAAGTGGAAAACGCTTTAGAAATTTCGAATATAGGAATTTTTTTTTTGATATTGCGAAAAAGTAATGTATTGAGAGTATACTGGCCAGAGAAAAAAATTAAAATGTTAAATATTAACGGAGTTACATATAAGTAAGTCTCTAAAACTTACTAAATCGTAGTAAATCGTTTTATCGTACTGAAACTTTAAATGCGATGGTCTCGTAACTACCCACTAAACCGTATACAAAAGTTTTGTGTAAAGTGATAGTTTTGAATACGTTTTTGGATAGATATTTTTTTTGTGACTTTTTTTTTAATTTGTATGATCTAGAATGATCTTTCTAGAGAATATAAAATTCGTGAAAATTTTTCACATAATTAACAAAATTTTTTTAACCCAAAAACAAACATTCTGTTAGCATTTTAGCAGGAAACAATTACTTATAAAAGAACCATGAATAAAAGCATAATGAATAAGTTCAGAAATTAGTAAGAAATGTTATTTTTTCACAATGTAATGAGCGACGGCCCTTTATGTACTACAACTAAATATATTCAAATAAATCATATTATCGGTATGCAATAATAAGACAATTTATGATTGAAAAAGTTTTATTTCTGAGTGCCAAAAAAGTGGTTTTCTATGGTTCGTTTATTAACTCTTTTTCGAACAAAAAAAGATTCGCTTTTGAGAGGCATTTTAGTCTGACGAATGAGTCCCGAACCTGAACTTTTCTACCCGAAAAGGTTCATATATGAATTCAAAAAAGATAGTTTTGGTTCACTGGGTGTATTTTCAAAAACTGCTCGCGCTTTAACTTAAAAAGTTACGCATCGATTTGGCTGAAATTTAAAGTAGCTGTAGACCATCACTATCGATAGGATCAACTTAAAGTTTTAAAGATTTTTTATAAATGAACTACTTTTTGAAATGAGTTGAGTCCAAAATATGAAATATGAATTAAAGAGCGTACAAAATTTTTAATTTTATACTTTTTTATTATTTAATAGGTTTATTCTGCCCGTGCATGTATTATAAAAAGAAGATAATTTTTTTTGTTTTCTCTGATCAATAGAAATAATGTGACAGCTGCAGCACTTTTGGACTTCGCTCCAGAGACGCCCGATGAAAAAGTTCACTGAGCCGTCATTTTGTGAAAAAACAAAAATAAAATTTACATATATTTCAAAATTCAAATAAAATTATGTAAAAACTTCAAAATGATCCAATTATTTTATCATCTTTAAAAACACTGTTCAAAAATAACAAATTTCAGAGCGTCTAAAGGGTTCCCCCCTTAATATAATTTTAATTAGTATTGTAATAGTATACAGAAAGTAGAAAGGAAATTTATCTGTATGTAAGAATTTATAAGATTGGGTTGTTGTTTCACCCCAAACTACCAGAAAAATTGCTTTACCGTTATAAGGTTAATACAGATTATCGAAACAGAAGGATGGTCAAACTTTGATGCTCTTGAATTTTGCACAACATTGCAATTTTACAACAATTTTGAGAAAAAAACTTAGCTCAAATTGTGTTTTAAATTACTGCACGTTGAGTTGATTCTTCAGGGAGTCCATGAACAATGGAGGCTTACCTCAACCCAAGACAAAACTACGTCACACTAAACAATTTCCTTCCAAACAACTCTGCCCGCAAACAGAGGGGCTAAAAAAGTTTGCACATTAAACAAGTTGCAAGCATTTCACAGATAATGCAATAGATTAATTTTTTTCTTCCAAAGCATATAAATCCGGTAAAGTATCAAACATTGAATACAAGTTTGCGATAGCAAAAAAACTCAACACTTAAGAACTTGAGAACGAGGCGTCACAACATAAACAATGCCATTTGGCATCGTCGGAAAAAGTATTATATCTTAACTACTATTTAAGCGAGTACTCAGTAGAAAAAAGTAGGAATTGCAAGAGCACTCATACATTCTCAAAATAAGGACACACTCACACATGCAGGCAGAGCCTAACAGCATTGCAAAAAAGTTTTCTTCAACTTCTGCAAGTTTTTCGGCTGCTTTGTTTGTAGAATACGAGTATAAGCTACATAACTAAACTACTTTTTTTTTAGATACTTCTACTACTTTTGCATAGTTTTGGGCTTACCTCTTTTCTTCTTCAATGAAGCGATGTAGCAGAAACACAAAGAACAACGCTTTCTTTTTGTTCTAAAACAACCAACAAAGAAAAACAAATAAATGTGGCAGTTGAAGTTTTCGTGGAAAAAGATTTTTTTAAGAATCTGTAACAGTAGCTGGCTATAAGGAAAGTCAATCCAGGGATTCCAAACGATTTCAGGTTCTTCTAATCCCGGGATTTTATTTTCGCGCTCTTGGGATTGAAATATTACAAAAACATAGAACTTTAGAATAAGAAACCACTTCGTTTTATACGTTTAACAAAATTCTTAGATTAGCGAGAAGGAAGAATGGGATAAGCTTAAGCATATCTTGGACTAAATTTTAGTCCAGCTAAAATATTACAGCATTTTTATTAACCTTGCTGACTAAAATTTATACTTTGCAAGTACTAACTCATAACTAAAGCTCTACTGTATTAAATGTAAGCCAAAGAAATATTATAGCTTCCCTTAAAGCTTATTGGTTCAAATTTAAGTACAAAAAAATATTACAGTGTTCTTTTAGCTTTTTGGTTTAAATTTAAGTACATTTTTGTATTGTTTTTTTTTTAATACAGTTTACAGTTTGGCTAAATTCTAGTACATTTTGATACTAAATTTGGATTTTGACCTGTGAAGATTTAGCCTGGCAATGCTAAGATTCAATATTAGGCATTCGGTTCATATGTTTGTTTATTGCTTTTGTTATGTATAGCGCAAAAGCCCAGTGGTTAGGCTAGAAAACTTACAAACTGGATGTCGTGGGTTCGAATCTCACGGTGTTTGCTATTTTTTTAGTATTTTAATCTAAGCCTGTACTAAATTTAAAACCAAAGCTGTATTAAATCCATATATAAGTTTTTTGCATATACTAGATTAGAAACCAAAGCTGGTGTGAACTCATGGATTCTTTTGAAAGCCTTTGCAAAATCCGTGAATATTGCATCTATTTGATGACATATCTAACTGCCACAAGGCCAGTAAGTGGTGCCTCTTCGGCACCACAAAAATAACTGAATTGAAAAATCTAAGCAAATAAATGACTTATATCTTAAAAGTCTTCCGAACATTTTTCTTGATAAAACATTTTTTTAGGAAGGACCCTGGTGTTCTTTGTTTTATTTAGAAAAGTCCTAAATTATTTTGGGTTCTTTTTTATATTTGATTATATTATTTTTCTAAAAATATGTGTGTGTATATAATATATTATATTATATTATAATATGACCTTTTTTCAGGTTCTTAAACAGGCATTCAATTAATACAGGTAGGCTGAAAAAACCAAAAAAGTGCAAAAAAAAAATGGAACACCACCCAAACCATAAATTTGGTACTTTAGTTCTGAATAAAATAAAAAAATAGTTAATTATTTTAATATTTAAAATATTTCAATATTTTAAGTGACAACAAAACGCAAATTTCATCTTTGGAGCTAAAATTTGGTATTTGCTGGATTCCAGGGATCGCTGATCACGAATTTGACATCAAAAACTAGAAAAATATTAAAAAATGTCATCGAAAAAAAGGTTTAATTTAATTATTTTTAATTTTAGAACCATTTTTTAAATTATGTTTTAAAATATTTGTTTTCAATATTAAAGTTATTTTTTTAATTTTTTTTTTAATTAATGTTTTTAAATTTAAAATGTTTACAATTTAAAAACTTTTGTTTTAATTTTAAAAGAATTTTTGTTTAACTTGTTTTGAAATTGTTCTATTTCAAATACAGATTCATTTTAGATGAACACAATTTCATTTAATTTTCACACATATTTTTCTCAGTGTAGGTACATATGTATGCTCCCAAACTATTTATTTTCCTTAACATTTTTTAAGAAACTTCAAATTCTCTCAGTTTCTTAGTATGTTTTTGGTACGAGGGCAATTTGGTAAGTCAGTAGTGACCTTTTCAATAAAAGGTATTTTTTTAGCAAAAATTTAATTATTTCCCAACATAGGCCCTTATTATGAGTTGCTTTCGACGTTCGATCTTCGCTGGTTATCGAAAAACGAGTATCGAACGTTAAATTCTTATTCTGAGCAGAGAAACTCTATCGATATGTTCGATGATCATCGAATTTTCAGTCGAATAGAATTTTGCTTTCGATGCGACGAGTGCTGAGAAAAATTTTTTAAAAATGTAAGTATTACGATCAGCTAATAAAAATATACTATCGTGAACAAACCAAATAAACGAAAATCACAATAGCGCTACTCTTTGTCGATAGCACGTTATAATACCAAATGCAAATTCGTTCGATCAGGCCATTCGACTGCAGTCGAAGATCGAATGTGGCTCATAATAAGGGCCATAGTCTCTTTTTATATCGAAACATTAAGTGCTTGAAGATAAATTCGTCAATCCGACGCTAACTTAGCAAAGACTCAAACCAAACATTTTTATTCGCAAAAAGTTAAATTCGTACTTTTTGCTAAGTACTATTTTAATTTTGGGAGGAAATTTCCTCTTTTCATTTGATATACTTAACAATAATATGTAACGCACAGATTTTGAGAATTTTTGCATTGAAAATTAGTACCATGAGTGCCAATTTCACTACTTTTAAAAAATGTCTATGACCAAAGTCTTAATTGTGCACTCAAAATTGTGCCAAAAGCTAAATTCAAAGCAAATAGCACGAATTTAATTTCCTTCCAAAAGTTAAATTCGTACTTTGTTAAAATAACGAATTTGATTTCCTCCCAATAGTTAAATTCGTACTTAGAAAAAAGTACGAATTTAACTTTTTGCGGATCAAAAATTTTGGTTCGAGTCTTTGCTACGTTAGCGTCGGATTGACGAATTTATCTTCACGCACTTCGAAACATTTAGTTCAGCGTTTCTCTACTTTTTTTATTCCTTCTAAATAAAAGATTTCATCAAAGTCTTCAAATAAGGCGTTTGTTTCGGTGATGACCTCTTTATTCGACCCCAATCTTTAACCACCAAAACATTTTTTCATGGTTTGGAAATAGAAAATAGACGCAGAGAGATAAGTCTGGCGAATATGGTGATGGAGTATCAGTTTGTAGCAAAAGACTTATGGATTTTTGTCATGGCGATTACAGACGTGTGCACCGGTGCGTTTTCATGGCGGAAGAGTACCTTTTTCTTTGCTAAATGCGGTCGTTTTTGCTTCAAACCAACATCAAATTTGTGCAACAGCTGTGAATAATATTTATCGGTGATCGTTTTACCCCTTTCAAGGTAATCGTTGTGAAGGACTACGCATGCATACCAAAAAACTGTCGCCATGACCTTGTTGGTTGACAGACCCAATAGTCACCGGATAAGTCCACTGCTTTGATTGTTGCTTGGTCTTTGCAATGTTCTGATGTATCCATTTTTCGTCTACGGCGCAAGAACTCCTTCAGATTGCAGTTAGTATCGCCAACACTCCTTTAAAGTGGTCACACGGGTGCGGCTATGGTCTAGTGTGGAAGTCATGGCACCCATCGCGCAGATAGTTTTTTTATGTCCAAATATTTATGTTAAAAGTGATGTTCCCACTCGGTTACGATGTCTACAGCCTCAGTCGTCTTAAGCAATTTCATTCTCATATCGTTCAACATCATTCCATGGATTTTAACGATGATTTCTGGCGTGACGACTCCTTTTTGGTATCCCGAACGTTAAGTGTGATTGTGCTGGTACGACCACAATGGAATTCAGTAAACCACTTCTTAACCATTGGGTTCGGTGATAGTTTTATTACGCAAAAAATAGTGCTCGATGAGTACACGAAATTCACTTTTTTTTTATTTTGTTAGAAATTCATGCGTTTGTCTGCTTGCAATGGCTGTCAAATACAAAAGAAATAACGCAGTGGGCTCAAAATCTAACAGTAGTCTATTAACAGATGTTAGTTGATAGAACCAGTGTTGTATTTTAAGATTTTATGCAGGAAATTTAAAAAGTCACTAACTTCTCAAATTGCCAACGTTTATAAAGTTTATTTATTATACTTATCAACTATATGGATCTTTTTGTTAACTTTTTAAGAGTCTTATCAAAAATATAGTTTGAAAAAATTGTCTTATTTTTTCAATTGATTCCCAGTGAACCAAAACTACAGTTTTCGAATTCATTTATGAACTTTTTCGGGTGAAAACATTCATTTTTGGCACTCACAAAAAACCCTTTTTGTATCATTCGTCGGACTAAAATGCCTCTCAAAAGTGAACCTTATTTTGTTGTGATATGTGTTAGGGCTGGGCCCAGTAGATATATATATGAATAAATAAATAAAAAAGAACCATAAATTGTATTTTTTTTTTGTTTAGAAATGAGTTAAAAAAAGAACCATAGAAAAGTTATTTTTCGGCACTCGGAAATCAACCCTTTTTGAATCAATCGCCGGCCGAAAATGCCTCTCAGAAACGAACCTTTTTTTCAAAAATGAGTTAAACAAATGAACCATAGAAAAGTTATTTTTCGGCACTCGGAAATCAACCCTTTTTGAATCAGTCGCCGGTCGAAAATGCCTCTTAGAAACGAACCTTTCTTTCTCCGGAAATGAGTTAAACAAATGAACCATAGAAAAGTTATTTTTCGGTTATTTTTTTTATGTTAATTTTTGATAGAAATGTTGAAATGTTATGGCAGACTTGTTGATAGATGAAAAGAAAAAATAGTTTTTCGAACATGTAGCAGTACATCCATCTCTCTTGTTATGGCGAGAATCAATTCGCACTGGTGAAAAAGTTCATGTGACGTTTGTATGAAGGTTAACATTTTAATTTACTATTACAAATATATCTACAAAGGTTTAAATTATTCCTTTTTTAACTTATTTTAGTATATAAAAAAGTTATATTTATGATTAATTTCTGTACTCATTTATGAACAAGAAATGGTTCGTTTATGAGATATTAATTCTACTGATGTGATAAAAAATTATTATTATTTGAACCCATTTAAGAAGGCAAACGAGAAACATTTATGATTTATTTCTGCTCATTTATGAAAAAAAATGGTTCATGTAGGTAGAGTTTTTAGCTTCTAAACGATTCTTTTTCGACTCAAAATAAGTTTTTGATTAATTTTGCAACAGAAGTACAGTTTTTATTTATGGAAAAAGTTTTCACGAATGTACTCTTTTACTGCAAACACTTTTAAGCAACAAAATAAAAAATTAAAAATTAAAAAAAATCTATCCAAAAACGTTCGCAAAACTCTTACCTTACGCAAAACTTTCGTTTATGATTCAGTGGGTTGTTATACTCACCATTTAAATTCATAATTTGCATGTGTATAAAAAATATTCATGAAATTTTCAAGTTTATTCAGTTTTTATATTTCAAATGTAGTCCGGAGTTTGGAATTTTTAATCCCAATAATCCTGGGATTGTGAATATCTTCAAGAATCGGACTCCCTGCTGGGTCCATTCCAAGCGTCACCGTGAGTGACTCACATTTGAATTATTCTGCTTCTGGCAATGAAGCGGAAAATGCTTGAAGCAGAACAGTTGAATAAGGAAAACAGTAACGCATAAATTTTCTCAAATACTATATAGAAATAGGAAAAAATAAAAATTCTTTATTTGGCTTTTGTGCGGAAATGCACTAGAAATAACAAAGTTTTGCTGGCAGTAAGAAATGCTTTTTAACTTTTCCGAATTCTTAACCAAGCAAAAGTTTTGGAGGTCATGAATTTTTTAATTCCATTAGGTTTTTAGCTATGGCGTTACAATTTAGAAAAAGTTTTTAGACCACCATCGTATTTGCTTCAAAAATATAGTTTTTGGTCCAAGAGTAAGCTGACAAAACAATGAAAAATTGTTAATTTGTTTGTGATTTCAGCAGAAACCTTCTTGCTTACGTAACGCAGCACAATGGGTTAATCGATGCCAAAAGGCACTATTAATTGAAAAAATAAATTTCAAGGTACATACTGATGTTTGGAAAGGACATAAAATTCTGCAACACTAGGTGAAAAAATTGTAGCAAAATATTGTACCGTTTACCAGCAATGCACTTTGAAAGCTGCCGTTTTATTTTTGCTTTGCGTGCGCACTGGGCTAGAAACAATGTGTCAATAAATCAAAGTGATTTTTTTTTGTTTTTAATAAAGTAAATCGGAAAAAATTAGAAATGGAACCATTAACTTCAGGTATTTTAGAGTCGCATTTTGAGCTCTTTTTTGTTATGTAATGTTTTTATATATTTTTAGTATATTTTTGGCCAGAAGCTTAAAAAACAGTGTATTTTGGTTAAAAACACAGGCATATAGTTGTGAATGATTTGCATTTCATTACATGTTTTTTAGGTTTTTCATGCTATGAACATTCTTGTATTAATATCTGAAACTAAAAAAAAGTTGCGCTGATAAGAAATAATTAAATGTTTTCACTTTACCAAGCAGTGCAAAAATTCACAAATCTATGATTTCTGTAAGAAAAATAAACACAAATAAAAAGTACAAAACAGATTTTGTGGTTTACTCAGAATGTATATTAATAAACAAAACTTATGTGCAGAATTTCAAGTCAATTTATAAATTTTTGTGGAGTTTTAGAAGATTTTACAGTTTTGATAAATTCCTTTGTTATGGGAGGTATACGTTGTTTTTTATCTGATTTGGTTGAATTTCATACTAAAAGCGGTGTCTTTATATTTTAGATACAAGCTTAAATACCAAATTTCATTACGATAGCTTCAAAATTACGATTGTAATCGTGTTAACAGACAGACAGACGGACAGAAAGACGGACGGACAGAAAGTTTTTTCTTATCTAGACCCATTTTAACTAAAAAATAAGTCAAAACATTCCCTCCGTCTTCTAGGTTTTCTAGGAACCCATTTTCAGGGTTCGATGCCCCACTGTGCGCTGATGAAATTTTTGAGTATTAATATTTACCCCGTTCAATTGCTGATATAGTTTAAGATCTACAGTATCGGACAAAACTAAAGCACGGACTTCTGCTTGTTCCCAAATTATACAATAAAGTTTAAATAAAAACACTTATTTAATTTGTATTCTTTATTTTATGTGGAAAACATACAAATATACAAAAATTATAATTAAAATGCTTTTGTTTTTAATTTAACCATGTTTTTTTTACAAAGTTATGCCAAAAGCCAAGAAATGCCAGCGACAAAACTAAAGCACAAAATCTTTGATGCTTGCTGTTTTATTTGATTATTAGAAACTACCAACAACAAGTGCCGTTAAATAAAAAAACCGTTATTTGGAGAACATTTTGTGAAGAACATTGAGTGTTTAGAAAAATTTGACACGTGGATATCAGTCATATTTGATCATTCAAAGTAGCCGTGCATCTTTTTAAAATTTATCAAACAAAATGGCTCGCAATAAGTATTCAACTCAAATCAGAGAAAAAATAATTAGTAATTTTAATAATGGTGAATCAGTGACATGCATTTCTAAGAAGTTTGGCATTCACCATAGCGTAATTCACCATAGCGTAAGTGGAGCATAATTCGGCAAATCGGAGTTGGTGGAACTTCTCCGCCAATTGATACCATCGTAAATGTTGAGGATCTAAATAATAAATTTATTGATATTCCCATGCCGATGCCAAATGGTAACTTCAACCATTACCTTCAAAGATCAAATAGCGCAAACTCATCTTTTAGCTTCCAACGTGTTGAAGATGCCGAGATAGTGCGAAGTTGCTTAGAAATCAAATCTAATGCTGTCGGTTTCGATGGAATTCATCCAAAGTTTTTCAAAGCACTTCTACCCGTACTGCTACCATTTATTAAACACATTTTTAACACAATAATAACTAAATCAGAATTCCCCGCTATTTGGAAACAAGCCAAAATAATTCCCATTCCTAAAACTGGAAACGATTACCGCCCAATAGCAATTTTGCCATATTTATCGAAAGTTTTTGAATCGCTTATGTACAAACAGACAAACAAATATTTATTGTGTAACAAACTTTTAACTGATAGACAATCAGGTTTCCGACCAAAACATAGTTGCGTAACTGCTCTACTAGACGTGTCCGACGAAATACGAAATAATCTTGATCAAAATGAAGTTACTTTTTTGATTCTTCTAGATCACTCGAAAGCTTTCGACACGGTCGATCACCAAATTTTATGTTCAAAATTGTCCTACATGTTTAATTTTTCCGAAACAGCCACTCGACTAATGAGTTCATACCTTGCTAATAGAATACAAGCAGTGAATATCGGCTGCGCGACCTCAAGTTTTTTAAGTGTGAGCCGTGGAGTACCTCAGGGATCTATAATGGGTCCGCTCTTATTCTCAGTTTATATAAATGACTTACCCTCTATTCTGCATAGTTGTGGCATACAAATGTACGCTGATGATGTGCAATTGTATACTAGCTGTCGCAAGTCTGATGTTCACTATTGTGTCGCAAGTTTGAATGAAAATTTACGTAAAATTCATGATTGGGCTTCTGCTAATGGTTTATGCCTCAATCCAAACAAGTCAAAATGTTTAGTTATAGCTAGGAAACATAATTTCACTTCAACTCTACCTGAAGTCATACTAAACGGATCATGTATTGAGGTCGTGAAGTCGGCAAAAAATTTGGGCATTACTTTCAACAGTACCTTGAATTGGACAAATCATGTCAATATCACAGTGGGAAAAATCTTCGGTATGCTCCGCAGCCTGTGGGCTACACAATATTTCACCCCCTTTAACATTAGAATGCTACTGGCAAAAACGTATCTCGTTCCCACCGTACTATATGGATCTGAAATTTTCGCATACTGTGACTCTGCAAGTAAGCGCAAGCTGAACGTTGCTTATAACAACATCGCTCGTTATGTCTTTGGACTTAAACGAACTGACCACATATCACAGTATGCAAAACAAATATTCGGTTTGACTTTTGACCATGTCCTCAACATGAAGGCGTTAGTCTTCTTGCATAAAATCATTTTTACTAAGGAACCTCTTTATTTATATGAAAAATTAAAATTTTTAAGATCTCAGCGCGGTAACAACTTGGTTCAACCTAGACACGCCTGCTTGGCATCAGAACGGCAGTTTTTTGTTAATTCTATACGTCTTTGGAACTCGCTTCCATTCTCTTTACAGCGTATTTGCAATGCAACCTTGTTTAAATCTAAGCTATCAGATTATTTGTCCTCACTTTAACTTAAGCTATATTATTTCGTTTTTTTTTTTTTTTTTTTTTTTTTTTTTCTCTCCTTTAATCTCCTTTTAATTTTATACTTTTAATTTTTCCCCTTTTTTTTAGTTTTTTGATTGTCTTATTATTTATAATTGTTATAAATCTCAGTTGTTACATTTGGTTCAATTTTAAAAAATTGTTAATGTTTTAACTGTTTCCGATATGTAATTTTAACTTTAAATTTTATTCAAGATTATGTTTTATATCTCATATTTTTGTGTTGATATTATCGCCATATATGTAATCGGTGCTTAATTATAAGTTTATTCTTGCAAGCGCTTACATTTAATTAAATAAATAAATAAATAAAATAAATAAATAAACATAATTTCCCGGATTATAAGCCGATTCAGCTCTTCGGGTTCGTTGACTACCATACATGGAGGTGGTCGACCGCGAAAAACCACCAAACGCGAAGACCAGGCAATTATTCGGATTATTAAAAGGATCCTTTTGTATCAGCAAGGTCAAGCCCAGATCCATCCAAAGACGAGCTGTGGATGGTGGCTTCGCAACATACAGAAGCGCAAAAAAACCGTTTATTTCCCATAAAAATGTAAAGGCCAGGCTTGAGTTTGCAAAGGAATATCTTAACTGGACTACTTCTCGATGGAAAACTGTGCTTTTCTCTGACGAATCGAAATTCAATTTAAAGGATTCTGACGGATTCAAGCTAGTGCGTAGACCAAGAGGAAAACGCCTTGACCCACGCTATACTAAAGGCACAGTAAAGCACGGGGGAGGGAATGTAATGGTCTGGGGATGTTTTTCGGGTCATGGAATCGGACCAATCCATAAGATAAACAGTATAATGGATCGTTTTATGTATAAAGATATTTTGCAAGAAGTTATGCTACCACATGCAGAGGAGGAAATGCCAATAAAGTGGATATTTCAGCAGGATAACGACCCCAAACACACTGCAAAATGTGTGAAAGAGTGGTTTGTTAATAATAAGATCGATGTTTTAAAGTGGCCAGCCCAATCGCCAGATCTCAATCTCATAGAAAATCTATGGGAAATTGTAGATCGTAAAATATTACGCGAAACTTGCAAAAATAAGGACGAGCTTTTCCGTCAAGCAGAAATCGCATGGAAAGGCATTTCTGGGAATGTCTTGTCCAATCTTATTGAGTCCATGCCACGCAGATGTGCAGCAGTTATGAAAAATAAGGGTTACGCAACCAAGTATTAGATAAATAAATTTTTTTTTAATATATTGAACCTGTGCTTTAGTTTTGTCGCGTAAGGATAACGAATATTTCAATTAAATATGATTCTTTTTGTTTAAAATAAAGAATATTATTATGTTTTGTTTTTTTTTTAGTAAACTTAGTGTATAATCATTATAAAATAATAAAAAAAAAATTAAATCCAACCAAGTTTTCCAATTTTTTTGAACTACATAGTAGTAAGCAATATTCCGTGCTTTAGTTTTGTCCGATACTGTATATATTGTTAAAATATCACTAATTTCTCTCAAATCACAAAATTTAACAAATCGCTAAATGCAAGCCAAAGAGCGTTAGAAGTTAAAGATGTCTAAGAGATTCTAACGAAGTCTTAGAAAGGATTACAAATATTTGAAATGTTGGAATGCTCAGAGGTATTTGATATTTCTCAAGTGTCTTTATTTTAGCAAAATAAACCCATAACGTACACAGAAATAAATAAGAGAAATTAAATCAGTATTTAAAATATATTCTAAAAGAGTTGGAAACAATAAAATATATGAATATGAAAAATGGTTAAAAGTGTAAAAGGCAAGTACTTATTATTAAATTCGATTTCTTTTAGCTCTGATGAAAATTTCTTTTAAATAAAACTTTTAAGTATATAAATAAAACTCAAAAACTAACGAATGTTGATTTTGATGTTTTTATGTTTATGTTTATGTTTATGCTTACGTTTATGTTTACGTTTATGTTTATGTTTATGTTTATGTTTTTGTTTATGTTTATGTTTATGTTTATGTTTATGTTTATGCTTATGCTTATGTTTATGTTTCTGTTTATGTTTTTATTTATGCTTATTCTTATGGATTCTTATGCTTATGCTTATGCTTATGCTTATGTTTTACTTATCAAAGAAACACTATTCAAACAAAATTGATGTCCTGAATTATTTGAAAAGTTACTTGAAGGAATTTGTTATTGCTGTGATTTATTAATCTTATTTTTCTTGTCAAATTTTATGTAATTAATTGCATGTGTGCAGCACTTTGGTAGTTCAATTTTAGCCAATAGTCTAAATAATTCTCTCTGTTATCATTGACACATTCTGTCAGTCTAACATTGCTGCACAATCAAACAAAAGTCACTCCGATCTACTAATTTTATTTTATTTTATTTGATGTTTTTTAAAAAATAACAAAGAATAAAACTGGACAGCTTAATAAAATGGCCAACATAGATAAAAGCGTAGCAGCAGCAACAACAGAAGTTGCAAAAGGAATAATCAAGCGTAAAAGAAAAACGTTGTTGGTGAAAATTGTACGAAAAAAAGCTAAAAACTAAATTGTAGTAGAGAAGCAAGCATTTAATCCCAAAGTGCTTAGAGCGTGTGACGGCGTCATACACGTATTGCTTTTGTTGGTGATGCTGTTGGCGTAGCTGCAGCAGCAATTTTCTAAACAAACGCAAACAAAGGCAGCCGTCACCGAAATCCTTTTATTTTACTGCAATGTGCTTTCGAAAAACACACTAAAAACACACAGATGCACGCAGTGTGAATGCTATGAATAGCATTTCTTATCATATGAATATTATTTGTGCACAACTCTTGACATTTTCAAATATTTTGGGCAAACAAGTATTTTTTTTTGTACTTATATAAAACTTTTTGAAATGGCAAAAAATATTGTAGCCATTGTTTGAATGCAGAATATTATTATTATTTGCACAAAGTAGCACTTTGAGAAAATTGCAACTGCTAGCTGGTTGATTCATCATTAAATTGAACTGTTGCTTCAGTGGAAAAGCATTAAGGACAAGCATTTGCTTCACACTTAACTGTTAAAGCAGTATCAAATATTACATTTTTCATGAACTCAATTGTTAGAATAAAACATATTTTCTCTCTTTATCTTTCTCTCTCCCTCTTACTCTCCTTCTTTCTCGTACTATAACCTTCTAAATTGCTTGAAAATTCAATTCAATTGAAATCTCAAACGTTTTTCATTCTTTATGGGAAAAAATACCGAAAGAGCATAAAAAGCAACGTTTACTTGCTTTTTGCATTTAAAATCAGCTCATTGTGTGTGTATTTTTGTAATGCGAATGAGCAAAAAGTAAGTAGAAAACTGCTACGTTTTGCGCTACATGTCGTTGAAATGGCCATTTAAAAGCACTCAGTTGCAATTGAAAAAGATTTTCGCAATGCTGTTTATGTTTTTGGACTTGTTCTTTTCTAACTAACTGCTAAGAACATAGCAGAAGCAGAACCAATACGCACAATATATGCTGTAATGATTTTTGAAATCAATTTTCTTTTAAATGCAGCTGTAGAAGGATTGAATATCAAACTAGGACTTCGAACAGCTTTAGGATTACTATTTAAATAGCCTCATTATAAAAAAACTAATTTGACTAATTTGAAACTATTGAGAACTTTATATTCTCAAATTTTTTTAAATGCGGAACGCAGAACAAATTGCGAATTTAAAGTTTTCAAATAAGTTATTCATAAATACAGGTCATTGAAGGTACCTTAAATATTTACGTTAACTAAAGAATTTTTTTTTCATCAGACCTTAAACTCAAAATAAGTTTTCAAAATGAGCTACAAGAACTGGCCGCTTTTCTTGAATAAAATGCACTCACTTTAATGAAGGGTGAAGGGAAAGAAATGCATTGAATTATATAAGGTATCAGTGTGCAACATTGACACACTGTGAACACATGTGCAGCGGACCAAAAACTGCTGCAAGGGTGCAGAAAAGTTTGTAAAACCAAACAAAGGACACCCTTCTTTATTATCGTACTACACACACAAGCTGCACAAAAACACACACACACACATTCTCTGTTTGAACCCACATGTCACAGTTTTAGCTGGGGGCTAAATACTACTGAGTGTCAGCTGAAGAGTCAATCGATCCCACTCAGGTATAAAAAATAGGGTCACCCCTCAGGTCTTTTTTATGCCATTCACTTTAAAACAATGCACTCGCTTTGTTTCTGACACTTTTTCTCACACAAAGCATAGTAATTTTCATAGCGCTGGGTAGTAGATAACATTTGCCGCATTTCAAGGTGCTCAAAGCAAACAATTATAAATGTATAAAAAGATATTGTATCTTGTGTTTAATTTGTTTATTGCCCTCATAAATCCTCTTTTTGATGATTAATTGGAAAAAAAAACATAGTTAGAAGCAACCCTCGGGCGTTATAATTAAAAAAATGCTGACAGATTGTTTGTTGTACACTTTCTACTCCAGAGATAAAATAGTTATCCAGTGAAGATTAAAATATTTTTTAAAGTACTGTGCCACATTGTAAATATTGTTTAAAAGAGCCTCAGACAGATTTTAATGATTAAATTTGAAAGAATATAGTCTGAGCTCTATAGCTCTATAGTCTGGGCGTTTGAAAGAGTAAATTCGAAGTAAAAAGTCAGATTTGTAAAATGAAAACTCATGGATTTTGCACAACGATAACCCACATTCCCACGTGGCTATCATTGTAAACGAGTTTCTGGCCTAAAACTAAAAAAATACCATCGAACAACCACCACTTTCACGTGATATGGCTCAGGCCGAAATTTTTCCCTTGCAAAAGCTCCAGTCATGACTTCGAGACACGCGTTCTCAGTCAAAAGAAGACATAAAAAAGAACTATGAAAAGAGAGAGAAGTTGTTCCACCCAATTCGTTTAAAAATGCTTCGATGATTGAATTATTTAAGATTTGTTGTTGCTTTCTTTCATAAATGACTTGACCTAAAGCTCCAAATTATAACCTTGTTAAATTATCAAAGGTCACAATTAACTATATAAATCTAAGATTAATTATTCTTTGACATAAGTCATAGCTTTTAAGGCGATACAATAATTTTGAATGCATAGTAAATATTTGGTGTCTAATTAACCAATTCCCGGTACTTTTTTACAGAATGTGTGTCATAATAAACACATAATTAAAGTTCCGCAAAAAAAAAAAAGAACACTGAATCCACTCGAAAAAGTAAAAGCATATTTTCCTTAACAAGTATTTTTTTAGATGACAATCAAAATGTACAAATCGTATTAAGTTCAATAATCTTGAGTGCAACACACAACAACAACAACAACATGCAAACAACTTGCTGCAACATTGCACACAAACCAGTTGAAAATTGAAAGTGGGTTCAACGAGCAATGAGAAAAAACAATGAGACGACAAAAACATTTAACATTATTTTCTATGGTCTGGCCACATTTAAAATACGTTACAACCTGAATTGTGCAAGCAATAATTGTGAGTGGGTTAAAGTGGGCAGATAACGCGCCTATTTAATTACTATTAAAATAATTGAAAAACTCTTTGTACAAAAAACTCAATACAAAGCATGTCAAAATGTGACATTTTTCGTTCTGTTATTGAATTGTTATACGAGTATTGTTGAGAATTAAACACTTGTTGTTATAATTAAAATTTTGTCTTATACCAGAAAATAAAAATCTGGCATAAAAAAGAGAAAAAATTAAATAGAAAAAAATTATCATGTTTAATTAATTCAGCTTGAAATTAATTACGGTGACTTGACAGGTTTTTTGATCTTGCTATTGTTGACTTGCTCATTTTTTGTTGCCTGAAAGGAATGTTGTTGTTATAAATTATGTTGCCAAATATGTGAAAAGTGGTTTGCTTTTACTTTCTTTCATTCACGTGAAATTATAAGAAAAGTTGGGAAACAGCAATATAAACAAAGACAACAGGTCAACAACTGTGGTAAATGCATGCTTTTTGCGTTAAAACAAATTATGCTACATTTTGACACAAATCAAAACCAAGTTTTTCAAGAGCATTGCCAGCCCAACACGGCATCTTGTTGTGAGAAGCGCGTTGTTGTGTTTTGTTAACCCATTAAAGACTGCTCATAGATTCCACCGTACGATTTTTTTCAAAAATTTATCAGAAAGCTTATATAGGCCATAGAAGTTGCTTTGCAAAATTTCAGGTTTGTAACTGTCACCGTATTTGAGATCTGCTTTGAGTATTTAAATACCCAATCGGCTAATCCGGGTTCTTGGTGTTAATAAAAATTTGCATATATGGCAACATTCTTTTGTCATAATGAACACCTGATAAATAGAGGATACTAGAGGCAAACTGACCACGAATTTTTCCCTCGATCTTTACATTTTCTAATTTTCTACATAGCTTTATATATGGATTTTGTCATTTTTGAAAATCACACGTCTTCGATCTCGAAAAGGAACATTTAATTGTATGAATTTCGTTTCACATTGAAAAGACAATAAATAGTTTAATTTTTCCGTAATGTTTTAAAAAAAATTATTTTGATATCTCCTACCACTTTTGAGATATGGCCTTTTTCGTAAACACTGTTTTATGGGTATTTAAATACCCATTAGTCATTAGTGGGTTAAGCGCATTGCAAAAAAAAAAACAAAAAAGATTTAGCACAGAGTTATTTTACACATACTTTGTTTTGTAGTATAAACTTTATACTCTTTCAAAAGATCATTGAAAACTTTTATCTCTGTAGTCAGATGGAAAAATAACTGAAGTCAACCTTGAACCAAGGAATACTAAAATATCGCTTTAATATACAATTTGGTAAATTTTTCTTCACAAGTTATATATATACACATAATATCAAATTATAACGATGCGATTACGAAATGATGTCGTTAAAATGATAACGATCTCGAATAGAACTTCAACATTTTTAATTGTAGATCAGGAAACATTAATTAAATTTTAAAAATTTTTGGGAAAATTAAACTAAATTTCTTCAATTCTACTTGAAATTGAACTAAATAAAAAAAAAAATTAAAATTTAAAAATTTAAATTTAAATTTATTAAACATCACTTGAATTTCCGAAAAGATTAAATTAAATTTGAAATTTACATGGTGATAGTATTAACATCATCAACCCAGTAATGACGAGAGAATTTAAATTCAATTTTGAAAAAACAAGAACAGAGGTGTATCAAGTTTGGACAGTATGCAGAAGCGAAATTTATAACATATTCATTAGGGTTGGACTAGTGCACGAGTTTTCGATTTCGATACGCGGCAACCCCTATTTTTGTGAGGTTTATAAAAAAATGCATGAGCCAAAAAATGGGGGAGGTGGGTTGGGGGTAAATGGCTCCTCATCGGGGTCAAAGGTGGGGGAAAACGAGACAAAATACACGAAGCGCTTCACAACTCTCGCCGGGTCGCTCCTAGAGAGGTGAAATGTAAGACCGACCCCCATTATTTTTCCCCCTCCCACAATTTTTACGAACATACTAACCCTCTATCTGCGCTCCTTAGGGTGGCTCCCATACTAAATATTATTTTTTATAAAATTACCCGCCACCGCCCTAACTAGCCCCAGAATGCCCCTAGAGGAGTGAAATATATAACCGACCCCCAATATTTTTGTTACCCCAGCAGTTTTTAAGAACATACCTAGCCTCCATCTTTAATCATTAGGGTGGTCCCCATACAAAAATTTTTAATTTTTAAAAAAAAATTTTATTACTACTATAAAAACATTTTTTTATAATTAATACAAATTATATAGTGATAAATAAATTAATTCATTTTTATTATTTTTTATTTCAAAGTAAAAATGGCATTAACATCGACGGGCATTGCGAGTAGTTTGAGATCACATACGGATCTCTTTTTGATCGGACAACCATGCTCGAATATAGCGGGAGCAAAGTTGCCGTCTAGACAACAAGTGCTTAGAATGTATTTTTATGGTATTGGAGTGCGTAAAATAAGTGCCGACGAAAGTGGTTCTTTGGTAACCAACACTGTCATGGTTTTTTTGGCGCCAAGCATTTATTCCGACTAAACAAAGGAAAAATGTGAAAATAAAGGTGAATTCTTTGGTCGCAGAATGGTTAGCCTTACAAAAGAATACTTTAAGAGGTGGCGAAACACAAAGAAAAAAGGAGGCTGAGTTTGTCGAGAAATTAGATGATCTTTTTGACATCGCACATGCAAATGTACTCGAAATGGTAACCAACCAGGAAGATATTGCTTTTTTGCAACTGCAAAGAGTAAAGGGGCGTCAAGGATGCATGGCGGGTGTTGACAAGATTTTAGGTAAAAAACAGAAAACAAGCGGAACGAAAAGGGCTAGAAGATAAGCGGAGAAAACGCGCAAAAATTCAAAACGAATCTGCAGTAGCGGGTAACTATGATTATTACAATAGAAATATAATTTTACAGTGTAATTATGATATTTACAAATGTGTACTGTGTAATTTCAGTTGGCAAGATTTCATCCACTGAATCTAGTGAATCAGAAAATGAGCTCGAAACTGTCGATGATCCAATGGTTTCCTGTAAGAGAATACCAAAAGAAGGAAGAGGCGCAATCAAATGCATTACTCCGGATCTTGTGTCTGTTTTCGATAGATTTAAGACATCAGACGTAGCAGCAGTTCGGATATTGATTGCTGCTGCACGAACTTTTCAGCTTGATCCAAAAATGTATGTAATCAATCGAAAGTCCCTTCGACAAGCCCGTACAAAAAATAGACAGCAGATTGCTGCATTTTTAAAGGAAAATCCATAGGTATGCCATATTAAATAAAAATTATATTTCTGTAAAACTTAGCACGAGTAATTTTACAGATGGCCGAAACAAAGTTTTTCAATGTGCACTGGGATGGCAAAATGTTGCCGGACTTGCAACGCACCGATATAAAAGTTGATTGTCTTCCTGTCATCGTCACATACGATGGAAAGGAGCAGCTACTTGGCGTGCCAAAGATACCGTCGGGTCAAGGTAAAGGTAGGCGTATTGCAGGCTTTTGCATGAGTGGAAAATCAGTGACCGTGTTCAAGCAATTTCATGCGATACCACGTCAACAAACACTGGTCAATTTCAAGGTGCGGCAATCTTTTTGGAGCAAATAATGTTAATGTTAATGTTAATGTTGTGTGGTGGAGATGCGTACTGCGACCTAAATGAGATCTATTGTACCTCCTTCTCAAAGCTCCGCTGGGTTTGCGGATTACAGAATTTCATCCAGCCCTATTTCTCTAATGAATTTGAGAATATTCTTAGGTTCAAGGGATGAAACCTGCTCTAGACTCAGCTCATAATTCCCCAGTGCTAGTTTACGTCTGCGAGCCACGGCGTCGCAGTTTGTAAGTAGGTGTATTGGAGTCTCCTCTGCTTCTTCACAGAAACGGCAGTTACTATCGGTCTCTATGCCCAATTTCATCAGGTGGTATTTGAGTTTACAGTGTCCTGTAAGGAACCCCGTTAGAATCCTAAGATTCGGTTTGCCTAAGCTTATGCACAATTTTGCTCTCCGAGTGTTAAAATCTCTGAGGAGCAATTTGGATTGTCTTAGCTTTGGGAGGCTTTTCCAAAGGTTTGATCGTTTATGCCTCTCCTCCCTTCTTAGTTCTTCTTTTATAGAATGTGTGCCCAATCCGCAGAATGGTTCTGGCCCTATAAATTTTGTGGCTGCACCCTGTCGTGCTAGTCCATCGGCTTCTTCGTTACCCTGTATTCCTTTGTGTCCTGGGACCCAAAGTATAGTAACAGTGTTATTCTTGCCTAGTTCGTTGAGTTTTGTTAGGCATTCCCATGTTATTCTCGATGATATCTCACAGGAAACTAATGCTTTGATTGCTGCTTGGCTGTCTGACATCACAACTATATCCTGACCTTTGTATTTACGGTCCAGATTGAATTGTGCACACAGCTGTATTGCTAGGATCTCCGCTTGGAAGATACTGGGTGTTGTCCCCATAGGTTCAAAGTGCTTGGTTCTTGGCCCGTACACCCCTGCGCCTATACCTTCCAATGTCTTGGACCCATCTGTATACCATGCTATACTGTGTGGTTTCTTGACTTGCGATATCATCTCGCTGTCCCACTCTTTCTTGGTACTAAGCTTAATTCCGAAGTGTTTTTCGAAGTTATACCTTTTTACTATATCGTCTCTTGGTAGATCGATGTAGGGAGTGTGCTTTGCAATGTCCTCCTTCTCTCTACTGCTGATAGTTTTACCTAAACCTGTCCCCTCTTTTGCAATGCACAACAGAGTTCGCTTGGCTACTCCCTCTATGACAAGGTGTAAGGGTGTTAGGTCCAGAATTACTTCTAGTGCTGCTGTAGGGCATGTCCTCATGGCCCCTGTGATGCATACACAGGCCAGTCTCTGCACCCTTGTTAGCATATTCCTCATTGTGGTTAGCTTGGTTCTTTCAGCCCATGCTATTGCACCATAGGTGAGGATGGGTCTCACCATCATGGTATACATCCAGCGGAGAATTGTTGGGTTACAACCCCAGCTTTTCCCCGCCAGGCTCCTACATACCATGAGTGCTCGCGTTGCTTTGTTTATAGTTACCTCTGCATGTCTTCTCCAGAGAAGCTTTGAATCTAGTGTAAGTCCCAGATACTTTACTTCTCCTTTGAAGGGAATTTCAGTGCCATCCATTCTCATTGTTCGGAGGTTTGGCAGGCTTCTTTTGTTAGTGAAAGGTACTATGGTGGTTTTCGCTGGGTTGATACTTAATCCCACTGTGTTGCACCACTCCTTTGTTACTGACAGTCCTCTCTGTATCAGGTTACAGAGTGTATCCTCGAACTTCCCTCTCGCTATTAAGGCGATGTCGTCTGCGTAACCCTGACATTTTATGCCATTCTCGGTTAGCATCGTTAATAATTCGTCCACAACAAGACTCCACAGCAGTGGAGAAAGGACTCCGCCTTGTGGGCAGCCTTTTGTTGTTTTGATTCTTATAGTGGTGTTGCCCACTTTTGTTTCTGCAGTTCTAGTGCTAAGCATTTGGCATATCCATCTGCTGAGCGTATCATTTACTCCTTTTTTGTGTAAAGACTTCTTCACAGCCTCGTGAGAAGTATTATCAAAGGCTCCCTCTATGTCTAGAAAGGCACAGAGTACGGTTTCTTTGTTTTTGAAAGCTGACTGGATGTTGCTAGTCAACTGGTATAGAGCAGATTCTGTAGACCTGCCCGCCCTATACGCGTGTTGACAGGGGTGCATTGGTGCCTTCTCCAGAATCTCAGTTCTTATATAGTTATCTATTACCTTTTCCATTGTTTTAAGTACAAATGAGGTAAGGCTAATGGGTCTAAACGACTTTGGTAGCGTGTAGTCTATTTTCCCTACTTTTGGTATGAAGGTGACTATCGCCCTTCTCCATTTCCTTGGGATATAGCCCAGCGCAAGGCTGCTTCTAGTTATTTTGACTAGGTGAGGCAATATAGTTTCTGCACCTTTTTGTAGAAGTGCAGGAAAGATGCCGTCTACACCTGCTGATTTGAATGGTTGAAAGGTTCTGAGTGCCCAATCTAGACGAGCCTTAGTACAAATGCTCGTTGCAAGTTTCCATTCTTCTTGATTTGGAGTGATCTGCCTGTCTGCTGTCTCATACTCAGTTACCGGTGTACTGCCCGGGAAATGAGTTTCTAGAAGGTGACTGGCTCGTTGCTCTTCTCTAAGCGTATAGCTTCCGTCTGGCAATAGAAGTGACATTTTTGTCTCCACTCTGCCTTTAGCCATTGCTTTGTGTATCCTGGCTGCTGCTGGCGTGGAAGAAATGTCTTCACAGAAGGTTCTAAAGCTCTGTCTTTTGGCTTTCCTGATTTCTTTATTATACTCCGTCAGAGTCACCGTGTAGTTGTGCCATTCTCCGTTGCGCTTTGCGGCATTAAAGCTGCATCGCACCTTCTTCCGGAGTCTGGTCAGCTCAGCGCTCCACCAAGGAGTATGTTTTGTTCTTGCCTTGTGCCCTGTTGGACAGCTAGATTCGTAGGCATTATATACTGCATTGTTTACTTGCTCTACATAGCATTCAAGTTCTAGGATGTTACTAATTCTACTCCTAGCTTTTACGTTCTGTAGGTTTTCTTTCAGGTTGTTGGTGTATGTGTCCCAACTGGTATTTCTTGGGTTTCTTTTGGGTTCTGTCTCTTGACATTTCGCCCCAAATCTAAACTCTATTATTCTATGGTCAGACATTGAAGGTTCCATTGATACCCTCCATTCCCTAATCATATCCCCCACATCTGGGCTTCCTATGGTGAGATCTAAGACCTCTTCTCTAGCCCTAGTTACAAAGGTAGGTGTTACCCCCACATTGAAGAAGTCTAGATTACTACTTAAAAGAAATTCTAAAAGGTACTCACCTCTGGTGTTGACGTTGGTGCTTCCCCAAATTGTGTGGTGCGCGTTGGCGTCACAGCCGATGATTAGTGGAAGGTGCTCTTTCCTGCAATGCTCCACGAGTCTTTTTATCTCCGCTGGGGGAATGTTGGAGCAAATATTAGAAAGAGATCTTTTCTATCTACCATGCAGACATCACATTTATGAATTGGTATTAAAAGAAGTGTTTGAAGCTGAATTCGGTAAAATGTCTGGGCCAGGAGTTTCAAAGGGCAATGGGAAGACATTAAAGATAAACTTTATACTTCTGGCATAGAAGATGCTACGGTTGCAGAAAAAATACCAATCAAAGTTCAAGACGAGATCAAGTCTTTTTGTTTAGCGCAACTGAAGGAAAAGCAACCAAGAGACGACTATAAAGAGTTTCTTCAAATTATTTTATTGTTTCTTGGTGAAAATATTCCAAATTATCATTTTAGACTACCAGGAGCCGTCAGTCATGCTCGATGGATGGCGAAAGCCATATACTGCTCAAAAATGTTTTTATTCCGAAAAAATTTCGGCTTTAATACAGACGAACTAAGTGGTCTTCGCAATATTACCATTTTTATTGTAACTCTTTACGTCAAAGTTTGGTTTACAGCCACCAGTGCAATCAAAACTCCATATAACGATTTTAATTTTTTGGTAGCGATTTCTGATTACGCTTTAATTGATGAGGACGTGGCGCAAAGATTGTGGAAGAGGGTCTCTGGACATCTTTGGTATCTAAGTGGTGAAGCTGTTTCCCTCGCATTATTTGATAAAAATGTTCCCTGCGGCACCAAACGTAAAATGGCGAACGCAATTATAGCATTTAAGGAGGAGAAAGAAAAATATGAGAAAAACATAAGCAGCGAGGAAGACGACGACGTTGATGAAGCATTGGAAAAAGAATGCGATGACAATTCAGAGCACTGCGATAGCGGTGTCAATCAAAATTGTACAGCAAATATTTTAAGACTCAGAGGTGTGAAGAGAATTAACGTGACATCAAAACAAATAAGTAAAGAACAGATAAATAATGATTTAAGCCAATACGTAACAACTGAAACATTAAAATTTTTTGTGCACTTTGGATTGTCGTTGGATTTTATTGCTATTGACCCAGAAAAATGGGAAGAACGCGGAGTACCAGCAAGCGATAGAAATATTGAGTTAATTACATGCTGTGAATGACGCTGCAGAAAGAGGGTTGAAATTGGTAGAAGAATATAACAACGTATTATGCCGCAACGAAGAAGAAAAAATATTTTTCCTTCAGGTTGTAGATGAAAATAGAACGAAATACCCTTCTCATAATAAAAATGAATTAATTTAATTATCACTATATAATTTGTATTAATTATAAAAAAATGTTTTTATATTAGTAATAAAATTTTTTTTAAAAAATTAAAAATTTTTGTATGGGGACCACCCTAATGATTAAAGATGTAGGCTAGGTATGTTCTTAAAAACTGCTGGGGTAACAAAAATATTGGGGGTCATTCATATATTTGACTCCTCTAGGGGCACTCTGGGGCTAGTTAGGGCGGTGGCGGGTAATTTTATAAAAAATAATATTTAGTATGGGAGCCACCCTAAGGAGCGCAGATAGAGGGTTAGTATGTTCATAAAAATTGTGGGAGGGGGAAAAATAATGGGGGTCGGTCTTACATTTCACCTCTCTAGGAGCGACCCGGCGAGAGTTGTGAAGCGTTTCGTGTATTTTGTCTCGTTTTCCCCCACCTTTGACCCCGATGAGGAGCCATTTACCCCCACCCCACCTCCCCCATTTTTTGGCTCATGCATTTTTTTTATAAACCTCTCAAAAATAGGGGTTGCCGCGTATCCAAATCTTGTTACTAAGGATCTCCATACAACACTAGTCCATACCTAATATTCATAGGTTTAATAATATGATGGAAACCTTTTTTTTTTAAATAATTTCCATCCAATATAATTTTTAACAATAAGTAATTATTGGAATTTTAGAAATAAATAGATGGATTTATATTTATCCATCCGCGTTTCCTAAGCATACGGGCCACGTACTCTAAACAGGTAGGCAACGGCCGCCATATCGACCCATTATTCTTCTGCAAGCATTTTGTAAATATATGGAAATATGAATTCAGAGAATGTTTTTTAGTTTTATTCTTAATATTTACCATTTGAGTTTCAAGCAATTCAACATTACCGTAAAGCTGACATGGTAATATTTAAAATTGGAGTTGGACCGTTTAAATTGTTTTTTTTTACCTAGTCTAGAACTAGTTGACGTGGTTAATTTGTGAGATGCTAATTAATTTTTGTGACTGATTGTTAATTTAAGTTCAGTATGCTGTAGAAGCGAAAAAAATCTTCCGTAAGAAATGCTTTGCGTTTTTGACAGCGAAATGGTAGCGAAATTTTTTTTTCGTTGGTTAGTATTAGTGTCCGACCGAAACTGGAATTTTGGCCGAAACCGAAACTGGTTATTAAAGTGAAAATTTAAGTTTTCACAAATAATTTTTTTTTATTAAAATGAAACAAAAGTACTTTCATAACATTAGAAAAAAAATTTAAAATAAAAAAAATATTATTTGAATATTGAAGTTTATAATAATTAATTGAAGTTTGCTATAATAATAAATATGATAATTTTTTACTTTATTTTTTATTACAAAAGTATTGCATACTTTATATCTTCCGTACACACTCAAATAGTATGCACCTACAATGTACCAAGATATAAAGTATTTTTGTTTTTTTTAAGGTTTAGTAATATAAAAATAGAAATATTTCATTTTCTTTGCCTTTATTCCTCACACACAGAAGTCGTTCGGAAGTTTAATTATCAATTTTTGGCTTCAGTACCTACTATAAAACTTTAATATTATTTGCAATAGAGATGACAAAGACGAAAATGATAGTATCGAACGCATAAAATTAACCAAAATGTTTTGTGTTAACACGATAAATCAAATTATAGACGAATTCATAATTTTTGTTTTTTGACAACGACAATGCGTTGTAAATATTTTTATTAAACAAAACTTATATATTTGAATTAAATGACTGACAAGAGCTTGTTACCAAAATTTTCGGCTAGTTTCGGTTATTCAGCCATATTGACGCCGAGAATGCAGTCTTGTGGGTATATGTACTACAAACATTTTGGTGCATAAATCGTTCTAGTAGGATGTATGGTTTAGGAGTTATGACGAAAAACCCAGATGTTTTTGGCCTACTATTACTCCAAAAAGTGTTCTACAACTCCTAAACTAGAAGAGATAGAGCAAAAAGCATTTCAACAAGGAAATAATCCGCCTTAAGGACGGTGCTATGGTGATAATTTTAATGCATGAATCGTCCTTGTCTGATATGTAGTATGGATTTTATGGCGAAAAAACGAAAAAAAATTCACCAAAAAGGACATATGAAAATAAAATTAATTATTATTTTTTTACAACTCTTCCAAGGATGCAATCTTGTAGGCAGAGGTTTAACAAACATTTTGGTGTATAAATCGTCCTTTTATGATGCATGGTTTGGAGTTATGACGAAAAAAAGTGGGAAATCACCAAAAATGACGTATAAAACTAAAATTCTTCAAAAAAAAGATTTTTATAAGAATGCAGTCTTGTGGGTATATGTACTACAAACATTTTGGTGCATAAATTGTTCTAGTAGGATGTATGGTATAGGAGTTATGACGAAAAACCCAGATGTTTTTGGCCTAGTATTACTCCAAAATGTGTTCTCCAACTCCTAAACTAGAAGAGATAGAGAAAAACGCATTTCTGGCATTTTTATGGCATTCTTTTGCATTTTTATGGCAAAAAAACAAAAAAAAATTCACCAAATAATATAAAAATAAGGAAATGAGAACATATGAAAATAATATGTAGTATTATTTTGAAAATTCTTTCAATGATGCAGTTTTGTAGGCAGATGCTTAACAAACATTTTGGTGCATAAATCGTTATTTTATGATGTATGGTTTCGGAGTTATGACAAAAAAACAAAGACAAGTGGAAAATCACCAAAAATGACATAAAACTAAGATTCTTGATATAAAAAAATATTTTTTCTAAGCATACTGTCTTGTAGGTATATGTATTAAAAACATTTTGGTGCATAAATCGTCCTTGTTGGATGAATGGCTTGGGAGTTATAACGAAAAAATCAGATGTGTTAGTGTTAAGTCTACACCAAAATTTCCCATGTAGAATTAAATGCCTAAAAATTTTCGTTCTTACAGCATACTAAGCTTTATATGGAAACTACCTAATAAAGTTTTTCGAAAAAAATTTTAAGTTTTTATTTTTTAGAAAACAGCACTCCTGTAACTTCTTCTTTCGTATTTGAATTCTCGACCATAGAGGCAAAAAGGGCTTAAATGCATTTAAGCCCATGGCGAGGAAAGAAATTTGAACATTTTATTTTGTTCGAATCTTCATACAAGAATTTTCAGAAAAATGCTCATAAATCTGCCACGAAATGCATTTTAAGGGGGGGGATAAGTGCATTTTGAAGAGCTAAGAAAAATATTTCATGTAATTGGAATAAATCGAAAAAGGGCTTAAATGAATTAAGCCCTTTTGCCTTTTATGTCGAGAATTGTTTGTTTATATCAATTTTCATCCTAACAAAATATATTAAATAATACAACAAGTAATGAAAATAAATGCATTGCTACAGCTGCGTAATAATTATTTTCAATTTGTCTGTAATTTTTTTTCATTTAATACAGCAGTACGAATTTTTCACTATTTTTAGCTATGTCAATTAGCTACTTTTTTTGGCTTGATAATACTTTATTTGTATAAGCATTTTATTTGCCTTTTTGACGTACGTCACATCGTTGACATAAACAGCACGTCTTCAGAGTCACATAAACAGTATACATTAACACATTCACTAGCAATATGGCAACGTTGGCAACCTTGCTAGACCGTTTTGAGCAACGTGACCAGGTTGAAGGTTAAACGTTGTTTTTATGAAATAATTTTTTTTTTTTCAAATATATTTTATTAAATTAAAAATATTTTAGTATTTGCTAAAATAAAGAAAAAAAAACTACATTATATGGCCTGTAATTCCAATGAAAAGCCCATCATTAGTTTTAACACCATAATTTATTGAGGCTTCGTCAGCTATGTTGTAAGAATTCAGCTTCTTAGCTCAAATAAATTATTTATAAACTAGCTTATATACCCGGTGTTACGCCGGACTTTTTTTTAAATATTTTTATTTTTGAGGATTTTACTTAAATTTTCTAAAAAATTTAAAAGTAATTAATTACCTTCATTACTTTTTCTATGGCTTAGCTCTTATTAGACATGGGTGACGCAGCTAAAAATGCTGCGTTGATACATCAACCCAATCGCAATTTACTGTATCAGCGTAATGCGTTAACGCAACTGCGTCATGATGTAATTTAAACTACTGTATAGATATCATATTACCAAGATGTTAATTAGCGCAGGCTGATTTGCATTGGATATGGCGTTGCGTTGTGCCGTAAATTTGTTAAATGCTTTAACGCAAAAACAAAAAGTAGGGCTGCTAACATAACAATCAAACACATTTTAAACACTCATGCTTTACCACATCTTCCCACAACTTATTTTCTATCTCAAAATAAGCAAAAAACGTTTGCTGCGAACCTTCTATCGATATGTTTCAGGCGCCGTACAACTTTTGCAACTTTTGTTCATTGTATAAAAAAGTTATAATTTTTCCTTAAGAGTGTCATTTTTATTACTGCGCTATTGCGTTACTTTTTTTAAAACAAGTGAATCAGCGCAGTAACGTATTTAAGTGCTTCAACTCAATAGCGCAAAGCAGCGCAGCGTTACTTATGTCTAGTTCTTATAAAAATATTGCATATTTGAAACTTAAAGTATCAAATATACTCAACAAAAATCCAACTTCATCACGGTGTATATCGTCTTGTCCGCTACCGGAGCAAAAAATTTGTCGCCATCTGGGAGTACATATTCGTCGGTGCCTTTCCATCTACACTCTCTTAATACTACTACTTCAAGGTTAAATTTGTGGAGCTCTTTAACGGATTGGCGTGATTTGCCTGATTCATGAAGAGTTCGTACACTACAAGAGCCATTATAATTTGGAAATGATTATTGCTTTGTATAGGAAAGATTAAATATTATAACTTTAAAAATTAAATATTATAACTTAAAAATCCATTCGATTGGTATATTTTTTTTTTTGTTCTGCAACAATTTTGGCGTCCCCAGATGGCGTCATGACATAGATTTGTATGCATTTTGTGTGTTTTTGAGTGGTTAAAGGAATGACACAATATGTCAGGAATGATGGTCTTTATTTGGAGATTGCAGGCATCAGAGTAAACTAAAACGTTTTCCCGCACGTTTTTATGATTAACTTGTTTTAGTCTATCACTAACTGAACAAAAAGTTGGTTACAGGAATGACAGATTTTTTTTGGTTTATTTACTATCAATAAACAAATAAGTTTAATTTTGCACTTGAGCTTCGCACTCCAAGCCACTGGTGCATTATTGAAACTTGAATATAAGTAGTTTAAAAAGCCATACTGAGAGTGCGCTTAAACGATACTTGTCTCTTAGTTTTGCTTACTAAAAGGCACGAAATTCAAAAGGGGTAAAAAAGAGGGACAAAAAGTTTGTTGCAGAAACATATGTTAAAAATATTTGAATAATTATTTAGAATAGCAGAAAATAGAAAATGTAGAAATACAAATGAACGAAGCTACACTCTTTGAATTGCTATAATTTGATCGAGCAAAGGTTACAGGAATGACATTATAGGCCTGTTTTGGGCATTTCCATCTGCAAAATTAATTTTTTAACATTAACACATTTTAAAGACATTTCTTAAAATTAAATTTGCAAAAAATTTCGATGCTAAAAAGTGTATCAATAACGAAATTGGCGTTAGTTGAAAAGGGCCGAAGAGACGTGGTCAAAACTAAGTATGTGTGAATCTAATTTTGAATGCACACAATATGTGTACCAAGTTTGAGCGAAATCCATCTAGCATTTATATTTATATTCCGGTCAAACAAACAAACAAACAAACAAACAAACAGAAAATGAGCTTTATTAATACAGTTTGCTACTTCTCTGGATTTGCTTGTAATGTTGTGTTATTATTTTATAATAACAGCTTATTATTAATAAGAGCTTTCATCATCGTCATCATCATTACTTATTACGACTCCTAATGATGACAATTAAAATAACTCGCAATTAAATGGCAACGCTGTTAAATTTTTTCTTTATGCAATTTATTTAGGTTATTGTGCGCAACGTTGCCATACTTTTGCTTTTATGCTATCTACCATATTGCTTACGGGTGCAGAAATTAAGAGCTTGTGATTATGATGCGCTTAAAAGCAAATTACGAAAAAATAAACAAACTAGCATGAAGTGCAGCACGAAGTTGGCTGTGATTTAATGCTATCCAAGTAATTGTGAAATTGTTGAGAAAATTACAAGTGCTGCCAAAGTAATGATGCTGCTTTGCAGAGCAGCTTAAAAATATAGATGAGCTAGGGACAAAGTTGCTTGCTTTGTGGCACAAATTCGCTAATACAAATATGTTACTAAGGTTAAGACATTGATCTAAAAGCAAAATCGTAAAAAACCTCTGCTTTCTTGTTATATGTATGTACAATACATACGTATATCATATCTTAAAACTTTAAGCACCAAAATATTTTTGCTTATGAACTATTTTCCGCATGATTGCTACTCATGCCATTTGCCCTTGCCACCACCGCTTCCATGGAATGAATCAACCATTGAAGAAGCACACAAATTGAGTAAAAACCAAAATTAATTTATGTTAACAACAAACTGTTTGCTGTTGCCATCTTTCATGTCACAAACGCTGTGCCAGCGCTTTTTTGCTCTTTTGCACAACTTTAACTTTCTCGCTCACTCACTAACTTATTCACTTTGCGAAACATCCTGTCATAATTTAAACAACGCTAATGTGGTTGCCAAAAGTGGGAGAGCGAAGCCGAGAGGAAGTAAAGAATGTAATGAAAAAGAAAAAATGTGGCATCACGTGCGATAATGTCAAAGTGCAGTTTGTCAGTGCGCTGTGCAAAGCCGGATGGCAAATAGATATAAAACAAAAACAGGATGCAAAGTAAATTGGCTGCTTCTTGTAGCGCCTTGTGGCGCTGCAGAGTTGCCGGAATTTAAATATAATTCGCAGTATATCAGAAGACATTAAAACGAGACCAAATTTCATAGCACAAAGAAATGCAACAATTTTAATGTGCTTACAATGTCATCACAGACAAATTTTTGCAAGCGGATAACAACACAGGCAAGATTTTGTCATATCCCACTTACAGTTCTGCATTACAATGTCATCATCGACAAATTTAAGCAAGCGGGAAATAAAATAGGCAAGCACATCTCGCTTACAGTTCTGCATTACAATGTCATCACAGACAAATTTTTGCAAGCGGATAACAACACAGGCAAGATTTTGTCATATCCCACTTACAGTTCTGCATTACAATGTCATCATCGACAAATTTAAGCAAGCGGGAAATAAAATAGGCAAGCACATCTCGCTTACAGTTCTGCATTACAATGTCATCACAGACAAATTTTTGCAAGCGGATAACAACACAGGCAAGATTTTGTCATATCCCACTTACAGTTCTGCATTACAATGTCATCATCGACAAATTTAAGCAAGCGGGAAATAAAATAGGCAAGCACATCTCGCTTACAGTTCTACATTACAATGTCATCCCAGGCAAACTTTTACAAGCGGATAACAACACAGGCAAGATTTTGTCATATCCCACTTACAGTTCTGCATTACAATGTCATCATCGACAAATTTTAGCAAGCGGGAAATAAAATATGGCAGCACGGTATGCCGTCGCTTGCAGAAATGCATACATTTCTTTCTTATTATGAACTATAAAAACAACGCATTTCAGGATGTTGCGTACACATGACAGCTGCGCACTTAGATAGGTTGAAATGACTTAAATATAAACTTAGAAACTCATAAATGCTAGCACCAGCACCAGTAAGGCTCATCATAATTCTATTAATAGCAACTTTGAAGTCAGGCTGTGCTGCGAATGTCAGCGCCGCTGTTAAGGGTGCATATAATGATGTTGCCGCAGCAGCAGCAACAACAGCAGTTTGCGCGGTGTTGCTGTTGCATTTGTAATTAAGTTGTCAACAGATGCAACAAATTGCATTATATTAGTACAATGCAAAGAGAATAATAAAGCAAGTTTGAAATAAGGTAAAAAAAATACCTCAAAAGACAAATCGATAAAATATAATGCACAATAATTTGTTTAAGGAGTTTGAAAATAGTATTCGGATATAAACGTTCGTAAATTTGAGTTTGAATTTCAAACCAATAAAACTATTTTTGGCATTATGACTCCTTATTTAAACTTAAAACTTTGCTCTTAAAATTTGTCAATGTTTAGTTTCAAAAATGCATTTATTTAAAGATTTCGGTTTAAAAAAGTAACACAAAAATTTTTAAATTAATAATAAAAAAGTTGTTGTTATTGCAATCCTGTTGCTGCATGAAAACAACAACAAGATCTAATATAATTCTAAAAAAAGTTAAAAAAATGAAAACAATTTATACAATAGTTTGTCAACTTTTTTTAAATTAAAGATGTTTTAGAAGACGAAAAATGTGAAATCGATTTGATACGTATAAATTATAAAACAGGTAATATTAATAACGATGTGTGTGCCTTAAGGTGGACCTTGAAATGAAATTTTTGCGATATTTTGGTAGATGAGGGCTCTATTCCGTGCCTTTTTGGAAAAAAATGACAATGCCGAAAAAAAAAATAAAAAAAAAAAAAAATTAGGGGTTGCGCACGAGCCGAGAAAAAGGTCCACTTTGCCAAAATTAGGGGGGAAATTGCCATAGGTCATCAGGGGTCACCCGTAGAGGGAAAGAATGTATGGCCGACCCCCATTAACTTTTTACCGCCAACATTTTCCCCCAAGACACCCACCCCCTATCTCCTCCCCTTAGGGGGGTCACCATACAAAAATGGAGGTTGCTCAGTATTTTCGAAAAACACCATAGGTCATCAGGGGTCACCCCTAGGGGGGTCAAAATATTTGACCGACCCCCATTAACTTTTCATCCCCAACATCTTTTCCGAACAAACTTACCCTCTATCTCCACTCCTTGAGGGACTCCCCATACAAAAATAAAAATAAAAGAAGCTGTAATTGAGTAGTACTAGTAAGCACTTTTAATATAATATAGTCAAATTAACATATTTTTGTTCGCTGATGGGTATTTCTTGCGGTAAGAATCGATAACATGTAGTAAATACTGTTTCTCTTCTTCGCCTTGACACAGTATTCTATTATAATCTTGTATCATTTTTACTCCTCTTTCGGCAGTGTCGTTCACAACGCGCAAGTTATTTACAATTCTACGACCTTCTTGATAGTCTGCGCGAGATTTCCAGGTTGCTGGATTTGCAAGAATGAAATCTTGCGATATTCCAAATCGTACAAATAAATTTTTGGTATTATGAGAGACGAAGTTGCTCAAGTCTTTAGCCAAGAATTCCTCATTCACATCTTTGAATTTCACCTCGATTTTTTTAACGCTGGTGCTTTTGATTACGACGCGAGGAGCTGGGGGAACCGGGTCGTCTTCTTCATCTTCTTCACCTTCTTCGTCTTCTTCATCTTCTTCACCTTTGTCATTCTCATTTTCTAGCAATGCTTGGGCCATTTTGGCCTTCAACTCATTTGAAACCTTGTCATCGAAAAAGGCAAGGGCTATGTGCTCATCGGCGAGATACCATAGGTGACCGATAAATTTCTTTATCATTACCCGAGATAAATCCTGGTCAACGGACTTGTACTCGACGATGTCCTTCAAAAACTTCCAATCTTGATTCGGCGCCTCAGCTGCTCGAGAAGAACCAAACCATGCCTTGACGTAAAGTCGCACCACAAAAATACAAACGTGTCGAATACCATTCAATTCACATACAGATAAGTGAAAAGTTCTCCGAAACAAAAACATCTTGAGGCTGTAAATGGCTTTTGCCATCCATCGAGCATGGGAAACGGGTCCTGGAGGTCGGAAATGGTAATTCTCAAGTTTTTCACCCAGAAACAAAAGAATTAATTGTAGCATTTCTTTGTAGTCATCGCGAGGGTGTTTCTCCTTCAATTGATCTAAGCAAAACTCCTTTATGCCGACTTGCATTGCCACAGGAATTTTTCTGACGACTTGATCGTCTATCAAGCCAGAATGGAATGGTTTAACCTTTACAGCGTCCCATTCCTGTTTGAAACGGTCAAAGCAAGGAACGCCTGGTGCACTGGTCTTTCCCATTTTTGTCTCAAAAACTTCCCTTAGCACCAGTTCGTATACGTGGTGTCTGCAAGGTAAATATAAGATTTCTCTCTCCAACAGCCGCTCAAGAGCAACTGCGGCTCCGGAGAATGGGCCACTGTTCGTTGATGTCGTGTCGAAAGAAAGTCCTTGTATTCGATGTGTCATATGCCAAGATGCCAACAGTTGATAAACGACATGTGCTATTCTCCGGCCTTTTCCTTTCCCATCTTCTACTTTGGGAACTCCAAGAAGTTGTTCTTTTTCTCCGTACGAGACAATTACCGGTAGACGGTCCACCTTCTTTGTACCCACAAAATCCAAAAGCATTTTGCCATCCCAATGGACTACGAAGGATTTAGCTGCGACAAGCTGGAGATAAATGAAACGCGTTGAAGAATAAGAATTCTGAATGAGAGCAAATAAATCTATGCGATCTTACTTCTGGATTGTCTTTCACATAACTCAGCATGTTCTCTCGATTTGAACGCCGACATCTCCGAAGCGACGTACGGTTTATTGTGTATTGTTGAGGATCGCGTCCAAATGCTTCTGCCGCCGCTATCATAATGCCGACCGCGTCTCGGTCAGTCACTTTGCACTTGTCCAAAGCTGATAGGACTCGTTCAGTAAAACATTGTTTGTAACCTCTTCTGTCACCAACATTTGATGGGCCAGCTTCTGCCGGGAAGTTTTCGTCCTGTCTCCCATTATCATCGCTTGAATCACTGCTTGAAAATTTAACCACTGCAATTGAAAGAATTTCATTTGAATATAAACATTGGACGAACACACAAAGCGCGAAATAGCTTACCGCCTTTAGCGAACTGATCTCTACTAGATTCCGTTGCACGTTTGCGTCGCAACTCTTCTTGTTCTTCGCGCTCAGCTTTTCTTTTCCTCGTTCGAGTATCAGTAGCGTCTACACCTCCCATAGTTCCTGGCCGGCCATCTTCTCTTTGCTTTAGCAGAAACTCAATGTCTTCGGTATTTGTCATTTTCTCAAGGGCGTTGGCGTATGCGATGTCGAAAAGATTATCCAAGCTATCAGAAAACTTATTCTCTTTTTCTCTAGTGGACTCAGTCTTTCTGTGAGATGACTTTCTTAAAGCATCCCACTCATCGTGCAGCGCAGCTATTTTTCTTGTAACATCTCCTCTGGCTTTCGTCGGAATAGCTGCTTGGCGCCAAAAAATCATCACTGCGTCTGCGACTATAACCGCACTATTTTTCTTCGACATGTTTCGTTTGCGAATGTTGAAGAAATGCATTCTTAGCACTTGCTTCTTCGACGGTAATTTGTTCCCCGTAATATTCATGCTTGGATAACCAATCAAAAAAATATCGTCGCGCGATCTAAGTTGTGTTGTCATCTTAACTTTTAAAAAACGGGAGAAAAATCAATTTTTTTTTCGCGGTCGTCGGCACTTGTTGAATGACAACAATCGATGAATGAACTGCTATTTATAACTACTACGTATTTTGCAATATTTTACTGCCAGGTACTGATGAATGGGGGCATCTGCTACGTGTGCGTTTCAAATTTTTCAAGACTTTCCAAACAATGACCACTCTTGAATATTGGTGGAATTTCTGTAATAAAATCAAAAAAATCTCGATATTGTGCAACTGTAAATACATAGATTTTCAGTATTTTTGTATGGGGAGTCCCTCAAGGAGTGGAGATAGAGGGTAAGTTTGTTCGGAAAAGATGTTGGGGATGAAAAGTTAATGGGGGTCGGTCAAATATTTTGCCCCCCTAGGGGTGACCCCTGATGACCTATGGTGTTTTTCGAAAATACTGAGCAACCTCCATTTTTGTATGGTGACCCCCTAAGGGGAGGAGATAGGGGGTGGGTGTCTTGGGGGAAAATGTTGGCGATAAAAAGTTAATGGGGGTCGGCCATACATTCTTCCCCTCTACGGGTGACCCCTGATGACCTATGGCAATTTCCCCCCTAATTTTGGCAAAGTGGACCTTTTTCTCGGCTCGTGCGCAACCCCTAATTTTTTTTTTTTTTATTTTTTTTTTCGGCATTGTCATTTTTTTTCAAAAAGGCACGGAATAGAGCCCTCATCTACCAAAATATCGACACAAGGTCCACCCTAGTGTGCCTTGAAAATTAAAAACAAAAAACATAGAACTTAGAACTTAGAAGAACTTACGGCCGATTTCTTCACAGAGCTTTAATGCTAGACCGAGTACAAAACCTATTTTAAGTTCTCTCCCGAGTACTTAGTCATTTCTTCACAGAGATCTAAAGCATAAAAACTTTAATTTGAAACTCGGTTCTAGCTGATACTGAGTTTTAGCTGGAACCCCGAAATCGGAAGTCTAGCAATCTTAAAACTCGGTCTTGCGCTCTTTTTATTTCTTCACATCAAAAAATTGAACTTTGTTTTGACTATTGCGTCAAGTTTTTGATTTCAATAATAATATATATTTTAAAAAATTTTTTTTGCTTTTATAATTTCTTTTCTTTTTTTAATTACGTTCTGTGTTAAAAAAATTAAGCTTTAAAATATAAAAAAGCAAGTTCGTTGCCGATGGCATGTTCAAGTCTAAATTGAACGAGTTTTTCTCACTCGCGAACTTGCTGAAGATGGCAACTCCGGAGTTGAGGTGCGCGTCACACCATCGCGCACAGAAATCATCATCATGGCAACAGAAACCTGCTGGGAGAGAAGGGACATCGCATTCGATAGTTAACTGCAATGGTACAGAGGTGTTTCAATTTTGTACCCGGCCGTATTGAGTTGTATACCGATAGTCGCAACCCGTGGTCTTCACGCCATTGCTCAATCCGAGTCACTGCGCTACAATATTACCTGTTGATTGGCTTCGCGTCGCGCTTGCTATGGTGAGCTCCGTTTTATTTTTGAATCTGGAGCAAAGGGCTGTGAGAACGTAGTCTCTGGAAAGTTTCGCGGTCAACTTGTAAAGTCTATAAAGTTCGTCGATGGTCTGATGATTCACTCTGGTGATCCATGCAATGACTATGTCAAAACTGCTACTCATCACGTCTTATAGCGCCAGAATGTGTTGAGTATTAAGATCAAGATCATGTTGCCTTATGATCCTTATGAATAATGTGTCTGCTGTTGAGCCAAAGGAGGAGAAAATCTGCGATACTCCAGAGACGAAATACAAAATTCCACCACCAGCACCTAAAGTATTGTACATTTTTTTTTATTTAAAACAAAAACTTGAAGTAAAATCATAAATTTTAAATAACTATTTATTTGGTGAGTTTTGTATATACCTACCGCGTTTTATTAACTACTAAACCAATAGGCCATAAAAATTATTTGAACGATCTTTTAGCACTTAAAATTGTTCAGTTTTTCGCCTAGGTCTAATGGGCCTGGTCAATTGGTTACCATAATCATCTTAACTCTACCCGGCGAATAAATGCCCTTCTAGTGAACCGTCTAGGAAGAAATCCTTGGAAGGGTATTTCCTACTCGTGTCAGCTCAATTACTTCACGCGAATTTCGTGTCTGCTCCAGCAATCACCAGTAGATATGCTTATCCACTTTACTTGGCAGGCAATGACAACAAATATGTTACTGTATTTTAAGCGACTCACGTGACAGACTTTAATTTTGGTTCCACATTCATTTTTAAGACAGCGGAGAGAAATTTATCCCTCTAACGACATCATGTGCAAAAAAATGGCGTGTTCAACGAAAGGAAATGCTTCCAACATTCCATGGAATATTTCCTGCTTAAATCTGGGAATGTTTACATTTCCTAGAGGGTTGGTATAAACTCGATCCGAGTATTAGTGTCTACACTCTATTTTGAAAATGGTCCAAGTACTTTATAAGTGAAGAAATGACAGAGTTCTAACTTTTTTTTTTGAACCGAGAATCAGTTTGAAACTAAGTTCTAAGCAGAACTCGGACTAGCTCGATCTGATACTCGGTGAAGATATCGGCCGTTAGAGAAGGACACCCCTGACCAAACTTATGCCACATTTTGCATTTTACTCATTTGGGCAATTCCTGGGCGACGGACGCGACATTCGCTCACTTTTAGTTGAGACAAAAACAAACAAGGAATGAAAAGATTCGGTATATACCCTTAGTGTATTGAAGCCTAGGAAGAGTACTAAATTTGAGGAAAAACATTGGGCATAATCAATAATGTAGTAAAAAGATATAAGCGAATTTCAGCGAGAAACGGACGCGACAAAAAATGGAAGTTATTTTTATGCACTTATAGAAATATACATGTCAGTGGCGATCGTAGCCTAGTGGGTATAGTGCGTGGCCCCTAAGCTAAAGAACCGCGGTAGCCCGGGTTCAATTCCAGCTCAGACGGAAAGTTTTTTCAATTGAATTAATTTTTCTGTTCGGTCGTCACCTCTCTGCAGACAATGGCAAACCTCAGAGAGTAAAAATTGCCATGTAAAGCTTCTTGAGAACATGAGCCGTTCGGAGTCGGCATAAAACACGTAGGTCCAGTTCTCGGTCATTTGTGATCAAAATTTAATAACACGCACAACACAATTGATCAATAGAAGCTAGGTCAAAGTCCTTCCAATGGCTGAAATGGCCAGTTTATTATTATTTTAGAAATATACATAAGTCAGCGAAATTTGTGAAAAAAAGTTTTTTTTGAGAATGTGGAAATTAAAAAGAAAGTCCATATTTTATATGCAGATTTATGAAATTTGAAAATTTTTTTCAATTTATTTAAATTGAGTAAAGTTCAAATACGGACGCGACAAGACGGACGTGACAATTTTTACCAATAGAAGAAAACCAACAATTTTGGTAATAATAATGATTCAACTTTTATTAAAAAACATAAAAAAATCATAACATAAGCATAACTTCAAGTAAAGGTAAAAATAAAATTAAATCGAAATAAAGTTCCATATTCTCAATTAGGTACTTTAGGATATATAATAGTTAATAAAGTTGGATTTTCTTAGTTAATTCTTACTACAGATTTTAATGAATAAGAGGTGCGAGCCACCTCAATGCTTTCGCTGTCGAAATATGAAAACCAATGCAGGCTTTTAATCCCTTAAATATTTGGAACATTCTGCCAAAGCTCAGCCAGTTCAGGTGAAGAATCCTCAATTTGTTCTGCCGATATATAAAACAGCTTAACTCCATCAATGTTGTTTCTTGCACATTCACAAAACGATAAAGCATCTTTGAGAACAATATTTTTTGACCTAACTATTTGCCAAACTTTTCGTTTTAATACAGCTCCAACTCCGTCTACAGCACCTTTGCCATGTGAAGTGGCAAAAAAGTTCCACTCTAAGACTCTGCAATTGAATTCATCTTTAAGTCTAGGTATTCTAGAAAGAATGAATTTATTTTTAAATTGGCAACTGCTGTCATCTGAGAATATATAAATACTTGCTTTGAAAACTTGGTATGCTTCTGCCAAGGTCAAAAGCATAAAACGTTTTCCAACAACTTTTCCTTTTATTAAAGCCGTATCCTTCATTCCCGGAGCTTGTACGCAGATTTCGTCTTGCAAATAAAACTTTTCAATTAGCGCTGCTCACTTTTGGCTGTCTGATGTGTTTGTATAGTTACCATCAGTCATCTCCGTTGAGGTAATATACTTATCGCATAACGATTTGAGAACAGCTACCTTTTTATTTGGGTCTTTTGGCAACGCAGCTTCAACTTTTTATATTGCTTTCCCCTTCGTTTGTTTACAGTTGTACGCTTCAAATTCCAAATTACCAATGGAGTCATTCCTTTCTTTCTTTTTCTGTCGCAACATCACCTGTCTAACTCGGTGCTTTTCTTTCTTTTTGTTATACATAGAGCTATCTCTTTTCATTTTTTCCAACAATTTCTTTCGATATTCTCGTTTTCTTTCAGCTGCTTTCATCTTATATTGCTGCCATTTGTCACCATCTTCTCTGATCTTCTTTCGCCGTTTCTTCGCTTGTTCCCTTTTTTTTTTCTTTTAATGCTTTTTCCATCTTTAAAATATATATAATAATAATTTTATGCTACTGATATTACTTTATTGAATATTAAGTACTTACGGCGACGGACGCGACAAATTTTAAATGACAATAAAATTTGTGAAATGCTTTATTCCAATATAAATGTGTTCCCTTTTCAAAAGACCACGCGGAGCTCGATTAAAAATCCGAAACTGGTTGCTTTTCAAATGCTTACTTACTACTGAAAACAATTATTAGTTCTTTTTGGCGACGGACGCTACATTAACATATAAGTCAAAGCAAACTTCAAAAACTTCCGATATAAGAATTCCGATCTCCCTCTCTTATGTTAATGCATAAAGGAATTTTAGTAGGAAATTTGTAAATTACAAAAACAAAAATTAAATTACTGTAAATACTCATAAAACACTTACAAAAAAATTGATATAAATCGCAAAAAGGCTACGAAAAATTTTTTTTTAAAGTTGTATATTTCGTACAAGAAATGAGAAAAATTCAAAATGCTTTTTAATTTATAAAGTTTAGACATTTAAGCTTTATTATTGAAAACAAAAAAAAATCTAAGCACTTTTCATTTTTCACTCGTGGTTTACTTTTTTCTGGAATTGTCCATTTGTGTTAGCTTTTTGCTTTTGTATTTTTTTTTTTGGTTTTTATGTTTGCTTTTGCTTTTGATTTTGATTTTGATTTGGTTTTTTACTTTTGCTTTTTGCTTTAGCTTTGGTTTTGGTCTTGGCTTTGGATTTGGATTTGGCTTCGGATTTGGCTTCGGCGTTGGCGTTGGCTTTGGCTTTGGCTTTGACTTTGGCTTTTGCTTTGGCTTTTGGCTTTTGGCTTTTGGCTTTGGCATTGCCATTGGCATTGGCATTGGCATTGGCATTGGCATTGGCTTTGGCTTTGGCTTTGGCTTTGGCTTTGGCTTTGGCTTTGGCTTTGGCTTTGGCTTTGGCTTTGGCTTTGGCTTTGGCTTTGGCTTTGGCTTTGGCTTTGGCTTTGGCTTTGGCTTTGGCTTTGGCTTTGGCTTTGGCTTTGGCTTTGGATTTGGCTTTGGCTTTGGCTTTGGCTTTGGCTTTTGCTTTGGCTTTGGCTTTGGCTTTGTCTTTGGATTTGGCCTTGGTCTTCGCCTTGGATTTTGCTTTGGCTTTGGATTTTGTTTTTTGATTTTTTATTTTTACTTTTTGCTTTTGGCTTTTGACTTTGGATTTGGCCTTGGCTTTGGCCTTGGCTTTGTCTTTGGCTTTGACTTTGCCCTTGGCCTTGACCTTTGCTTTTGCTTTGGCTTTGGCTATGGCCTTGGTTTTTGCTTTGCTTTAGCTTTGGCTTTTATTTTTGCTTTTTCTTATTTGATTTTGCTTTTGAGTTAGTTCATTAAGTTTTGCTTTTTTCCTCTCTTGCTTTCTTTGTATTTAATTTTTCTTTATTTCTTTTTTCATTTTAATTTTTGGTTAAAATTTATTTTTTGTTTTTATTTTTATTTTGCGCTCATTAAGCTTTTGTTTTTATTTTTGTTTTAATTTTTTTATTTTAGTTTTGGTTTTTGTTTTTTCTGGTTTTTTTTGTTTTGTTTTTATTTTTTTGTTTTGTTTTTATTTTTTTGCTTAGTTTCTATTTTTGTTTTTGTTTTTGGTTTCTGTTTTTTGTTGTTTTTTTTTTTTTTTTTTTCGTTTTTGTTTATGCTTTTGTTTTAGTTTTTGTTTTTTGTTTTTTGTTTTTGTTTTTATAATTGTTTTTTTGTTTATGTATTTGTTTTTTTTTATTGTTATCTTATTGCGTTTTGTTTTTTTGTTTTGTTTTTGGCCCTCCTTTTCTCTTTTTTGTTCTATTAATTTTTGCTTATTTGTTTTTGAGTTTATTCATTAAGTTTTGCTTTTGCATTTGCTTTTTTGCTTCCTTATTTTAATTTTTTATTTATTTTGTCCATGTTTTTATTTTTGTTTCTGTCTTTGATTTCTTTACTCCCGAGGCCAAAGCGCCAACCTTTACTATGGTAACATTTACCTTAGTGCCATGCATCGATGGTGCATTTACATTGCATTAAGATGTTACATTAGTAGCCTGATGATAAAATAATTTTTTTTATTTGTCATAATGCCAACAGACACCGTGATAAAATTCCTTGCAAAGTTTTTGCATATTTGTTGCATTAAGCGGTCATCGTCATACATTTTTGCATTATTTTTTTTTAGAAGGACAAGGGAACTACCTTTATTGTTGTATTATAATTTTTATCATAGCACCTATACTCAACGACTAATGATTCTGTATGCGCTTAACACACCTTCCCTTTATCTTTCAACCTTCTGAGAGTCCTTGTACAAGAAATGAAGAAAACTGCTGAAAATATTTAATTCCTCTCCTTAATTGATCACTTGAATTGAAGTTATGAATAAGCGTGTTCTATTATTTTTCACCTCCTATATTCTTAGCGTAATTACCCCCAAATTGCCATCCTCCTCCAATAAATTAAGAAAATGGATTAAAATAGTTTATATCTCTTCTGAATTGACCTATTAAGGGGCGACATGTATGTGCTCATACTAATTTTTTTTCCCTTACAACATTTTTCTGAACTTACCTTCCTCCTGTCTGTCACGCATCTGACTGTCTCGCTACAAAAATCTGTCATTTGAATCCGTCACTTTTTCTGATCTTCATCAAGTAAATCAACGAAACGCGGTGTAAAAATCATCGCTTCCAAAACAGATACACAAATTTTATATGTTAACCTGAATACCCTTTATCTTGAGATATTAAGTAAATATTATATGTTTTCCAGGACATCCCATAATTAAGACAATTGAGATTAACTTATCGCTTAATGCTTAAGCAACAAGTATAGTCTCCATCAAAAAAGCAGGCACCTGCACTATAAAGCATCATGCAAACTGCTTTTATTACTTTTTAACACGTTACGTACTCCTGCTCTAAGCAGCAACGTTAACTTGTTTTGGCATATTTTTCACAGTTTAACAGATTTTCTTCTAAAGATTATGTAAGATGTTAGCTCTTCCAAACTAAGTGGCATGTTCATCATCATCATCATCAACATCATCATGAATAGGCCACAACGTCAGCTTAAAGCGTCGGCGTTAGCTTTTTTAAACTTACGTAATTATATTATATTTTAATACGTTACTGGGTTGAATGTAAAAGTTTTACTGAAGCTTAAGTGTGCCAGCCAAAAACGGTATGACGTTAATAGTAACAACGGGCCATTGCTAATTTTGCTAAAACTGGCAACAGGGAAATCAAGTAGTGGCAACATCTTCCCGAAAACAAAAACCTACACACATGCTAACAGAAATATAATGAAAACTTGCTAATTTTTTTTTTTTGTTTTCTTTTTTGCTTGTGCCAAAAAATTTGTAGGCCCGGCTAAAGATGAACGTCATTTGCGTGGTTTTTTGCCTTAATGTGCGGAAAAGTTGTAATTTTACGCTGCGTTATTCACGATTTGTAAGCTTGTCGAAGTGATTTAGTTGAGGTTTTTATTACCTTTGTTGAGTTATTTGCAATTGTTGGCTAGTTACTTAATTAAAGAGATGCTAAATAAACTGTTAGGAAATACAAAAAAATTAGCAAAGCGTTAAAACGGATGGAAGCAACATGTTTAAAAAAACTTGAGTGTTGTTTTTCAAAGGTTTTTTGACCAGACATCTTTGACGAAAAGTTTAGATGTCTCTTTCTATATTCCTAAATCTATCTTCGTCAGTGTCAATTTGCTTGATGTATCGATATTCCATCAAGTTGTTTTGACCTCCGTTAAACGTCTGTCAAACCGATCAACAGAATATCCGACAGTGCTGCCACATGATGCCAATAAAAGTGGCTAAGATCTTTCTATCGAAACGATGTTAAATTTTTGCGAGCTGAGTTCAGCGTCGTTGCTGCACGATTGCGACATTAACTTGAACTTTGTGCGCCGCGCAGAACTGCGACTGATACTTTTTTATCTTCATCTAAGCTTCCGCTTGGCCATAATGAGGCGAATGTAAATGCGGCTTGAAATTATTTTTATGCGCACTCTTCCGCATAAAAAACTGTCAACAAGCCTGCCTACCCGCCTGCCTTGCCAGCCTGTGCCTGCATGTATATTATGGCCAAAAAGGATGACTCACTAAAAATCATACAAAAACAAGTAAAAATCAGTGAATAACCTATACAAAAAGTTAATGGAAAATGTTGCCACATTGTTTTGCTCTTTGTTGCCAGCTATGAAAAATCCTTTTAATACATTTGTGCAAATTCATGCTATGACATAGAAAAAAAATAACACAACCTTTTTCTAAGTATGCAAAATGTTGACAAAACAAAACAAAAATCAAAACAAAAATAAATAAAAAAGGACAAAAGTGAACCGTGAAGATACCGAGACTGAGTCAAGCTGAGTGCATAAAAATGGGAAAAACTCATTAAAAGCAGCAAATGAGGAGGTGCAGCGGCACCAGTAAAAAAATCAGCAAAAACAACAACAATGAGCTCAAAGAACAAAATAATCAGCAAATGGATTTGAAGAACATGATTGTTACGCTTTCAAGAGACTCGGGAAAAATTAAAATCTTAATAATGAGAGAAAAAAGCAATAATAAAAAGCATTATTACATGAAGATACAAGCTCCATCTGAACAATCTATAATAAACAAACTCAGTTTTCCTTGTTTGTTTGTTTTGTTTGTGTGTTTGATTGAACGGAATACAAATCTAAAAATCCGTTCACTCAAATTTGGCACGTATATTGCTTGCATCATAGATTGGGTTGCTGCATACTTAATTTTAGCCACGCCCCTTACGCCCTATTTTAAGTAACGACATCTATGAAATCTGAATGAAATACTTTTTTTCATCAACTTAATTTTAAAAACTGTGTTATTTTGGCACCAAAAACATTTATATATCTTCGAAATTGTTGGAATTCTTGATACAGGTTGGTAAAAAAGTATTGAAAGTGACACCTACTAACAAGTATTCGAATCAAAATTTATACGCAATTTTAATAGTTAATCTTTCATTTGAACACTCAAAAATTTTTATTTTGATCTATCAATCATTCTTTGTTTTAAAGCCATTTAAAGTTGACATGTCAGTGTTTATTTTCGAATATCGTGCAGTGATAAAATTCCTTGTTGTGAAGATAAATTAAGTAGTGGACGTCCAAAAAGTGCAACAACACAAGAAATCATTGAGCAAGTGTATGATATTGTGTGTGAAGATCAAATTTTGACTAGGCTGATACAATAGACATCTCAGACAAAGGATTACTCCATATATTATATAGAGAATTGCTGAAGAAAACGCTATTCTGAAACTTGCAGCCGCATTCGTTAACAATTCAACAAATCGAAAGCCAATTTTGTAACGAATTTAAAGCTTTTCAAGCAGAACAAAACAGATTTTGTGAGTCGTTTTATAACTTTGGATGTTAGTTTGTAGTGGGCCCATGTGCACCTCGACCCATGGGATTTATTGTGCGTTAAATAACTATGCATTATATTTGGATCTACTACCGTAATCCTAAGCTGAAAGAAGAATGTTTACTGTAGACTGAAGCTATTTTTCCGCTTCAAAAACAGGTGAAGTCAGAACAATCGATTAAAAAAGTTATGGCATCAGTGTTTTTGGATGCCAAAGCGATTCTGTTTGGTTATCTTGATAGTTTTAAAATAATTAACTCCGAATATTATTGCAACCTTTTGGATCAGCTCAATAAAAAAAAAAATCGTGCGAAAAGACCTACTTTACAGAAGAAAAATATAATTTTTCATCACGCCAAAATGCACGTGTTCACGCAAGTGTTTTAACGATGGCTAAATTGAATGAATTAAACAAGGAATTGCTTGAACACCTACCATATTCACCAGATTTGGCTCCCAGTACAGACTACCTGTTCAAAAACTTGAAGCAATTCCTTTGTGGAAAGTGTATTTTTCGTCGAAAATCATTACAAAGTTAATATAAAATTATTAAAGGATTAATGGAAAAAACATTCATTTAAAAGTTCACACACTTTAATTTTTGCTTTCAATACTTTTCAACCAACCTGTACAAAGACCCTTTTTTAACATATAACATCGTACCTAACAAATGAAAAAAATACTATCATAAATTAAAAGTTTTGACTTTCAATGCAAATATCTTTGTACGTTTTAAATGCATTTCATTTAATTTTTTTATTTTATGTCTTTATTTTTTTATTTTAAATGTTTATCAAAAGTATTATTATACTAATTAACTTAAACTTATATCTAACTAGAAAGTATATTTAATTATTTTTATGGTAATAGATAGATAAATATGTATCATAACTTTATTTTGTCGAGAGAATGTCAAGAGAGAGGAAGTGGCAATAACAATACATAAAAGATCCCGCTATAAGTGCGCAGAAATGGAAATCTACTGTGCAGCCTATGTCACATGTGAAAATACATCCACACAAAAACAACACATACGCAACAAACGAATCTAAGCAAATGAATTTGATTGGCTTTTAGGGAAACAAACGAAATACAAACAAAGAAACAGTCAAACTGCTCTCAAAATAAATCGAGCAACATATCTATATTTTCTGAAGGGGTCAACACGGAAGTTAACACCCCAATAAGATATAAAATTGTTATCAAATATAGTAATGAAAAATATTTCTATTTTTTCTGGACAAGCGTTGTTTTTTGATTTATTATTATTTCATTTAAAAAATCCAAGTTTTTATAAGAAAATGAGGAGATTTTTGAATCGAATACCCCTATAAAAATTTTTTTACTACGTTTTTCAGTCAGTTTGACGTCACATGCATTTGCTCACAAAGAGAGTGGACATGCGCATGGCGGAATCTTGAATATATAATTCTTGAGGAAGTGGGAATGAAGTTAAGAAGGAAATTGCAAAGTTCGGATCTGCGGAAATGGAAATTAAATTTGTTTATAATTTAAGCCTCCAGATTTTTGGTTTATTTTTGTTTGACCGAGGTTAGTGTTTGGGTTAAGGTTAAATTAAATGTGGGAATGATTGAAATTGAAGTCATTTTTTGAAGAAGAAGTGATTATTTTGGTAGCAGAGAAGCTTGGGGGAGAAGTAAGTTGTTTTTTTTTTGAGAGTTTAAAAGAAACGCGATTCCGCTAAGATCTTTAAAGGCCCATTAAAATTTTTCGGCGACCAAAAACCAATTTTTTTTCAACTGCAATTTTAGTAAAAATAAATCGATTTTCTAAAATCGAACTCTAATTAAAAGCTCAAAAATTTTTAGCAGAACCCCAGCAAAATTTTTCATACAAATAAGACATCTTACGGACACTGCTTCCTGAATAAATTCTATACATCCAATTGTGCTTCTACTTAGCATTATCAAGAAGTGCTTGCAAGAGGCATTCTCATGTACTACTTCTGAAAGACATTCAAATAGCATTTATTTTAAGTGGGATTTTTTAAACCCCCAACCAAACCCAAACATTCACTTCCACTAAAACTTCTCATTTTCAACACCAAAATCTAGAGATAATGGGGAAAAGGGATATTTTTCTTGGGATGGAATACCTTCTTAAAGTTCTTCTGGAAAACATCTACTAGAATCCTGTCACTTATGGACTTAAAGAAATCTTCCATTAACAAAATTCTGGGAGCACTTCTAGATAAGACTAAGGAAAGCATTCCTCCCAATGACATGCATATGTTAAAAGAATGCCTTCTGGATATGAAAGTGGAAGTGATGTAATTCAAGACTTTCCCTACTATCTTTCCCTCATCTACTAGAATCCTATCACTTATTGACTTAAAGAAATCTTCCATTAACAAAATTCTGGAAGCACTTCTAGATAAGACTAAGGAAAGCATTCCTCCCAATGACATGCATATGTTAAAAGAATGCCTTCTGGATATGAAAGTGGAAGTGATGGAATTCAAGACTTTCCCTTCCAGTTTACCTTCTTTTGGAAGCACTTTTTTGCTGGGATCTTAATTTAATTATTTTTTTTTTTTTTAAGAAACAGGCTCTGAAAAATTGTGTCCTCCGCTTATTTCAGGTGCTTTGTTATCTAACTATATTTGTTATCCAAAAATAAAAAAATTTCTTTAGAAGTGATATAACAATAACGTTAAAAAACTATATTATATAAACAGTCACTTTTAAATAAAACTGTTAATACAGGGTTTTTTGCTTGAAAAATTTAAATAGGCTTAGATCAGTTGGCACTGAAGACCTTTCATAGGGCGCTAGAACGCTCAGAAATAAAGTTGGGGGCATTTTGGTAATTGTAAAATTTTTCTGAGTGACATCTTCAATGAATACAACTCTCAAACTCTGGTTCCATTTCGTTGAAATCCATAAGTTCCCAAACTAATGACTTAATTTACGTAGCACAAGATCTGGATTTTAATGTGACATTGCTGGTGGGTTATGGTTACCCAGTAGGAAAAGCAGCCCAGCTGTATGTCTGCCGGCAACATGCCTCGGAAGGACAGGAGACATGCTCGCCTCCATACCTGCTTATATCTTTTTTGTATACGCATGTCCTAGACATGTTTGTCAAATGAACTGCCGTAACAGCAATGCAGCATGCATCTTATGGTATGAAAGCAGAAGGTATACATGTCTGCTAAATGAACTGCCCTAGCAGCAATGCTGCATGCATCTCTCGGCATTAATGCTGCATTCATACCATGAGATGCAAGCTGCATTGCTGCTACGGCAGTTAATTTGACAGACATGCCGTCCTAGGACATGCCTATTGAAAAAAAGATATAAGCGTGTATGGAGGCGAACATGTCTGCTGAATTTCCAAGTTATGTTGCCGGCAGTTGAAAAATTACCATTATCCGGAGACTTGAACCTTGGCCGCGTGAGTGTTAGTGCATATGCTTATCCATTCGACCATTGCAGCTGTTAACGAAACGTAGCTTAATTTGCTGCATTAAGAATAAACGTACGAGCACAGAGTAAGGAAATTAACGCGTTCGATTTGTTATTATAAGCAATTAATGCAAAATACAGAGCGAAATTACTAAAAAAAACAGAACAAACTAAAAAAAACTAAAACAAAACTAAAAGCCATTAAGAAAAAAAAATTATGTCTAATGCGACTCGAACCTACTACCCCAGATTCTAAAATACATGAATAAAAACCAAAGCCCTATCCAACTGAGCCATTCGCACTGTTGTGATTTTGTTGAAATAATATACATAGCAACATTGTTGCTATCAAAAGTGCTTCGACGAAAACACAGAGTGTCGGTGGTGAATTACAACAATCATGAAAATAATCCCTTAAAATTAATCGGAATTTTGCATTAGCAAATATGATACTTTATTATGAAACAGTTGTTATTATACTTATATTGAATGTATTTATGTTGTGCTATAAAATAAATTAGTTCTTACTGTACTGATGCTTTTTGTTTATAAATAATAATGCACCTCAGTTAAAAGTAAAGAGGAAGTTTTTAAAATGTAAAAAATAGACCTCTTAGCATTAAAATTATAACCTGCCACATTCCTTCCAACGGCAGGCTTGCTTTGTTTTCATCTGGGTAAGGCTGCTGTTGGTTAAGGATTACGTTTTGGAAAGGGTAAGGAACGCACGGAAGGAGTAGTAGGGTAGAATTTAATTGCGCCATTCTCCTTTTTAGAGCAGCTGGTGAGTATGTGGCTAAGCTTGATGTTCGGTTAGGGAAAATACTGAGACTGCAGGAAAGTGGTAGTACATGTACAGTGGCTCACAACGAAAGTCGGGCAAGCATTTCTTAGCACTTTCACATTGGTTTCAGAAATGAAAATGTAAGAAGAAACTTGGAGTAAATATTTTTTCTAAACATTCTTTATTGGTGAGCAAAATTAAACAGAAACATAGTTAAAAAATTAGAACATAACGGTAAAACAAAATTAAATCAAACCAATGCTTTAAAAACGAGCTCACATTGAAAGTCGGGCAGATAAGGAATTCAATGCTAAAACTAAGAATTTTATAATTTTTTGCCAATCCTTTTTCTTATATACCTGCAGCCTTTTTGAAATGCGTGCAACCAAATTTTTAAAAACTTCAGCTCCAATCTGATTCCACTCTTCACTTAGGATACTTTTTTTTTTAGGATTGGATCTTTAGTTACCCATCTCTGATGCTGCACTCAGGGTTCAAGTTCATCTCATAGATGTTCTATAAGATTTTAATCTGGGCTTTGTGAGGTTGTTTTTATCACATTTGGACAAATATTAAGCACACAATTCTTTACCAAGAGCGCCATATGTTTCAGGTCATTGTCTTGGTAAGACTAAAAATTGTCTGCAATTCCTTATTTACCCGCACTTTCTCTTACTTGCGCCATAAGAATGTCAAGGAACATATTTTTGTCCATTATACCTTCAATAAAATGAATCCTTTCAACATCAGACACAGCCCAAAACCATGACTTATCCTCTACCATGCTTAATCGTATGTTTAGAATTTTTATTGCCTAATTCTTCATTCGGTTTTCGCTTTCCATCTGATCCATATAAATTAAATAAACTCTCATTGGATAAACAAAACCTGTACTAAAAGTTTATTGTTAAAAAGTGCTAAAGATCCTTATGTTTTCTGTTTTATTAACCTTGTTCCAGAATAGAAAGTCTTTGGTCATCTGCTCATGCACAAAATTGGGGCATTCTATTACATTTTTCTTTCTAATACAATGCTTTTTTTCGTGCTGCTCCTCAATTTAAACATTTTTTTCTCAAAACTCTTCAAATTGTTTCTGAGTGTACACTCTTTTTCAAATTGAGTTTTAACATGACCTCTAGTTATGGGTCTTTTATTATTTCTCTTAAAAAATACCTTTCATCTTTGGAGCTAAGTTTATTTTTAGCTACTGTACGTTCATTATTGCATATTCTCTTATCTTGTATATAATGTTTGATTATATCGTGCACTGTTAATTTACTTTTTAAGGCGATTTGTGAAATTTGTCGCTCGGATTTTCCTTTCAAGCAATAATCTATCACGATCTGCCTTTCTGCCAGTGTTGATTGATTCACTTTTTGAGAAATGTTTGTTTTTTTTAAGTTTTGCGTTTGACTGAAGTTATTCCAACAGTAATAAAAAGTTGTAAGCAGGAATAACGGTTTAAGGACCATAATTTGCATTTTTTTTTTACTTGCTCGACTTTCAATACGAGCTCGTATTGAAAGGTTTTATAGGTTTGTTTCGATTTCATCGTTATGTTCTAATTTTTTAATTATGTTTCTGTTTAATTTTGTTCACCAAAAAACAACATTTTTTAAAAAAGTATATATTGCAATTTTGTTCATACATTTTCATTTCTGAAATCAATGCGAAAGTGCTAAGAAATGCCTGCCCGACTTTCGTTGTGAGCCACTATATGCTTCCATAATATCAAAGAGGTGTTAGAACATCAGTTCGTAGCAATAATAGATTTCCACTTAAAAATCTTAAAAATATCCTTTTTTGTATGAAAAATTTGACTTTAAAAAGCACCTGTTGCATTTTTTTCGTAGAACTGTTCTCATAGAACAATAGCAATTATTTCTAAAAAATCGCATACTTCCATTGGGAAAGTAATAAGAGCTTTTAAACAACAAGAGCACTTTGAACACATAAAACGAACTGGAAGGCCAAGAGTAATATCAAAAAGAACGGAAAAAATAATTCTAGCCATATCTGATAGTAATTCATTCTCTTCAGTGCCGAAAATTCGAGCGCAGCTGCTTAACGAAGGTCGTGATGAGACTCCATGGGGCTGGTAAAAGTGGACGAGTTGCTCTCAAAGGTCCTTATGTCAGCAAGCTTAATATGATTACTCGTCGTAATCATTACTTATTACTTTTCTGTTTGGCTCAGTAATCAAAAGATTACGACTTCAAATAATCAAAAAATAATAATGATTACGCAAAATAATCAAAAGAAATCAAAAGTAATCAAAAAAATAATCCGATTACCTTTCGAGATTATTCTTGACTATTTTTTGATTATTTTAAGAATTTAAGTCTTAAGTACAAAAAATTTTGTAAAATTTTATAAAAAAAAACAAAGTTATGTATTTCATTATAAAACAAAGATTCACAAAAAACAAGAACGAGAACAACAATGTATTATAGTACAACATAAACGAAACAAAAATAAAACCTTTTTACTCTAAATTACTATTTGCCTTGATAAGCACTAACTTTTCAAAAGAAAAATCAGACAATGGATGATAATCTTTCAACTGGCGCTGAGGACATTAAAGGCGTATAATTAAAATTGTTTGCAATATTTTAGTTCACACGGAAACTACACATGTGGACAGTCGAATACCAAGCGCGCCAAGTAGCAACCTGCCGTAGGCTGCCCGCAGAGTAAACGCCGAAGCAGGCAGGCAGGCAGGCAGGCGCAGGCAGTGCCCTGCGAATAAACGAGATAGAAATAAAGCCAAGCTAACTTTTATCTCGCTTGTTCACATAGATTTCCTGCGCCTGTCTGCCTGCCTGCCTGCTTCGGCGTTTACTCTGCGGGAAGCCTTAAGGTTTGTTGTCTGTTCAGTTGTATTAAAAACGATTTCTTGGCTCTTGAAAAAAAAACGGGCACAGAAATTTGACGATTCTGAAATGTTTGGCGTGTTTGCAGTTTCAAACAGGTAATTAGCGAGGTAATGAGCAGGAGAGAAAAGCCCATATCTCATTTTATGCGAAAACACTAACAACAATAAAGCTCACCCAACATGTTTGCCTAGCATACCCATGGCATAAGACTGAAATTCTTAAAATAGTCAAAAAAGAATCAAAAATAATCTTGATAAGTAATCGGATTATTTTTTTGATTACTTTTGATTCTTTTTGATTATTTTGCGTAATCTCAAGTAATCACTATTATTTTTTTTTTGATTATTTGTAATCGTAATAAATTACTAATCATAAACTTCTCCCTTAAGGATTATATAATCATTACAATTTTTTTTAAAAAGTATTCTATTTGATTACTAATCGTAATCGCAATTTAACAGCTATGATCCTAACATTTTAAAGGACGTAGCGATACCTGAAGGCAAAAGGTTGATAGGCAATGATTTTGTGTTTCAGCAAGATAACGCTCCCATTCACACTGACAAAAAAGTTTTGGAATACGTTCAGAATGAAAATATAGATGTTTTCAAATGGCCACCACAAAGCCTAGGCTTGTCTCCTATCGAAAATGCCTGGGCAATATTTAAAATGCGTATTTCAGAGCAAGCACCCCAAAATATCGCAAAATTAAAAAAATGTATTGCCGACAATTGGAAAAAAATAGCTCCAGACCAATGTAAAAGCCTCATCAATACTATGAAAGACCGACTTGCTAAGATGTCTAATAAAAAAGGTGGCCATTGTGGATATTAAAATTAATGGAAAGTTATTTAAGCAATAGTTATATTTTTTTTTATTGAATATTTTTATATTAATAATTGAATACGTATATTATTTTAATTTTATAACTTTTAATATCTCAACAATATTTGTTTACCATTATAAAATAAAAAATAAAAGTAAAATTAAACTATTAATAAGGCTTTTTTTATGTTTTACCTTATATGATTGTGAGGAAACTTATTTTTGCTACATACATACACAGATCTAAAAGTGTCTGCAATATCAGATATCATAACTCGAAAGATCATAGCTGACATTACTCATGACGAAAAGAGTACGGCATTTCTCGTACAGCATATCAAGACTTGCATTGGATTTAGGTAGAGACCATTTATTGGACGAAGGTAACAGGGCTAACAATAAAAATCATTACGCATCGACGTGGGATAAGGCACTATTATTTTGGTGTTTCCAGAGTCAGCATTATTTCTCATTACAATATATTTCTCAAAAATGGATCGGACAAAAGTTGATTAGTACTTTAAAGTCATCTTTAGAACTAAAGTTTAAAGAAAAGCCTAAAGCCTAATATGAATAGAGAATTTAGTCCTAATATCCTTAAGTAAATGAACACACTAGTAATATATATAAAAAAAAAGACAAATTTTGTTCTATCGGAAAAAAAATTAGAAAAATTTTGTAACAAGCAACCAAATTCTAAAATTATCCAATTCTTAACTTAGCGTTAAGTCTGGTGACATGTTGTTTTCATTCCACTTATATAAACAATAAGACGTTGCTCTCCTATCAAAGCAATTAACTTGAGAAAACTTTGAAGCTGAAGATTATTTTATCTAAAAATTTAACATTACTAAGCAGTTGAAACTGAAATCATTTCGAGGCCAGATATTGTTCTACATACAGTTACTCAACTTTGTTCTGCGAATCTCATAAATGGGTCATAAATAACAGACTACATTATTATTTAAGCTGATCTTATCGACTTAACGTGATTTTAATAGATGCTAATGAACGACGAAACTGTGTGAAAAGGGCTGCGGGCCAACGTAAACAGCAACAATAACAACAACAATAGCTCAGCAAGGTGTGAGCACGGATTGGTGTAAACACAAAGGTGTGTAACAGTGCTTACATGCGTGCACGCGTACGTATGTGTAAGTGAGTCAAGCATTTATCACTAAGAATATCTCATAACATTAAAACATGAAACGTGAGGCTGCTGCTGCGACCACGTGACGAGCGATCTGTAATACGTAAAGCAGACACCCGAGAGAAAAGGTGGAGCTTGCGGCTGCTTATAAAAAAACCACAATAAAAGATAAACACGCACATTGACATCGAGTCTATGCGTGCCTCGTAGCTCCAGCTACACACCGTACTTGCATATCTTATGTGTAGATATGTACATACGTACTTAACTGCTACAGCGGCAGAACAGTGTTGAGCTTGATTCCACTATTGGATGCTTATCATTCGCTTAAGTGTCATTTAAAAGTTGACATCTCAAGTGTGGGTCGTCGACTCAAGTGGTCGGCCGTTTTTTTTAAGTTTTTTAAGTAAATTTTGTTCTGATTTATTTTTATTCTTTTGCTGCTTTATGCGACTCGCCTTTCATTTGTTTCACTTTAAGAAATCTTTAATTGATGAAACGAAAAATAAAGCCATTACTTAAATATGTGAAACGTGAGACGTAATTTGGGTCACGTGGTTAATGACTTCATTTTGATTTGCGTTTTTTTTTTTACTGACGTTTTGTCTATTATTTTGTTATTGGCCGCATTCAGCGCAGACAACTGTTGTGACCTGTAATGGTAGCGCTTCCTTAGTTCGCGATGCTTTTCTCTGAATGTGTTGCTACTCTACACGTCAGAAGTTAGATTCAATTTAATTTTTATGTAAATTTAATTCAATTGCAAAGGTTTCTCACTTAAATTTGCTGTGTTCTTTCTGCGTTTATTAATTTAACAGCGTCAGTAACAGCATCTGACAGTTAAGCAAACAGTTGTGTTCATGTAGCATAGAATTTGTTCGCTCGATTAAAAGGCGTTTGCTACTTTATCAGTTTTAGTTAGCGCTACCAAATTTGTACCATTCAGCGAATTTTAACACAACAGTTGCCAACTGTTGTCTGCGCTGAATGCGGCCATTTTTGGCCTAATTTGGAGCGAAAACGCAATTATTATGCACTTTAAAATTCCAGGATCTACAAATTTTATTCAGCACTTCGACAAGTTAGCTCGTTATCGACTAATGCTTGGCAAAGTCGTAAACTTGACATGGAAATTTATTTGACAATACAAAAAATTTTACCATGGGTGCAAGTGTACTTTCATTTTAATAATAAAGATATATTTGCGGTGCATTGAACAATTGTTTTTAAAAGCAGGCATTTCACATCCTAGAAGGATAAAATATCAGCTAACTCGTGCTGATTTACCTTAAATTTTACTCAAACTCAAACTTGACCTCAACGTCTACTTCTTTATTTAAATCTTGTGCTGTAAAAGCACCTTTCAAGCAGGGAATTGGGAAAAACAGTGCCGTTTTGAAGAAAATAGTGCCGTTTTTTTATCGAAAATTATATTTTGTCATATCGCGCTCAATGCGTGCAAAACTGTCACAACTTAAAATAAATAACAAGTAAAAAATTTTTAAAAAAATAAACTTTTATTTAAAAAGACGTGAACTAAAAAGAAAAAAATAAATTTTAGTGACATTTGTCATATGTATATGTATATGTATATAGTAGGTATATTCTAGGTGCAGAAGTACCCCTCTCTTGGTAACTCATCATCATAGTATAAACGTACGTAAATTGATAAGTTCTAAGGACTTATATAAATTTAGAATTTTTCAAATACATTTATATATAAAAGCTTGAGGCACCGATGTCCGCGATCCGTTATACAGGTTTACTACACAATATCAGTGCCTTAAGCTTTTAAATATAAATGTATTTGAAAAATTCTAAATTTATATAAGTCCTTAGAACTTACCAATTTACGTACGTTTACACTATGACGATGAGTAGCCAAGAGGGGGTTCTTCTGCACTTAGAATATACCTACTGTATACATATATGACAAATGTCACTTAAATTTATTTTAGTTTACTTTTTAGTTTACGTCTTTTTAAATAAAAGCTTATTTTTTAAAAATATCTTTTACTTTTTATTTATTTTTTACTTTTTAGTCTTAAAGGTTTATAATTAACATCTTTTATTTTCAAAACTTATGGAGACATAGCATTTTTATTGATTTGTGGGCGGTAAAAGGGTCGTGGCACAACTTTTTCCTGAACCATCCTCTACTTGAAGGAAATTAACTGCCAAAATTTTAGCTGAATCAGCCCCGTAGTTTTAGATATATAGCATTTTTATTGCTTTGTGGGCGGTAAAAGGGGGTTTGGCCAAATATTTTTCATAAACCCATGCTTTATTTTATGAAACTTTACTGTTTAAATTTCAGCTGAATCAGCCCCGTAATTTTAGAAATATATAATTTTTTCTGGATTTGTGGGCGGTAAAAGGGAGAGTGGCAAAATTTTTTCCTTAATTATCCTCTACTCGAAGGAAATTTACTGCCAAAATTGCAGCTGAATCGGCCCAGTAGTTTTAGAGATATAACATTTTTATTGTTTTGTGGGCGGTAAAAGGGGGTGTGGCAAACATTTTTATTATGATATTGCATTGTCACCGGACTTTCATATGCATGATAAATTTCAGCTTAATCGGATACCAACAAGTTGTAGAAAAATGGTTTGCAAGTTTTGAAGACATACATACGAACGAAGCAAGTTAAATAAAAGCTTATAATAAGGCATTTTTAAGATAAGTACACAAAAAGAATCGCTATAAGAATTTCTATTTATGCTTAAAGATTATGTTATTTACGTTCAAATAACGGTTTTGCGAACACTTTTGCCGCGCTGTCTCTATGAAAGCTAGAGTAATTCAAAAAGTTCAAAACAGTCTCATGAAAAATTTCAAATTTTGAGTCTTACATGGATCTTGTACGAAGTGAGCGATACATTAATATATAAACATTGAAATACTAATTCAATTAGATTAACACGCAAAATTATTTAATTCTGAGATCACTGCTTTTATAATGATACATAATAATAATACAATTTTTTATGTATTTTTATATTTTTAACACGTTTTTATTTGCTTCACTTCATGTCTGTCCCGTACATATCTTGGAGTCCATTTTTAACCAACTTCCCGATGAGCTAGAGTTTTGAAACTCTATGACAGAACAATAATCACTTATTTTCTTGTCTGCACGTTTATTTGTTTGCCTAAAATGCGAAACTTTTTAATTAATACATGTATACATATAAAAAAACAAACAAAAATACTGAAAAGCTCATTGATATTTTTAATTATCAAAAATTCACAACTGAAGTGATTTATTAGCTTATTTAGAAAAATTTTTGGTGAGGGTTTTGTAGCTCATAGCGTAAAGCGATTGATTCATAACCACAAGGTAATGAGTTAGAGCCTCAACAATGTGGAGATTTTTTTTTGAAACAAATTCAAATTTTGAAAAATTCACCACTGATGGGAAAAATTTTAAAAAAGTGCTTTAAATAAAAATTTTTTAATTTATTGTATAAGAAAATAGTTTGATTTATTGCTATTTAGAATATATTCCTTTGCGAGTTCTGTAGCTGAGAGCACAGGCGCTTGCTTATAATTTTAAGTTTTTCTCCCATTTCACATTCTCACATTTGTTGTTGTATTTTTGCTTTACTTTAGCACGGCCGAAATTGCAATAATATGAGCTAGTGATATTTTCTGTTTCATATTGAAAAATCTTTGTTGTTGTTTGGAAAGATTCGTTAAAACAATTAATTGTTCTAACTTTGACCTTAAGGTCAATAAACGATTTAAAACTATCAAACAACTAGAATTTGTATTTAAAATCAAGTATGATTTAAACTATTTCAACTATCATATAAAATCAACATAATTTTTCAAATATTTAAAACTATTCTAAAGTTATATACATAAATCTATGTTTTAATCTCTTTCCTTATCTTTATATTTATAGTTAACGTTATAGTAGACGTTGTCCTTACCCAATTCAATGAATTTTTTATGATCGTTTTGTGAATTTTTAAAAGTGTAAATTGACCTTCGAACTAAATTTATGCTAGACGTTTCCGTTTGAAACATCAATGCATGACTATCAGCATTTTTTGATATATACAGCATTGTTATTGATGTATAGTATTCCCCGGTAGACGTTGTCCTGCCGCAGACCACCTTACTGCTATATACGAATTTTCATGCTGTTCGGGAAAATTTTTTTTGTATATTCGCCATTTTTAGTACAGTTGCCGAAAGTAACCGTATGAATTAAATTATCAAGTTTTAATCTAATCTGACCAAAAACGTTTTAAATATACCATTTTTGTTTAATTGTAGGCGGTAATGGGTGTGTGACAAAATTTTTTCACTTAAACCATCGAAACATATAAACTGCCAGAATTTCAAAATCGTCTGAAATATAGTATTTTTGGTAAAAGGGTGGGCATGAAAGTAGGCGTGTCAAATCTAACAGAGCATATTACGATTAAGTTGAAATAACAAATCGTTTGGTACCTTTATCGTGATAATCGGTTCAGTGGCTCTTGCGTGATTGTCAAACATCTGTGCAGTGTCACAATTCTTTTATATATTCGTATAGATAGACTAACACAGCCTCAAGTTGGAAAAGCTGGCTGGGTGGCAAGGCAGCAAGACATAATTGCTTATACTTAATTGCTTAGACATATGCTTATAACTAAATTCTGGCAGCTCAAAACATTTGCAAAGAAAATAAATCAACACTGTATGGCAGAAAGAACCTCACTGAAAGCAACTACACAACATGGCTTCCGTGTTATATTGAGAGAAGCTCTCGCGACAAAGAGAGAAGAGCTTTGTTTGCTGTTGTATTGTGCGGCTGGTTGAATGTAGGAATCGAATAAATATATGATTATCAAAATCGGTCCAGCGCAAGGCTCATTTATAAGGTTGTGGCACTTGAGAGCGAGCTCGGTCGAACTGCCAGAATGGTTGAAAAGAAATGAAGAAAATGAATGCTTATAAGTTATAACAAAGAAAAGCACAGTGACAGTTCGAGCAAAGGCGGCAAAAAGAGTGCATTTCTCTCAAGTGCCACAACCTTATAGTAAATAAACCTTTGTCCAGCAGTTACCGAGCTTATTCTGGATCAAATTTTGTGAGTCTATTTTTATCTTAGATATACAGGTTGTCCCGTGTAAGAGTGCGAATATTTATGGAGGTGAAAGAAGAGGGCAAGCTTAGCAAAAAATCGTATAGGAGGGGAGGTCTATTTTCACACCCTTTGCAGTTACGGAGTTAATTGTTATTTCATGACTTTGATGCTTACTATTGTTTCAAGCAGAAAAACGAACTCATGGAAAACTTATTTAAAGAGCATGATAATATCATGATGTTTTTAATTTAGTAAAACTTTTGAAGTACAACTATCTTTGTTGTTTTTAAAGATATGTTAATGATTTTGAATGATGTTGAAAAGAAAATTGAATAGAATATGAATTTGATATAAAAAAATGTTGATTTTTACGCAAAATTTTTAGAAAATTGTGCTCAAACGTAAAATTTTGTAGTTTCAAAATATTTATTTCATCTTCACACGAGAACAGCTCGGTAATGGATAAGTTGGGTACGTTCGTTGATACACCGTTAGAAAGGTCTATGCATTGCCTTTAGAATGAGCTCTTAAAAAAGTGTTTCATGAGTTCGTTTTTTTGCTATAAACAATAGTATAATTAAAAGTCATGAAATAACAATTCACCCCATAATTTCTAAGGGTATGAATATAGACCAGATAATCTTAATAAAAATATTAATAATAATTTTTTTGGCAATCATGTTAGATATTACTTACAATAAAACTGTCATATGATACAGCAAAGCTTAAAACTAGGAATAATTCTATAAACATCAATTTTTGCATATTTTTTATGTCATTAAAATTATTTAAAAAAAAAATTTTAAAAATTATAAATATACTTTAGTTTGAATAGAAAAAATTTATGATTCTATACTAACATTTTTCTTTTACTAGAAACACATTGAACAATGGAACATTAAGGCAATGAACGTTGGTAAAACAATTTATATTGGTAAAATAATAACAATTGCCATGCAAAAAAAATGCGCGAATATTTACTAAAAATTGTCCGAAAACTAAGACGAGAGTGGTAAATTAAAACAAAATAAAGAAACAATATAAAAAAGTAAAGAGACTTACATTGCTTATTGTTGTTGCTTCCGCGACGAAAGTAGCTGTAGATAATGTTAAATAAATGTTTATGTTATGTTGTTTTGTTTTTATCATATTCCTTTCATTTCGACGATTAGAAGTCGTTTTATTTTCGCGTATTTTTTAATCGCTCTCTTAAATTAAAATAAAGGCCGCAATCTTAGTTTAAAAAAACGTTTAAGAATCAAGAGTAAAGTCAAACGAAATTTTTCATTAAATAAGTTTGCTAATTTTTTCTCTTGTGCGTATATGAAACATATTTTTTTCTTAACAAAGATTGAGAGAAAATGTGTCGAAATTGAGTTTATGTTTTTTTCCCCGAGTAATACAAAAGTCATTAAATACCGATGGTGGTTACATATTTACATATATACCGTTACATATATACCGATCATTTTACATATGTATCGAAAGTTATGCATGAATGCACGTGCATTCTTATGCTTATTTTTTTCTTTATAATAACTTATATTTCTTTGTCTTAAATTTAGATAGTGGCCTTTATTATAAGTTTTTCTTTTTTTATTTCACACTAACACTTAACAAGCACTTATTTATGTACTATATCAACACTTTTGTCGTTTTCATTCTAGTTTTAAATACATAAAAAAATTTTATAAGCTTTTGCATGGTTTTTTTTTCTTAATGACACTTCGCGAAAAAGTACTTTATGCACTGCTTATTTTTCTATTTTTTATAAACAAATTTTGTATTTTTTAACAATGATTTTAAATCATTTAATCACTTTCACAACTTTTATAATTATTACATAGAAATTAAAACGCGGTTTAAGGAATCAGGATTTGTTTGCGGCCGCGCGACGTCCACCCACTTTGCCTGATCTTTCGAACTGATTCCACGAAGCTTTTAAGAAGCATGAGCTGACCGATGGTGAAAAGGTCGGGTGGAGAGACGATGCAATTTAATGCAGAGGTGAGCATATAATTGGTGCCAATCTGTTGATTGATTTTCATTAGAAAACTTTATATGACATATTTTTTTTTTAATAAAAATTACCCTCAAGAGAATGTAGCACCCAGTGTTGCCATTTTTTAATACCGAAATTCCTCAAAAAATCCTCAAATTTTAATGAAATTCCTCAAATTTTTTTTCCAAATGTTATTTTATTTATCAAGTAAACATAAACAAATATATTTTTTCCTACATACTTTCTATCTTATTGTATATCTATATTAGCCCTTTGAGGACGACAAGCAAACCGCTGTAAACTTTTTTTTTGGAATTGTCATCACCGATGGCATATTTCTATTCAAAAGTGAACTTGACATTTGAAATTTTTTAAATTTTTTTTTCACTTTAAGTATTGAAAAAATCCAAAAAAGAAATCCGGAAAATTTATTTTTTACTTTGTTGGAGAAGCTGCATAAAGGTTTTGACGCAATTTGGATGAGAAAATATATCTAAATATAGTTTTTTCTTTCTCCTAAAATTAAAATTATTTCAAAAAATTCACACGTTGAAAGCCACATTGATTTCTCATCCTTTAAGCCTGACTTTATGAAAATATCTAGTAAATTGTGCTCACACGACTCACAAATGTAAATGGGTTATTTTTCACCCACTCGTCATCAAAGGGTTAAAACGCTAGTTATAAGCATAAATAATAAATTTTTTGCGACTCAATTCAAACATGTTTTTATTTGATTCAAATAGGTCAAAACTATTTTTATTCATTCCTTTTTAGTAAAACATAAAAGCTTATTAAATGATAAAGCCGTTTTTGTATCGAGTCGGTTTCTCAAATTAGTGATATTATTTATTAAATACTCGCTAAACTGATGCATTAGGAAACGAAGAAGAATAGTAATGATATTACTTTTTCTTAATTTGAAAACAAATATATCTACTAAATTTTTTATATTGAAAACTCGTTTTTAATACGACTCTGGATCTAAAAAATAGTCGAAGTAAAAATAATCTCCTCATTATCAAGATTCTACAGCCAAATTTGATTGAATTTATATGCTCGTTTTTGCTGGCTTTCACTTCAAGGAGTGCTTTAAAGTATCTCTAACCCAAAAAGGACAATGATGTAATATGGCATCACTAAGTCGGATTTCGCAATACTAACTGTGTCACATAAAAATTAGTCAAAATAAAAATATGGTCAAAATCGCCATTGTGTAAAAAACAATTTTTTGTTTATTTAAAGAGTTAATCCTTTTTCTTGTATTTATTTTATGTTAAAACTGATTTTAGCTAAAACAGTACGCCAATTACTAACTTTTTTTTACTTTGAAAAAAATACTTTTTTCAATTTTTTTTATAGTGACGGAGAAACGCAATCGGAAAGTTCAGTGTTCAGTTTATTTTACAGGTATGTTTCTACCAACCAGAAAAAGGTGCTGCCAAAGATTTTTTGTACATATATTAAAAAAAATCTAAAAATATTCAAATTCCTTAAAATAAAATTCCTCAAAAATAACTCACAGCTACTTTAAATTCCTCACGTTTTGAGGAATTACTCACAAAGTGGCAACACTGGTACCAACAAATGAGCAAAAATTTCAGTTTTGCCAACTTTTCAATTCTAAAAACCTCCAAAACGACGAAAAATTCCCTTTTTCCTCAAAAATGCACCAGATTTATTAGGTTTTTAAAAATACTAAACACCTAATTAAATTCTAATTTTAACTTATTTTCTGAACTGCCATTTATTTTCTTTTTTAAAAAGCAATTTACTTCATAGGTTTATACAAATTTAAAATACTTAAATTAAATTTTCGTATACTTGTACCATTAAATCACATTTTGAGATGAATTTTCAATAAATATTAAGATACAAACTAAGGCACATTTGGTGCTTCTGAAATAAAAAAAGCACAAAAAATGCACTGGGCACCAAACCTGATTTTTCTTGCGCCAACATTTTTGGCAGAAAATGCACCAAACCTGGTGGAAAAAGCACAAAGTTGGCAACAGTGAAAAATTTATATTATCACCAAAAGTTGTGGTGAATTTCATTGAACAAATAAAAATGCTTTACAGATTTAAATAGAAAACTAAATGTTGCCGAAAGCAGAAAATTTTACAAATGTAGTTTTATTTAAGTTATTAAACTGAAAGAAAATATTTTTACTCACTTACAATTTAGGTTCAATAGTGGTTGAAGTTAAAATTTCTAAATCTAGAATTTAACAATAGCACGGTGCTACACTGAAAATTTACTTTTGAAGTGATGTAGCACAGGTTGTAGATATGTGTCGAGTATGATACAACACCATACTCGAAATTGTTAATACACACCCAAAATTAAAATTTTCCGTTAAAAAAATCGATTTTTAGGTACTTGACGCATAGAACAATAATCAACTCAGCGAGTTTTTATCCAATTTTTTATTGAAAAATGGTTTGAGAAATACGAAAATAACGCTTTGAAAATATGTACATGTTATAAGAACTTTAAAAATAAATTTTTGAGTTATAATCGGCCAAAACCGAACATTTTCACCTTTTTTAAAATTTTTTTCGACTGTGAGGATTATTTACTGCCAAAGTTTTCTTAAAAGCTACTATAAACGTAACGATTTTATTAAAGTACACTTTATTGAGAATAAAATTAATGTTCATACATGAAAATTTGATAAAAGTTTTTCTATTTATTAAATAAATTTTTTAATAAATAAGAAATTAACAGCCCTATTCTGGCAACTTGACAATAATCAACATAGAGTCAGTATTTTTAAAACTTCTGTGTGTTTGTTTTAATTTTTTTATTTCAAAACAAAATTTGAAGCTCAAAAACAAAATTTTTTAATGAAGTTGCCACTATCTGAAAAGCAGTTGACAATTTTTACCAAAATGTATTCTTTTTGAGCTTCAAATTTTGTTTTTAAATAAAAATATTACAACAAACACATAGACAAAAAATACTATTGTCAAGTTGCCAGAGTAGGACTGTAAGTCTTTGTTGCTCCATGGGTCATGGGAGCGTTCATGTATCCCTTTGACGGTTCCATTAAATATACGAGTATGATTTTTTTTTTTTTTAATTAATATATATTTTTTTAATACAAATGACCCTTTTTTATTATTCTCCTATTTGGAAATTTGGAGTGGCGGCCGTAGCCTAGTGGGTAGAGTACGTGGCCTCTAAGCTTCAAATTTTGTTTTGAAATAAAAAATTACAACAAACACAAACAAATAATAAAAATACTGGTTGACTATTATCAAGTTTCCAGAATAGGGCTGTTAATTTACTATTGAACCTAAATTGTAAGTGAGTAAAAATATCTTCTTTCAGTTTCATAACTTAAATAAAACTACATATATAAAATTTTCTGCTTTCGGCAACATTTAGTTTTCTATTTAAAAGCATTTTGATTCGTACAAAACATAAATAAAATATCTTAGAGATTGAAGTGCTTTGCTTTTGCTTTCAATGAAATTCACCACAAATTTTGGAGACAATATCAATTTTGCACTGCGCCCAATTTGGTGCTTTTTCCACCAGATTTGGTGCATTTTAAAAATTTTGGAGCAAAAAAAATCAGGTTTGGTGCCTAGTGAATTTTTTGTGCTTTTTTTTAATTTCGGAGGCACCAAATGTGCCTAAGTTTGTATCTTAATATTTATTGAAAATTTATCTCAAAATGTGATTTAATGGTACAAGTATATGAAAATTTAATTTAAGTATTTTAAATTTGTATAAACCTATTAAGTAAATAGCTTTTTAAAAAATAAAATAAATGGCAGTTCAGAATATAAGTTAAAATTAAAATTTAATTTAGTGTTTAATATTTTTAAAAACCTAATAAATCTGGTGCATTTTTGAGGAAAAAGGGAATTTTTCGACGTTTTGGAGGATTTTAGAATTGAAAAGTTGGCAACACTGCAATTTTTGCAAAAAGTAAAGAGACTTACATTGCTTATTGTTGGTGCTCCCACGATGAAATTGTTTCCATGGTAAGAGTGATTAAGCTGATGTTTTTCGAAGTGGTATTTATTCTTGTATATTAGTAAATCACTCTCTTACAATAAAATAAAGGCCGCAATCTAAGCTTAAAAGAATATATAAGAATTTCATTAAAATTTTAACATTAAAAATTTTTAATTAAATAAGTTTGCTAATTTTTTCTCTTGTAAGTATATGTAACATATTTTTTCTTAACAAAGATTGAGAGAACAATGTGTAGAGTTTGAGGTTATGTTTTTTCCCAAGTAGTAGAAAAGTCATTAATAGAAATACATGCATGAAAACACTTTTTTATGCTTATTTTTTTCTCTATAATTACTTATATTTCTTTGTGTTAAATTTAGATAGTGGCCTTTACAATAAGTTTTTCTTTTTTTATTTTAAACTAACACTTAATAAACACTTATATTAACACTTTTGTCGTTTTTATTCGGGTTTTATATAAAAACACTTTATAACCATTTGCATGGTTTTTTTTTTCTTAATGACACTTCGCGAAAAATTACTTTATGCACTGCTTATTTTCTTTTATTTTATTTAGGAAAACATTTATTTTTGAATTATTAAACTATGGTTTCCAATCATTTAATCACTTTTAACACTTTTATAATTATTACATAGAAATTAAAACGCGGTTTAAGGAATCAGGATTTGTTTGCGGCCGCGCGACGTCAACCCACTTTGCCTGATCTTTCGAACTGATTCCACGAAGCTTTTAAGAAGCATGAGCTGACCGAATGGTGAAAAGGTCGGGTGGAGAGACGATGCAATTTAATGCAGAGGTGAGCATAGAATTGGTGCCAATCTGTTGATTGATTTTCATTAGAAAACTTTATGTGAAATATTTTTTTTTTAATCAAATTACTCTCGAGAGAATGAGTAAGTCTCCAATAATTGTGGTTAATTTAATTTCAAGGCAAAACATAAAATCAATTTGCAAGACATTTTATTTATATTTTGTACAAATCAAAATGCTTTTGAGATTTAAATGAAAAACTAAATGTTGCTGAAAGCAAAAAATTTATCTAATGTTGTTTTATTTAAATTATGAAACTGAAAGGAGATATTTTTACTCACTTACAATTTAGGCTCAATAGAAAATTAATGAACACGATGTACATTAGGGCGTATCGAAATATTTAGATCGTATTCTAAGAGGTCTCAAAAGTTGAGTAGGGTGGTCAAGATCTCAAAAAAAAAATTTTAGAAACAATAAGGATGGGTTGGTTTAAAAAAAAGTAAAAAAACACAATCTCAAAATGCTTTGATTTTTGTAAGAAAAACTACACAGTAAAAAATATGAGCATAACTTGTATACTATTTTGTATACATATAAATCCAAACCAAAAATGTTATAAAATTTATACCATCAAATCATATAAATTTTTCCAGACCATTTTTCTCGTTAGACCAATCGAAACAACTATATTTTAAAAGTTCCCGATTTCGGTGAATTTTTTACTTTCTAACCAGAATATATTTTGATTTACACATGATATCCATATAAAATTTTTAAATTATATTTGTTCTATAATTTTTATAATATTGAGTGGCATAAAATTTATAAATTATTTGGAATAAAAAAAGTTAATACCACACAAATGTTATAAAAAAGATAAAATTTACCCTCAAATTTTTTACTGTGTACATATTTATGTCTTGAAGTAAAAGCATACATAGACTTTAACTAAAAATATGCTGCAAAATACGATGACACTCTCAATTCTTGTTTTTGAGAAAAGTATACTTGAATGCAATTTTTTAACTTTTCCAAAAATATGAATATAAGGTTTTATATCTCGGACACCAGAAGTGGTACCGAAGATAATTTTCTTAATTTGGATTCTTCAAATAATTCTGTACAGCACTATGTCCAAGAGTATCAATTAACAACACCAGGTTAAGGCTACGATTTTTTTTCCTATTTCGATTTTGAAAAAAATTTTCCTTCCTTATGAATTTTATTATTTCGCTAAAACACTTCAACTCAGCATTCACAATAATATTATACTACAGTTTTGAGTTTCTGAGTTTGCCATTCGATGGGTCCCAATTGACTTAACAATTGTTATTAAGAAGTGTTCAAGTGAAATAATATCTATAAAGGAGATATGAAAGAAATTGTTACATTTCATGCTTGAAGTTATTTTTTTCAAATATCAAAACACGAAAAAAATCGTGGCCTTTTTCTACTGTTTTAAAAAGATATTTTTAGATAGGGTTTCGTTCAAAAATATTTGCAGAATCCGAGATATAACACCTTATATTCGTTTATTTGAAAAAGTTAAAAAATTACATTTAAGTAAACATTTCTTCAAAACGGACAAATGTATATGCGAAAAGTATGCAAATTATTAATTCGCTAAATTTAAGGAAAACGTTATCACTGTAATGAACATCACCGAAATTTAGACAATCAGATAACAATTAAAAGTTTTGTGCTATCTCGAGTGTACATTTAGATTCGAATATCCTTCGCACAAGACACTGTGGGTAAAAACCAAGAATGGCATCGTTTTTGCCAAAATATTGTTAGTTAAAGTCTATATTTACTTTTGCTTTAAGACATATGTAGTTTTTCTTACAAAAATTAAAGCATTCTGAGATCGTTATTTTTTACTGTTTTTCTCAAAAAAAAAAAACTTTGTCCTTGCAGGAGAGGAAGAGATCCTTATTTTTTAAATTTTTTTGAGATCTTGACCTTCCTATGCAACTCTTGAGACCTCTTAGAATTCGAAATTCGAAAAAAATTGTAATTCGATACGCCCTTATCGTACATACATTAAACATACATTAAAAAAAAAGAAAGCATAGAAAACAACCAACTTGAGAACTTTCTCCTTTTTGAAGTCGGTTAAAAATTTAAAAATGAACGAAATTGCTAGTTTGAATTTAAAATTTCTAAATCTAGAATTTAACAAAGTTAAACTATGTTTTCTACAGAAACAAAGTGAATTTCTTACCATGCAAGTTAATTTCAGGTCTAATTGTAAGATAATTTTGCAAAAATTGTGTTAACTTTTAACTTTAGTTAAGAAACTTTTACTGTAATAGAAGTTGACCCTCTCGTTCGAAGTTAGATTTAGAGAGATCAAAGGTAAAAATTCATCATGCTATTAAAACTTCGTTTCGAGCCAGGATTTTGCGAAATCGCAAAACACCATTTTAATTACAAGAAGAAATCAAGCTAAATTTGATAGAACGTTGGTGATTAATCGCAAATACGTTCAGTAAAGTCGAAAGACAGATGGAAACTGACCTGAAGTCAATCAAGGGGAAGCTAAGATGCAGAAAAACAAACATTTCAGATATTTTTATAACAAGCACCGGCACAGAGTAGACAAACAAAACTTACACGTATGAGATATGCCTATACATCTACACTTATATATAAAATTTTGTTTATTTATTCCTTGTTTAAGTCTTTGGAAATAGTATCCTTACAGACTACTTAAAAATAAAAATAACTTACAAACTATAATAAAAAATAACAAAAAAATTTAACAAAGAGCAAAAATTCATTATTATTGGAACCAAAAAATTGTATACGAAACAAGTTATTTAGCAAATTCTTAAATGAAAATTTCGAAAAATAAAAATCTAAGTTATTTTCACTAGACAAATCATTACACAATGACAAGGCACGATTTATAGGCTCATTACGTGCATAAAGAGTTCTATGAGTTTGAGAATGAAATCACGCGTAATGCCGTAACATTCTAGCAGGAATATTAAAATTAACAAATTGTAATAACTGGTCACAGTCGGTTTGACCTGATATAAGATCGTGAATAAATCATAACGACTGAATCTTTCTTCTAGTTTCCAGAGTTTTTAAGCCAAATAGCAAAATACGCGTTTCATAGAAAGGCAAAGGTTCCTCAAAGTGTAAAGAACGAAGCACAAAACGTGAAAACAATTTTTGGATCTTTTCCGATCGAGCGCAATGGATTAAATTGAAAGGACTCCATATAAAAAAAGCATACTCTAACCTTGACCTTACAAAAGAATTATAAAGACAAACCAGAGTATAAGGATCAGAAAATTCTAAACTATTTCTACGCACAAAAGCACAAGCAAGGAATATGATTTTGCAACAAGTTAATTTATATGATCAACAAAAGTTAACTTGGAGTCAAATATAACTACAAGGTCCTTAATTGAAAATTGAAATGCAAATATTTTGTTACAGGTTAAAAAAGATAAAGATTAAAAATATAATTATAATAAGTCAAAACCTTGAATTTTGAAGTGGTTTTTTTTTATGTAGATCAAAAATATTCAATGTTCAGGTTTTCCTTATTGTTTTCTTGTAAGTATAGATATTCCGCCTACTTTTTATTTTTATTTTTGCGACGAAAAATTATTCTACAAATTTATAAAAAATTCGGATTTGGTTTTATAACCAATAAACCAATCAAAAAAAAAAAAATTTCTACCAAATCGGGGATGGTCAGTGCAACTGACTTCAATGTGAAATGGGCGATATATTTAATTTTACTGATGAGTCTGTGTGCTCACTCATAACAATTTGGAAACTTGCATAAGATTTTACACATGCTTAAATATAATTAATAGTACCTTCTGAATAAACACACTAGATGGCGGCACATTCTATAAATTGCATGTCATAAGAAAAACACAAAAAAAACCCAAATGACTATAACAATAACAGTAATAAGTTATGAAAATGCCACTCAGCCATAAAAACATTTGTATGTGTTTTTGTTTTTAAATCGTCATTTGTTTTCAATGCAAGTGTTCTTATCGTCAAATCTCTATGCGTTGCTGAAGTAGGAGATATTTTAAGCTAAAGTGCGGCATAAAATATTAATTACTAAAGTCTGTAGCTAAGTTAGCATTATCTACTAGCTTGCTGAAAGTGCTACCACTAAATTTTAGACTAAAAAAAAGACGCAGCATATTACTTCAAGGTCATCTACAGTTTTAAGCTTAAAAAAATATGACATTTATTTTGTTTATAGCTGTTAACACAACTAATAAAACGAAAATGGCGGAAAACTAGCTAAAGTCATTAAGTTGTATTCATGTTATTAACATTGAACTTAATGAATTGTTTTTAAGAAAAAACCGTTTCTGCAATTTACGGTAGCTAGTTTAAGCATCACACGAACACTTATAATATGTTCAGATAAAGTTTCAGAGCCCCACTCAACATGGTGCGAATGGCTTAATAATAGCAGCTTGTAGTTGTTGTAATCTATTAGTTTAGGTCTGATAAACCTAAGGCTATGTTTATTTAAATATGTAAATATTTTAATTATAAATATGAGGTTAAGGTTTTGTTCATACCATAAATAAAATAATTTTTTTTTCTATAGTTTCACACAAAATTGCTTGAAAAACTAGCTATCGTGCTGCACCAATTTTATTGTATGATATTCCATATTTTCCAAAATTACACATTTTTATTTACAGATCCTGTGGAAATATAGCACAAAGTAAAATCACAAAAAAAAAAATTAAAAATCACTCAAATAAAAACTGACAAAAATTGAGAACTGAGAAAAATTTAATAAAAACAATTACGTGCGGTAAGATTGATAAACTTTTTATCATAAAAAAATCGGTAAACGAATACATAGCTCTTATTTGAAATTACTTTATTAAATCTTAAAATAAAATTTATGAATTCCTTCCGATTTTTTTATAATTTTTTGTTTTTGATATGACAAAAAAGAGCACTTTAAGGCTGTGCATACAAAATAGTGAAACTTTATAAAACACATTTTCATAGAATATTTGAACTCTCTAAAACTACTTTAAACGGTAATTTTGAGCTCTTTTATGAGAATTCAAAATAACACTTTTATGAGAATTCAAAATAAAAATCAGATCTGGCAACCCTGTAACAGTTGTTAACTTTTTACTTGCCTCCGTACAAATTTTGTTAAATAGTGTAATTTTTATATAATTTAACGCGAAATTAATTTCTAATACGTGTTTTCGGTAAACTTCAACATCTTCCTCGACTAAGAATCACTTTAACTTGGTCAAATACTTCAGTCCTACAATTTCTTTGCACATCATCGTAGATCATCGTGCTTAACCTCAAAATCAACAATGACTTGCTGCGAAATTTGTAAATCCCAATGGAGTACTGTGGGTAAATTCATCATTTGTTCTGGTTGTACCAAACACTTTCATGATAAATGTGTCAAAATTAAAGGGCTTATTGCGGAAGCACTTCGATGTTCCGAATCAAATGGCCTTCAATGGTTTTGCACTTCATGTCGGAATTTCTCAATGAATGTGCTGCTTGCCGTGATGGAAAAGAATAAATCATCAGCTGCGAGTCTTCTTGATGAAGTTGCTCGCCTGCAGGCACTTGTATCAGACATGAACTCGTCGTTTGATCTTTCATCTACTAATATTCCTGCTGCATCAATTGAAGTAAATCCTGCTTCAATTGGCACTGTCTCATCAAGACCGAAACGAACTAAAGCTAAAAACTATAATTTGGCTCCTGTTTCTCCTAACTCCGGATCGTCTCATCCTGCTTCTGAATCAACGCTTACGATGTCAACCTCATCGATTTTGGTTTCGCCCTTGCCTCAGCATGGATCTCATATTTGCACTGTTGATGCTGATTTAACTATCAACGCGGAGGATCGCACTGTCGATGACCAAACTATGGCTGTTGCAACAACCACCGTAGCTGTGGAACCTGCTGCTGTACCACCTGCTTATGCTACGTGTAAAACTAAAACCGTGCAACATATTGCTGCTGAGCAGCAGGCTAATGCCCCATCTCCAGTTGCCGTGCAAACCACTGCGGTTGATCAATTTACTGCTGCTACATCTACCACTGCTGTGATGCAATATTCTGCCTCTGCGTGTACTGCAAGTCTGCAAACTGCAGCTGCGGAGAAATTGTCATCTCAGGCATCATCCCATCATCTAATTCATCCTGAGATTCCTGCGATTTCGACAAACTCTCAGACAAATCATAATTTACTATCATCTTTTTCCCAAACTCTGCAATCTTCTGTTCCGCCCTCCGTATCCAATGGATTTTCCATTTCATCAGCGTCGTGTGGTCTTACGGTGGTGCCGAGAATTCAATGGAAGACAATATTTCTATCTCGCCTAGAAGAATCTACCTCTGTTGATGCTGTGTTATCATTCATATCGAGTAAGATACAGCTTGCTACCTCGTATATTAAATGTATTAAACTTAACTCGCATACTCAGAGGGAAATCTCATCGTTTAAAGTCTTCACTCCTGCAGCAATTTTCAACACTCTTATTTCTAAAGACTTTTGGCCTGAAGGGATAGTGGTCCATGAGTTCGTCCTGCGAGCTAAAATTGGCAAATCTCTTCCAAAAAACTAAATTATTTGGCACCTAGTGCTCAGTTTATATATAAATCTAACTTAAGTTATACTTTATATTATCAAAATGTTGGAGGGCTTCGTACTAAATTGAATAATCTATTCGTATCTTCTCAATCTCTAAATTATGATATAATTGTATTTACTGAAACATGGCTTACGGAAAATCACTTGAGCTCTGAATTATTCCTTAGTTCATCCTATAATGTCTTCCGGAAAGACCGCTGTAGTAATACCTCGGGACTCTCACGGGGTGGAGGTGTGTTAATAGCCATCCGCTCTAATCTTTCGTGCTCTCAGATATCCCTACCCCATTTAAATGCAAATATTGATAATACTTTTGACGTTGATCAATTAATTGTAAAAGTAGTTTTGAGTAATAATTGTACTATCTTTGTAATGGTGAGCTATATCCCACCAAGAAGCCCTCTCGAATTATACTCTATTCATCTCGATAATATTCGTCCTTTTCTTGATAACTTAAGTCAATCTGATCATGTTATTCTGACAGGCGATTTTAACCTATGCAATGTTAGCTGGAATTATGTTTCTGATGAATTTTATCTCTTACCGTTCGATTTTCTGTCGGAATTAGACGCGCGTATAATTGACTTTTTCTTGCAATACGATCTAGTCCAGATAAATGATAAATTTAATATTCTTAATAGAATCTTAGATTTAATTTTTATTGATAAAGATTTTGTTGTTAATCTCGAATCTCCTCAAGTTGAAATTGTAAAGAAGTCACAGCACCATGTGCCCTTAATGCTTGAATTTAGTATCTATAATTATAAAAAATCATCTACTTCTGCTGTATCCTCATATGACTTTAATCGCGCTAACTTCGCCGCTATACAGGCAGGTCTTGAATCTATTCATTGGTTTAATGCTTTTTCGGGTTTTGACTTGCCTGAAATGTATGGGTTTTTTTGTTCCGTCCTCGGCGATCTGGTTGAAAATTTTGTCCCTAAGAAGCGCACTCGTAGATCTAATAACCCGGTTTGGTTTAATCGTAGACTAGGCCATTTAAAGAACAAATTGAATAAAGCCTATAAAAGGTTTAGATTTTTTAAGGATGACCTGCAACTCAAACAGTTTTATTTGACTTGTCTTAATGAATTTAGGATTCTTAACAAATTCCTCTTTAAATCTTATATCATATCAATTGAAGATAAACTTAAAGAGAATAGCAAATTTTTCTGGTCTTTTATAAATATGAAGAGGAAATCATCTGGTATTCCAAATTCCATGTGTTATAAAGGATCCAGTTCTGAGGATACTCTTACTATATGTAATTTTTTTGCGGAGTATTTTAAATCTGTTTACTCAGTAGCACATGACCCTTCTGCGTCGTCAGTTAGTTCTGATCGTAGTTCTTTATTGAATTTAGGTAACCTCTTCATAAGTGAATCTGAAGTTGTAAGTACTCTATTGAACATTAAGTCAACTTCTACGGCCGGTCATGATGGTATTGCTCCGATTTTACTAAAAAGGTGTGCGGCTACAATTTCTTGCCCATTGACTATTATTTTCAATAAGTCGCTTTCGAGTGGTACGTTTCTGGACGAATGGAAAGTATCTCACATTGTTCCTATCCACAAATCAGGGCCGAAGCAAGATGTCTGCAATTATAGACCTATAAGTAAAATTTTGTGTGTGCCCAAAGTCTTTGAAAAAATTGTTTACGAAAAATTATCTTTTTACGTAAAGAATATTATTTCTACAAATCAGCATGGCTTTATATCTGGAAGATCAACAGCCACAAATTTAAATATTTTTTGCTCTTTCATAGTTCGTAATTTCTCAAACAGTTTACAGACTGATGTTATCTTCACGGACTTCGCAAAAGCGTTTGATAAAGTCAATCACCAAACGCTTCTCCTTAAGCTTTCTGCGCTTGGATTCCATTCAAGTCTCTTCTCATGGCTTAAATCTTATCTCCTTAATCGATGGCAAAACGTCATAATTAATGAATGTTTGTCTTCGGCTATTCAGGTCACATCGGGTGTACCTCAAGGGAGTCATCTTGGCCCTCTTTTATTTCTCCTCTTCATCAATGACCTACCTGCTGTCATCGAGCACTCGAGATGCCTTCTGTTCGCCGATGACTTAAAACTTTTTCGGTCAATCAAATCTGACAATGATTTTAGACTACTTCAACAGGACCTTAACTCGGTTGCTAATTGGTGCCTTATTAATAATCTTCCACTTAACATTTCAAAATGCCAGTGTCTTACTTTTTCTAGGTCTTCCTCACCTATCTTTTGGAACTATTCCATTAATTCTACTTCTCTTGAAAGAGTGTCCTGCAAAAAAGACTTGGGTGTTCTACTGGATCCGAAACTATCTTTCAGAAATCATATCGAACTAATTATTGCTAAAGCAATCTCAATGTTAGGCTTTCTAAAAAGAAATTCAACAGATTTCTCTGATCCTTATACTCTTAAGACACTTTATTCCTCATTAGTGCGTCCGCATCTTGAATATTGCTCAACGATTTGGAACCCTTGTTACCAACTTCACTCCAACAGATTAGAATCGGTCCAACGTAATTTTACTAGATTCATGTGGCACAAATTAAATTGGAACCTACCCTCAGTGCCTCAATATAGTACCCGGTGTGCCTTAGTTGGCCTCACCCCTCTTTCTGTTCGTCGCAAGATTTTCTCTGTTATGCTTATTTGGGATCTTATAAATCATAACATTCAATGCCCCGAAATGCTTTCTCAGCTGGACTTCTATACTCCTTCTCGGTATCTTCGTAGTCAATTCCACTTCCATGAGTCGTTCCATAGTTCAAATTATTATCGTAATATGCCTATGGCACGCTGTATTCAGGAAACCAATGAATTGATTAATGTAGCTGACCTATTTTGTAATACTTCTAGAACTACTTTTAAAAATAATCTCGTACTAAGCATTATGGCTCGTGTGCCTTGATCTTCTTTTCCTTTTTTTTTTTTTTTTTAAATCTTTTTCAATTTATGAACTCAAATTTTGTATTTTTTACTATTTTTGTTTATTTTTCTATTTCCTCAATGTAAATAATTATATAAATATCAACATGTTCTATTTAATAAGCATTATTGTAATTAACTCATATGTACATAATCTTCAGTAGTCTATAAGAGCTTGGACTCTGCTTGACGAAGAATAAATAAATAAATAAATAAATAAATAAATAAATAAAAAACGGTGTACTTCAGTTTAAAAATATTCTACTGAAATATAATTAATAAAATTTACTAAGATTCTAAGGATACTTTATAGTAAGTTATAAAATCTGTTAGTATAATTTTAGGTCAATAGCCTTTGTTGCTAGTGCCTATTCTCATGTAATATTGTTATTTATAATGGTATTTCATTTAAATAAATAACTAAATAAAATTTACTAAGAGTTTTTTTATGGAACAACGTTAGCTGTCAAAGGCATATAAATATGCATTTAAAAGTATCTGTATTCTAGATTTTAGTTATTTTCTAAGACAATTGAAAATTTAAAACTCATATCATCTTTCAAACTCCGATTTCAAGTAATTTCGTATTGTCTTCGCTACCAGAAAGCGTTGATCGAAGTCTGTTATTTTTTTTTTGTGTTGTACTGTGTTATTGCCACAATTTCGTTTAAAAACTATTCTCGATAGTTTTCTTGTCTCATCTTAATGTCCATTTAATTATCCTGTGCAACCATGTGAAGTGTGTTTAATTCATATAACTGCAATTTTCCACTCACTGTGCCATGAAGGCGTCTTGACGGTTTGCTATTGCAGTAAGTCACGCCTACTTTTTACACTGCTCACTACCACCTCCCCTCCACCTTTATTGCAAGCAATGATAGATAGACCAACAACAGAAACTTATTCTAATTAACTCTATCGTGTACTCTATTTCTATCGGCACTTTCGACAAGCAACACTTTTGCAAAGTAGTCTCCAGAAACGTGTTAAAATAACAACTTCAAGAAGACAAAAACACAAAAGAAAGCAAAAACATATGTACAGAAAAAAATTCAAACAAAACAAACTAAAACTAAATAAAAAAAAATACGCCTCCAGACAATTTAAGTTCTAAGAAAACTCATGAATAAATCTCATTACCGTAAAATGTCGAAGAATTTATTACTTTAGGGGCTACTGGCGAAATGAGCGCCCATGTCTAAGGACAGACAAGGAAATTAATTAGTCGAATGTGTGAGAAATATATTTGTTATGCCCTTATCAGAATTAGCGATAAGAAGAAGAGGTCAAAAAACGTGCAATAGGAATAATTAAAGAGCAGCAGTGTAATGATGTGAACTTAATGATCGTTTTGCATCACTGATTTTGGAGACTTAAGTTGTAGGCATTAAAAAATAATAAACAATTGAATTATAATTTTTTATCCTGAGAGCTTGACTCAATTTTCCGTATCCAATAAATGAATTGTAAATTTTTTAAAAATTTACAAATTCAACCAAAGGATACTAGTAGAGTTGTGGCATGTAACGTTTTGATATGCAATGATTTGTTTATATTTGTGAGTGGGTAGCGAATGCACGCCCGAACTTCGGGCTCTGGCTCGTCGGCAATAGGGGTGGAATTCAAACCGCAACTCACAAAAATTTTGCTACCTACCATGGCAGAATTAGAGAAGGTATATGCATTTTGGAGAGGGAGACTGCCGCAACTGTCAAAACGAAGTTGACAGCTCATACAAAATCTGAAAACGATGAGAATGCGATAAGAAAGCGAAAATAGGCCAGAATAGCAAAATGCTTGAGTTTGACAATTCTGGCTATGAGAAAGAGAGCGCAGTCTGAAATGCATATACCTTCTCTAATTCTGCCATGCTACCTACTAATTATTTCATAGTTGCGTGCATATTTAAGAGAGAGTTAAAATAAAAGACACAGGAAAAGATAGGAAGCAGAAGAGAGTCGGTACATCTAATATCAAACGAAACATGGTCATGGTCATGGCATAATTATTGACAAGGTAGTAGTGTAGACTGTCTTTTTTCTCACGAGTGGCGATGGGAAGTTGTCAAAATTAGCTGTTTATGCAATTTATCAAAGAAAAGTGAAAAAATAAGCGACGACTTAAACATAGCTAGTCAACCGCAGCAAACTAAAAACATTTCAATTAACTTCGCGAATAAATTTAATGAATCAAAGAAAAGTTAAAAATAAGCACATAGCTAGTCAACAGCAGCAAACTACAACTTCTTTAGTTGTTTTTGACAACTACCAATCGCCAAGAAACTGTCACGACTACCTTGTCAAATAATTATACCATGGTCATGGTCATAGTAGAACTAGACAAGGTAGTGTTAGGGCTGAATGTGTTCTCTTTCTTAGTGACCATACTGTCAAACTTAGCCATTTTGGTATTTTTGCCAATTTTTGCTTTCATATTGCATTCTCATTGATTGCATATTTTGTGTGAAATGTCAACTTCGTTTCGACAGCTTCGGTCACCGGCTCTCTGACCTAACACTAACTTGTCTAATTTTGCCATGGTCATAGTATAATTACTGACAAGGTAGTAGCGTGAACTGGCTTTTTTCTCACGAACGGCGATCAGAAGTTGTCAAAATTAGTTGTTCATGCAATGATTCAAAGAAAAGTGAAAAAATAAGCAACGATTTAAACATAGCCAGTCAACAGCAGCAAACTAAAGGGTGTCCCAACAAGAACGCAATTTTTTAAATTTGGCGCCATTCGAAGTGTCATTGTTTGACATTTGAACAATTGTGATTGTTTGCTAGTAGAAGGTACGAGGTTAGTAAAAATGGAGCGCTACACGAATGAACAACGCATTCTCATTGTGAAATTGTTTTACCAAAATGGTGAAAGTTTTGCGGCTAACAGTTCACAAATTGCGATCAATTTGGGGTCACAATAATGCTCCAAAAGAGTCAACTGTAAAGAGATTAATAGATAAATTGGCCGAAACTGGGTCTGTTACTGATGTAAAGACAACAACGCGCCTTCGACCAGGTTGATCGACCGAAAATGTCGCAGCTGTACGTGATGATGTCGCTCAAACTCCATCCACCTCAATTCGACACCGAGCTCAGCAAATTGGTGTCTCCAAATCCACTATGCAGCGAATTTTGACGAAAGATTTGCATCTTCATGCATACAAAGTTCAATTGACTCAGGAACTGAAGCCAGCTGACCATGGACAGCGAAGGGAGTTCGTTAATTGGGTATTGGAGAGACAACATGAAAATGCTAATTTTGTCGCTAAAATCATTTTCAGTGACGAGGCCCATTTCCATCTTGATGGCTTCGTCAATAGGCAGAATTGTCGCATTTGGGGTGAGGAAAATCCTCGGGTGATTCACGAGAAGCAAATGCATCCTCAACGTGTCACTGTGTGGTGTGGTTTTTGGGCTGTAGGAATCATTGGACCTTTTTTTTATGAAAATGAGGCAGGTCAAGCGCAAACAGTCAATGGTGTTCGGTATCGTGAAATGATAACCAGTTTTTTCTTGCCTAGAATTGAAGAAATATATGTGGAGGGCATGTGGTTCCAACAAGACAGCGCCACATGTCATACAGCCAGAGAAACAATTCAATTGCTGCATCAGTCATTTCCCGGTCGTGTTATTTCGCGTTTTGGAGATCAGAATTGGCCGCCTAGATCGTGCGATTTAACACCATTAGATTTTTTTTCTTTGGGGTTTTTTAAAGTCGATGGTTTACGCGAATAAGCCGACGACGACTCAAGCCTTAAAAGAGGAAATTGGACGCTGCATTAATGAAATACCGCAGCATTTATGCAAAACGGTCATTGAAATTTTCATTAAAAGATCGCGTGTATGCCAGCAAAGCCGCGGCGGCCATCTGCACGATATATTGTTCCATACATAACCTCATTCTGTCTACTTTACGATATAATAAAGTTTTACGATTTTTTTTTTAAATATCTGTGTTTTATTTAAAATTTAAAAATTGCGCTCTTGTTGGGACACCCTTTACAACTTCTGCAGCTGTTTTTGACAGCTCCTGATCGCCAAAAAGCTATCACTACTACCTTGTCAAATAATTATACCATGAACATGGTTACAACCACACAACCACACGCACTGATGCCAGAAATCAAAATGGTGAATTTAGAATTTCGTGATCTTTTAATCCATAATTCATAATTAAAGTTTTTTCTAAATGACCTTGCTATTTATTATGATGATTTTATAAGATTTAAATACAAATTCTAAAGGTTTGAACATAAGCATAAAGACTTAAGTAAAGCAAAAATACAACAACAAATGTGCAAATATGCAATGGGAGATAAACTGAGAAATTTACATTTAAAATCTCATCGCCTCTGTGTTGCAGTGCGCTAGTGCACGCTTGCACGGGTATCACAAAGATTTCTGAAGAAGCCTTAAGCAGGGCCGAAATTGCAATAAAATCAGCTAGTGATTTTTTTCTTTTTCATATTGAAAAAACGTTGTTGTTGTTCTTGTTTCTTTGGAAAGATTCGTTAGAGCAATTAATTGTTCTAATTTTGGCCTAAGGCTCAATAAACAATTATAAACTATCAAACAACTAGAATTTGTGTATAAAATCAAGTATGATTTAAACTATCAAACATTTAGAATTTGTATTTGAATCATATAAAATCAACATAATTAATTTATAATATTATTAATAATAGCTGCGTTCCTTTCGCCTTAATATAATCGCGATAACAAATTTTTTCAAAGGAACGGCAAGAAAAACGACTCATAGAGGGCACTACCGTTGTAGTCAAAATAAAATTCAAACAAACAATTATGATACACTAACTATTAGGTGTCATGAGAACGTGTGTTGTTCAAAACTGTTGTGAAGTGTTATGGTCGCGATACCTTAGTAAACGATGTTTTTCTCTGAATGTGTTTTACTCTAAACGTCAGAAAAATTGTAAATTATTTAATTTATTTATTAATATTATGCAATTATATAAATAATTTAAGTGCAATTGTCGGCTCAGCTGAATGCGTCCAATGTGTGTGACACACGCGGTTAGTTTTGTTTTCTTTTGTTTAACATTCGATGGTCGCAGCTCGTGAAAAAATAGGTATCTGTCATGGCTACCTAATAGTCACTGTATCAAACAAACAAGTAATTCAAAAAATGAAATGACAGCTCATAAAAATATACAGATGCGGCACCTGTGTTTCAAATTTTTTAAGGGATATATCTAGCCTATTACCTATTTTTTATAGGATTATTTTTTTGTTTTTGCTTTGCATGTAAAATAAATAATCTGGATTATTTTGAAGCGAATGGAACGCAGCTAATAATATCAATAATAATTTTTTTACAACAACCCTGTCATATGATATAAAAAAGCTTAAACTTAGGAATAATTCTATAAAAATCAACTTTTGCATATTTTTTATGTCGTTAAAAGTATCTAAAAAAATGTTAAAAAATTATAAAAATACTTAAGTTTTAATAGAAAAAATTTAAGAATCTATACCAACATTTTTCTTTTATTAGAAACACTTTGAAAAATGGAACATTAAGGCAGTGAACTTTGGTAAAATAATTTATATTGGTAAAATAATAACAAATTGTTGTAAGCGTCATTGCCATGCAAAAAATATGAGCGAATATTTACTACAAACTGGTCAAAAATTAAGACGAGAGAGTGGCAAATCAAAACAAAATAAAGAAAGAACATAAAAAAAGTAAAGAGACTTACATTGCTTATTGTTGGTGCTCCCACGATATAAATACTTTCATAGTAAGAGTGATTAAGCTGACGATTTTTTTTCGAAGTAGTATTTATTCTTGCATATTATTAAATCACTCTCTTACAATAAAATAAAGGCCAAAATCTAAGCTTAAAAAAACATATAAGAATCAAGAGTAAAGTAATACTAAATTTTTCATTAAATAAGTTTGCTAATTTTTTCTCTTGTGCGTATATGTAACATATTTTTTTCTTAACAAAGATTGAGAGAAAAATGTGTCGAATTTGAGGTTATGTTTTTTTCCCGAGTAGTAAAAAAGTCATTAATAGAAATACATGTATGAATGCACATTCTTAGGCTTATTTTTTTCTTTATAATTACTTATATTTCTTTGTGTTAAATTTAGATAGTGGCCTTTATTATAAGATTTTCTTTTTTTATTTTACACTAACACTTAAAAAACACTTGTTTGTATTAACACTTTAATCGTTTTTATTCGAGTTTTATATAAAGCATTTTATAACCTTTGGCATGGTTTGTTTTTTTCTTAATAACAGACACTTCGCGAAAAATAACTTTATGCACTGCTTATTTTTCTATTTTTTCTAAACAAATTTTGTATATTTAAACAACGATTTTTAATGATTTAACCACTTTTAAAACTTTTATGATAATTATAAAGAAATTAAAACGCGGTTTTAGGAATCAGGTTTTGTTTGCGGCCGCGCGACGTCCACCCACTTTGCCTGATTTTTTGAACTGATTCCACGAAGCTTTTAAGCATGAGCTGACCGAATGGTGAAAAGGTCGGGTGGAGAGACGATGCAATTAAATGCAGAGGTGAGCATAAAATTGGTGCCAATCTGTTGATTGATTTCCATTAGAATACTTTATATGACATAATTTTTTTTTTAATAGAAATTACCCTCGAGAGAATGTAGCACCCAGTGTTGCCATTTTTTAATACCCAAATTCCTCAAAAAATTCTCAAATTTTAATTAAATTCCTCAAAATTTTTTTTTCAAATGGTATTTTATTTGTCAAATAAACATAAGCAAATATATTTTTTCCTACATACTTTCTATCTTATTGTATATCTATATTATTCCTTTGAGGACGACAAGCAAACCGCTGTAAACTTTTTTTGTGTAATTGTCATCACCGATTTCTTATTTCTATACAAATGTGAATTTGAAATTTTTAAATTTTTTTTCACTTTAAGTATTGAAAAAATCCAAAAAAACCAATTTGGAAAATTTATTTTTTACTTTGTTGGAGTAGCTTCATAAAGGTTTTGACGTAATTTGAATAAGAAAATATATCTAAATATAGTTTTCTCTTTCTCCTGAAATTAAAATTATTTCGAAAAATAGCACACGTTGAAAGCCACATTGATTTCTCATCCTTTAAGCATAACTTTATGAAAATATCTAGTAAAATGTACTTAAAGGACTTAAAAATGTAAATGGGTTATTTTTCAACCACTCGTCGTCAAAGCGTTAAAACGCTTTTTGCGTTCCTTAAAAAAATTTTAAGACTTTTTTGTTTTAACGTATGTTTTTGTTAAAAAATTTCAGTTATAAGCATAAATTATGAATTTTTTTTTATGGAACTTTATTTTTCCAATTCATTTCAAACATGTTTTTATTTGATTCAAATAGGTCATCACTATTTTTATTAATTCCTTTTTTAGTAAAAATAAAAGCTTATTAAATAATAAAACTGTTTTTATATCGAGTCGGTTTCTCAAACTAATGACATTATTTACTAAATACTCGCTAAACTTATGCATTAGGAAACGAAGAATAATAGTAATGATATTACTTTTTCTTAATTTGAAAACAAATATATCTACTTAATTTTTTATATTGAAAACTCGTTTTTAATACGACTCTGGATCTAAAAAATAATCGAGGTAAAAATAGTCTCCAGTCATTATCGAGATTTAACAGCCAAATTTGATTGAATTTATATGCTCGTTTTTGCTGGCTTTCACTTCAAGGAGTGCTCTAAAGTATCTCTTACCCAAAAGGACAATATTGTAATATGGCATCACTAAGTCGGATTTCGCAAAACTAGCTGTATCACATAAAAATTAGTCAAAATAAAAATATGGTCAAAATTGCCATTGTTTAAAAAACAATTTTTTGTTGATTTAAAGAGTTAATCGATAATTGCTACAGTAGAAATAATAGTCAATGTATGCCTTTGCTTCCGATGCAGACCGCAACCATCCTTTTTCTTGTATTTATTTTATGTTTAAACTTATAGTGACGGAAAAATGCAATCGGAAAGTTCAGTGTTCAGTTTTTTTACAGGTATGTTTCTACCTACCAGAAAAAGGTGGTGCCGAAGTTTTTTTGTACTTGTTTTAAAAAAAAAATCTAAAAATTTTCAAATTCCTCAAAATAAAAATCCTCAAAAATTACTCACAGCTAATTTAAATTCCTCACGTTTTGAGGAATTACTCACAAAGTGGCAACACTGGTAGCACCAAATAAGCAAAAATTGCGGTGCTGCCAACTTTTCAATTCTAAAATCCACCAAAACGTCAAAAATTCCCGTTTTCCTCAAAAATGCACCAGATTTATTAGGTTTTTAAAAATATTAAATACCTAATTAAATTCTAATTTTAACTTATATTCTGATTTGCCATTTATTTTATTTTTTAAAAAGCAATTTACTTCATAGATTTATACAAATTTAAAAAAAAAATTAAATTTTCATATACTTGTACCATTAAATCACATTTTGAGATAAGATTTCATTAAATATTAAGATACAAACTTAGGTACATTTGGTGCCTCCGAAATTTAAAAAAAGCACAAAAAATGCACTAGGCACCAAACCTGATTTTTCTTGCTCCAAAATTTTTAAAATGCACCAAATCTGGTGGAAACAGCACCAAATTGGCAACAGTGCAAAATTGATATTGTCTCCAAAAGTTGTGGTGAATTTCATTGAAAGCAAAAACGAAGCATTTCAATCTCTAAGATATTTTATTTATGTTTTGTTCAAATCAAAATGCTTTTCAGATTTAAATGGAAAACTAAATGTTGCCGAAAGCTGAAAATTTAACTTATGTTGTTTCATTTAAATTATAAAACTGAAAGAAGATATTTTTACTCACTTACAATTTAGGTTCAATAGTAAATTAATGAACAAATTTAAAAATGAAAGAAATTGCTAGTTTTGAAGTTAAGATTTCTAAATCTAGAATTTAACAATAGCACGGTGCTACACTGAAAATTTACTTTTGAAGTGATGTAGCATAGGTTGTAGATATGGTCGAGTATGACATAACACCATACTCGAAATTGTTAATACGCACCCAAAATTAAAATTTTTCGTTAAAAAATCGACTTGAGTTAATTTCGTTAATTTCTTCTGAAAACTACCTTATACCGATCAAAGTCGGAAAACTATTCACGATGAAACAAAAAATGCAAAAACTCAAAAATATGGCTTTATTCATATAAAGATTAGTAAAAGTGATAATCTTGGGGTGTTTAAAAGGTTATTTTCGAATAGGAGAATAAAAAAAGGGTAACTTGTATTAAAAAAAATACACTTAATTCGAAAGAAATCATACACATATATTTAATGGAACCGTCAAAGTGATACATGAACGCTCCCACGACCCATCGAGCAACAAAGACTTACAGCCCTATTCTGGCAACTTGACAATAGTCAACCAGTATTTTTATTTTTTTCTATGTGTTTGAAGTAATTTTTTTAATTCAAAACAAAATTTGAAGCTCAAAAATAATAAATTTTGTTAAAAATTGTCAACTGCTTTTCAGATAGTGACAATTTCATTAAAAAATTTTGTTTTTGAGCTTCAAATTTTGTTTTGAAATAAAAAAATTACAACAAACACAGAAGTTTTAAAAATACTATTTGATTATTCCCAAGTTGCCAGAATAGGGCTGTTAATTTCTTATTTATAAAAATATTTTTTTAATAAATAGAAAAACTTTTATCAAATTTTCATATATGAACATTAATTTTATTCTCAATTAAGTGTACTTTAATAAAATCGTTGTGTTTATAGTAGCTTTTAACAAAACTTTGGCAGTAAATAAGCCTCACAGTTGAAAAAATTTTTAAAAAAGTTGAAAATGTTAGCTTTGGCCTATTATAACTCAAACATTTATTTTAAAAAGTTCTTATAATATGTAAATATTTTCAAAGCTTTGTTTTTCGTATTTCCCAAACCGTTTTTAAATAAACAATCAGATAAAAACTTGCTGAGTTGATTATTGTTCCATGCGTCAAGTACCTAAAAATCGATTTTTTTAACGAAAAATTTTAATTTTGGGTGTGTGTATTGACAATTTCGAGTATGGTGTTATGTCTTATTCGACCATATCTACAACCTGTGCTACATCACTTCAAAAGTAAATTGTTAAATTCTAGATTTAGAAATTTTAACTTCAAAACTAGCAATTTCTTTCATTTTCAAATTTTTTCATTAATTTACTATTGAACCTAAATTGTAAGTGAGTAAAAATATTTTTATTCAGTTTCATAATTTAAATAAAACAACATAAAATAAATTTTCTACTTTCGGCAACATTTCGTTTTCCATTTAAATCTGAAAAGCATTTTGATTTGTACCATGGTATAATTATTCGACAAGGTAGCCGTGATTGTTTTTTGGCGATTGGTAGTTGTTAAAAACAGATAAAGTAGTTGTAGTTTGCTGCTGTTGACTAGTTTTGTGCTTATTTTTAACTTTTCTTTGATTCATTCAATTTCTTCGCGAAGTTTATTGGAATGGTTTTAGTTTATATCATGGATTTGTACAAAACATAAATAAAATATCTTAGAGACTGAAATGCTTCGTTTTTGCTTTCAATAAAATTCATCACAACTTTTGAAGACAATATCAATTTTTCACTGTTGCCAAATTGGTGCTTTTTCCAACAGAATTAGTGCATTTTGAAAATTTTGGAACAAGAAAAATCAGGTTTGGTGCCTAGTGCATTTTTTGTGCTTTTTTTTTAATTTCGGAGGCACCAAATGTGCCTTAGTTTGTATCTTAATATATAATGAAAATAAATCTTAAAACGTGACTTAGTGGTACAAGTATATGAAAACATTCACAATTTCTAATGTGAGATTCGTAAAGCTAGCTTAATTTAAGTATTTTAAATTTGTATTTTAAATTTGTAAACACAAAAGTAAATTGTTTTTAAAAAAATAAAATAAATTGCAGTTCAGACTAAAAGTTAAAATTAGAATTTAATTAGCTGTTTAATATTTTTAAAAATCTAATAAATCTGGTGCATTTTTGAGGAAAACGGGAATTTTTCGACATTTTGGTGGATTTTAGAATTGAAAAGTTGGCAACACCGCAATTTTTGCTCATTTGGTGCTACCAGTGTTGCCACTTTGTGAGGAATTTAAAGTAGCTGTGAGTAGTTTTTGAGGAACCTTTGAGGAATTTGAATATTTTTAGAATTTTTTTTTATATATGTACAAAAAAAACTTTACAAAAAAACTTTGGCAGCATCTTTTTCTGGTTGGTAGAAATATACCTGTAAAATAAACTGAACACTTAACTTTCCGATTGCGTTTCCCCGTCACTATAAAAAAAAATTGAAATAAGCGCAAACGAACTTAGTAATTCGCGTACGGTTTTAACTAAAATCAGTTTAAACATAAAATAAATACAAGAAAAAGGATGGTTGCGGTCTGCATCGGAAGCAAAGGCATACATTGACTTATACTTCTATTGTAGCAATTATCGATTAACTCTTTAAATCAACAAAAAATTGTGTTTTACACAATGGCAATTTTTACCATATTTTTATTTTGACTAATTTTTATGTGATACAGTTCGTTTTGCGAAATCCGACTTAGTGATGACATATTACATCATTGTCCTTTTTGGGTTGCAGATCTTTAGAGCACTCCTTGAAGTGAAAGCCAGCAAAAACGAGCATATAAATTCAATCAAATTTGGCTGTAGAATCTTGATAATGAGTGGAGATTATTTTTACTTCGATTATTTTTTTAGATCAAGAGTCGTATTAAAAACGAGTTTTCAATATAAAAAATTTAGTAGATATATTTGTTTTCAAATTAGGAAAAAGTAATATCATTAATATTCTTCTTTTTTTCCTAATGCATCAGTTAGCGAGTATTTAATAAATAATATCACTAGTTTGAGAAACCGACTCGATACAAAAACAGTTTTATCATTTAATAAGCTTTTATTTTTTACTAAAAAGGAATTAATAAAAGTAGTGATAACCTATTTGAATCAAATAAAAACATGTTTGAAATGAATTGGAAAAAATAGTTCCATAAAAAAAATTCATAATTTATGCTTATAACAAAAATTTTTTAACAAAAACATACGTTAAAACAAAAAGTCTTAAAATTTTTTTAAGGAACGCATAAAGCGTTTTAACGCTTTGACGACGAGTGATTGAAAAATAACCCATTTACATTTTTAAGTCGTTTGAGCACATTTTACTAGATATTTTCATAAAGTTATGCTTAAAGGATGATAAATCAATGTGGCCTTCAACGTATGCTATTTTTCGAAATAATTTTAATTTTAGGAGAAAGAAAAACTATATTTCGCTACATTTTCTCATTCAAGTTACGTCGAAACCTTTATGAAGCTACTCCAACAAAGTTAAAAATAAATTTAAAAAAATCCAATAAGATGGAAAGTATGTAGGAAAAAATATATTTGCTTATGTTTACTTGATAAATAAAATAACATTTGAAAAAAAAAATTTGAGGAATTTCATTAAAATTTGAGGATTTTTTGAGGAATTTGGGTATTAAAAAATGGCAACACTGGGTGCTACATTCTCTCGAGGGTAATTTTTATTAAAAAAAATATTTCGTATAGTTTTCTAATGAAAATCAATCAACAGATTGGCACCAATTTTATGCTCACCTCTGCATTAAATTGCATCGTCTCTCCACCCGACCTTTACACCATTCGTCAGCTCATGCTTCTTAATAGCTTCATGGAATCAGTTCGAAAGATCAGGCAAAGTGGGTGGACGTCGCGCGGCCGCAAACAAAACCTGATTCTTAAAACCGCGTTTTAATTTCTATGTAATAATTATAAAAGTTGTAAAAGTGATTAAATAATTTAAAACCATAGTTTATTTATTCAAAAATAAATGTTTTCCTATATAAAATAAAAGAAAACAGAATAATAAGCAGTGCATAAACTTTTCGCGAAGTGTCATTAAGAAAAAAAACGATGCAAGTGGTTATAAAATGTTTTTATATAAAACCCGAATAAAAACGACAAAAGTGTTTTTATAAATAAGTGCTTATGTTAAGTGTTAGTGTAAAATAAAAAAGAAAAGCTTATAGTAAAGGCCACTATCTAAATTTAAAACAAAGAAATATAAGTAATTATAAAGAAAAAAATAAGCATAAGAATGTGCGTGCATTCATACATAACTTTACATACATATGTAAAATGATATGTAACCACCATCGGTATTTAATGACTTTTGTACTACTCGGGAAAAAAACATAACCTCAAATTCGGCACATTGTTCTCTCAATCTTTGTTAAGAAAAAAATATGTTACAAATACTTACGCACAAGACAAAAAATTAGCAAACTTATTTAATGAAAAATTAAATTTTACTTTACTCTTGTTTCTTATGTGCTTTTTAAGCTTAGATTGCGGCCTTTATTTTATTGTAAGAGAGTGATTTAATAATATGCAAGAATAAATACCACCTCTCGTCGAAAAAAAGGAATATGAGAAAAACAAAAACAACATAACATAAAATCATAAACATTTTTTACATTATTTGCAGCTACTTTCATCGTGGGAGCACAAACAATAAGCAATGTAAGTCTCTTTACTTTTTTATGTTCTTTTTTTAATTTGTTTTAATTTGCCACTCTCTCGTCTTAATTTTCGACAAGTTTTTAGTAAATATTCGCGCATATTTTTTGCATGGCAATGACGCTTACATCAATTGTTATTATTTTACCAATATAAATTATATTACCAAAGTTCATTGCCTTAATGTTCCATTTTTCAATTTGTTTCTAGTAAAAGAAAAATGTTTTTATAGAATCTTGCATTTTTTCTATGAAAACTATTGTATTTTTATAATCTTTTAGCTTTTTTTAAATACTTTTAGTGACATAAAAAAATATGCAAAAATTAATTTTTATAGAATTATTCCTAAGTTTAAGCTTTGTTATATCATGTGACAGGGTTGTTGTAAGTTGTATCTAATATGATAGCCAAAAAAATTATTATTGATATTATTACTAATAATATTATGAATTAATATTAAAAGATCACGAATTTCTAAATTCACCTTTTTGATTTCTGGCATCAGTGCGGATGGTTGTGTGATTTTCAAAGGATCACCGATCATGGTTGGGAGGGCAAAGGTTAATCAAGGTCATCATTGATCACAACAAATAGACCTAACTACTTAGTGACCTTATAGACCTAACTCTTCTTCCTAAAGTAAAAAATCATTGGTCGATTCAAAATACGTCAAAGTACGTCAATTTAAAATATTTTCGAAAAAACATAAAAAAATACATATTTGTATAAACATTAATGCATAGTAGATCACCCAAAAAAGCAAAGGTGTTTTTTTTTCGCTCCACCAGCATTTTCTAATAGAATGAGGTTGAAAAATAAGGTCTGCATCAAAAAATTCTTATCGTTAGAGGAAAATGGCCATACGGTTTTCATTTGAAGCCTCAAAAACAGTCTTAAAATTGCTTGAATGTAGCTCAAACAACATTTGCCCAGTAACTTTTTTAAAAAATGGTAAAAGTTTTTAATTTTTTTTTTCTTTTCACAGACAATTAAACAGGTAAGACTGTTCGTGTAATTTGTTTTTGGTAGGTGTGATATTTAATGGTGTTTTTGAAAACGAAACTAAATTTTTAACTCATTTTTTTTGTTCTATTTTTGTTAAAAAAATTCCCAAAAATCATAGAAAAATCTGCGAGCTATCAACATTACATCATCATGAAGGGCATTTAATAAGGTCTAAGAAATTAACTACGTTTCACTATTTTTTGTTCTTACTTATGATCTTGCGTCTTAAATGCAAACAAATGGATTTTATTTTTGTTTCATTCAATTTCTTGATGATCCATTTTTGATGATCCATTTTTATGTTGTGAGAGCGTTTGGGCTTTGTTTCAATTTGATTTAACTCGTAAGCCTCGTCGATAAAAAATATTAAATGTTTGTGTTTTTTCACTGTAGATTTAAATTAAATGGGCTCGTTGGACCATAATTTGTCGCTTAAATGTCAAATAAAAGGAAATTGATATTTCACCTCGTATAAATTTAGTTTGATCACTTATACATTGGGCATGAATTGAAATCAAGAATTTTTTAGTATAAAAACTTGCCAGTACAGAGCAAGTTTAATCTTTCCCATCTGTCTCCAAAACTCACGTAAATTCACCATGATTTGTCCTACGAACTCACACTCTTGCTGTCAAGTCTTACTCAATATAAGGGGTCATTGAGTTGTAAGAGGCATAAGGAGACAACACTTGTGGGACCTCCAAAGATGTCAAAGCCATTCCTAACGAGCTCATCTGATAAATCCAAATTCGTTTCTTGATGATGTAATCTTGATAGCTCGCAGATTTTTCTATGATTTTTGGAATTTTTTGAACAAAAAGAAAAAAAAATGAGTAAAAAATTTAGTTTCGTCTTCAAAAACACCATTAAATATCACACCTACCAACAACAAATTACACGGACAGTGTTACCTGTTTAATTGTCTGTGAAATGAAAAAAAAAGTTAAAACTTTTACCATTTTTTAAAAAAGTTACAGGGCAAACTTTGTTTGAGCTTCATTCAAGCAATTTTAAGGCTGATTTTGAAGCTTCAAATAAAAACCGGATGGCTATTTTCCTAAAACGATAAGAATCTTTTGATGCAGATCTTATTTTTCAACCTCATTAGAAAATGCTGGTGGAGCGAAAAAAAAAACATATTTGCATTTTTCATATATATTGTGGGTGCTCTAATGCAAAGTAATAAAAAACAATGTTTATTATATAAAAGTATGTCATACGAGGCAAAACAAAACAATAATTAGTTGAACTTATTTAGTAACTTGCCCTTTGTACTCTTCGTTCGAAATGAATAATGAGTGATTTAACGTGAAGTGAAGAACGAAAAAAATTTTCTTTATAATTCGGTTAGTTAGACTTATACAGAACCTGTAGTGGAATTCCCAAAAATTTAACGGTAACAATCTTTGTCGTTATCGGTCATTTCGCGTGCCACTTTCACAGAAAATTACAACAGTTGCTTATGTTGTTTGATTGGTTGGATTGAATTGAACCGCCACATCGTTTCGTTTGTTTAAGGAAATCGTTTTTCATACATTTTTGTCAAATCGGTGAACAAATAGATAGACTACCGCCAATCATGCTGGTATAAAGATGATAGTAACCACATGGCAAAATTATTTAAATTTTTTTTTTTCAATGATTATTTAAGTAGAGAAGTAAGAAATATTTATAATAATTTTAATTGTAAAGGACTTTTTATAAAAATAGAAAACTTAACTAACACTGGATTCGTTTAGTATTGAGGTTTTCTATGTAAGTGCTTTCTACTGGCTTTGGACTTTACACATATTACACAAAAGACAAAGTTCAAGGTCACCGAAAAGTCATAATAAATAGAAACAGAGGAAATTTTGAAAATTAATTCTGGCAATATGTCATCACCGATTTTCGATTTCTCAAATACAGAGTACATACAGAGAAAAAAATTCTTTCTGCTACACGAAAAAAATTTAATTCTTAGTTCTGTGGATTTTTCAAAGATACGACAGTTTTTATTTAAAATTAATGATTACACTGTGCGCTTTTTTGTACACTTTTTCCCTGTATCTGATAATTTCATCGTTCTTCCGCAAAAATATTCCTACTTTTCTGACCAACAACTTTTCTGGACAAATAAACATGAAGAAATCGTTTGAAATTGTGTTAAAAACTTTTACAAGTCACAAATTTCTGGCCCACTTTCAACGCTTCAAAGCAATTAAAATAACTCATACGCTATGATGATCTATTTATTGGGGGTTGGAATTAATTTTAAAGGTTTTTTTTCGGTTTTTGAGCATTTATTTAGAAACAACGGTACAATGTATATTATTCAAAGTATTGTCCATCGTTAGCTACAACATTTTCCCATCTTTCTGGCAGCATATGGATTCCGCGCCGGAAGAACGATTCGTCTTTTGAGGCAATCCACGAATCGACCCATTTTTTGGTATCCTCGTAAGAAGTGAAGCGCTGCTCAGCCAAGCCATGCGTCATCGATCTGAATAGGTGGTAGTCGGAAGGGGCTATGTCTGGGCTATAAGGCGGGTGGGGTAGCACATCCCAATTCAGCGCCTCCAACGTTTCCTTGACGGTTCTTGCATCATGTGGCCGTGCGTTGTCATGTTGAAAAACCACTTTGTCGTGTCTTTTGGCATATTCCGGCCGTTTAACCTTTAATGCTCGGCTCAATTGCATAAATTGTTGTTGGTAACGTTCCCCAGTGATGGTTTCGTTAGGTTTTAGCAGCTCATAGTACACGACACCCTTCTGATCCCACCAAATACACAGCATAAGCTTGGCGCCATGAATATTCGGCTTGGCCCTCGATGTTGATGCATGGCCGGGTGGTCCCCACGATTTTTTTCGCTTAGGATTATCGTAATGGATCCACTTTTCATCGCCAGTGACAATACGATGCAAAAAACTCTTCCTTTTATGCCGTTGAAGCAGTTGTTCGCACATGCAAAATCGCCGTTCAACGTCTCTCGGCTTCAACTGGTACGGCACCCAATTTCCTTGCTTTTGAATCATTCCCATGGCCTTCAAGCGTTTGCCGACCGTTGATAAGTCGACTCCCAATGATTCTGACAATTCTCGAAGGGTTTGACACGGGTCTCCATCGAGAAAAGCCTCCAATTCCTCATCTTCAAACTTTTTCGGCTGGCCCGGACGCTCTTTGTCTTCCGTATCAAAATCACCACTTTTAAACCGACGGAACCAGTACTCACAAGTAGAAATCGATGGAGCATAGACCCCGTAAGCCTCAGTAAGCGTGCGTTGTGCTTCAACCGCTTTTTTCTTCAAATGGAAGCACAAAAGTAAACCTTCCCGCAAATTGCGTTTTGTTGGAACGAAAGTCGACATGTTCACAGAGAAAAAAATATATGTTGTTTACACTTCAGTGGAATGACACATACTGAAAAATGAAGCTTAGACAATGTGCTTTGAAATGAATATAGTCACAGGTGTGCCCGATGCGATCTATTGATAGTTACGCCATCTCTTAGAAAACCTTTACAACTAATTCCAACCCCCAATATTTCGTTGCAACTAATGCTGACTTTAAGCTAGACTTTTTGTAAGAACCACTCGGTCGAATTGTTTAGCAAAGTTCAGTACAGTACAAGCTAATAATATTATGCATTCCACGAACTCATATTCATTTAAATTTGTTACAGATTGAAGGAAATGTCAAATTTGAAGCATCTAAACTTTTATCAAACTCATATAAAAATTTGGTCACTTATTTTTTACTTTAGCCAGCAACAAATTACATTTTTATATATGTATGAGATTTCAAAATTATTAAGACGCTAAGAAAATGCTGCCCCTGCAGTGTAAGACTAATCAGCAGTAAAAAATGATTAGTCCTTATACTAGTTAAAACAAACTAGTTTATATTTTGTCACGATTTACTAATTGCAAAAATAGTTTAAACTTAACTAGTTTGTATCAAGTCACAATAAACCAGCTGTAAAACTAGCCAAAATGAAACTATATTACATATTGTTAAAATTAACCAGTTCCACAACCAGTTGGAGCTAGGTAGTTTTTCGAATACTTTAATGTTTTGAAAATACTCATTGAAATAATAAAACACTATGAGAATTTTACTTGAATTTTTCTAAATAGTCGCTTTAGTAGAAGCTCCAACTTCAGAAGATAAATTGCCGAATAAAGAACTGGTTGAATCACTGGTTGGATATAACTAGTTGCAAACTTATTAAAACATGACTATTTGCCAACCATTCAGGAAAGTTTAAACCGGAAACTAGTTAAAATTTGGCAATATATGATTTGTTTGCAACTATTTACTAGAATTTGTTTGTTTGCAACAAACTAGAATTTAACTAACTATAACTATATATATTATAAACTAGTTTTCATCTATTCAGAATAGGACAATTGATATTTCCTATGACATCGCCATGTTAAAATACCAGTTGGATATATGAAAAAAATACGATCTTGAACTAGTACTGCTCAGGTTTCAACTAGTATGCAGACTTCTTTTAAACTAGTTGGTTACACTGCAGGGTTACGATGAAAAATCAACAAAATGTTAATCATAAAAAATTATTTTGCTTGAAGAAGAACTAGGAGATAGCTATACGGGGTCGTCCATAAACTACGTTACCAATTAAGGGGGGGAGGGGTTTTGAAATGCACTACGATAAGTAACGGTAGGGGGGGGAGGTGTTTAGATATTGTAACGTTACCAAAAATTAAAAAAATCGACGAAAAACCTCGAATTAATAACACAATCATTTCAAAAATTTTTAACCTTACATGTTTATGTTTGATCGTCTAAATTGATGGTTATCTTTTGTTTCAACGATTTCTTCCACCACCTTTTCCCTTGACACAGGAACCTTTTGGTATTCCTTCACCATCTCAGCACACGTCTGAAAAATTTGGGTCTTTGCTTTTGCGACAGGCTTTGACGTTAAGGCCTGAATGTTCTTGATCAAAGGAGATACCGTATGACATGTACTGTCCTTCTCAGAAAGAAGAAATCGGTTCAAGGTCATGTCCTACCTGCGGCTTGTATTTCGTTTTTAAAACTTCTATGAATTATCATAAGTTTGTATTATATTGTTTACAATAAATCGGAATAAAAAATACTATTTAAATAAATCAATTTTCAGAAAGCATTTACACAAAAACACAGAACTTAGTGCAGCTCGGGTGCAGCCTTTAAGGGTACTCTGTCAAAGACCAGGTGAATTTCTTTGCGTTAGAAATGAGGATTCACCTGAATGGGTCGACATAGAATCCAATGAAAAATTCTACTTTGAAGAATCCTCAACAAAGCTACCAGCTGCTTCTATCCCAGTGATTGAGAGCATCGAATCTTGGATCGCAGATGGAATAGCTTTTACATATGATATTAATTATTGATTTTTTTCCAATTGTTCCTTTAATGTATCTAGTCATACTAGACACTAATACTAGTGAAAATTGTCATAGCTAGTCAAAATATATAATCATTCGAATGAAATAATATCATATGTCACGTTACTTTGTGGGGGGGAGGGGTTTTGCAAAGCACTACTAAAAGTAACGCAGGGGAGAGGGGGGTAAAAAAAACCGGAAAATCAGTAACGTAGTTTATGGATGACCCCTATGATGTACTGAGTGAATATGAAGACAATAATTCTGTGACAATAAGCAATAGCCGCTTAAGTCGACTTAAGACAAAACTGAGTTATTGATGGAGCTTTGTTCCACGCATATATTACTATAAATACACAAAATCTGGAGCTTCTAGCATGACCCTAGTCAAAGTTATGACACAAAAACAATAGACCCTTTTATATAAGTTATATGAAGATTGAAAACTTTGAAGCAAGATTTCTCGAAACTTTGAAATCAGACTTAAGCTGTTATTGCTTATTGACACAGAATTATAAAGCTAAATGAGATAACCTTCAGAGTTATTTGCTTAATAAAGCGTCTTGCATGGAAGTGAAACTTTAAGATTTTAACTTAAGCTTTATTTTTATTGGTAGTTTTAACTTTAAATTAGGTTTTTTATATAAAGACATGCATTTAAATGGAAATGGTTAAGTTCACAGCAGAAAAATAATAGATTTTTAACAAAAAGTGAAGCTTGACTTCAGAATGTAATCTGGAAAAATAAAATGCAATCCAAACGTCCAAAGTGGTCACTTTTTTCTGTAGTCTTGTCATTCTGCCTGGTAGAGATTTAAGCCTTTTTATTGGAAAATAACAAAAAAAAAACGTCCAAAGTGGTCACTTTTTTCTGTAGTCTTGTCATTCTGCCTGGTAGAGATTTAAGCCTTTTTATTGAAAAATAACAAAATGGACGACTTCTAAAAATAAATTTTTAAAAATCTGGTTTATTTTTGTAAATCGGTAAAAATAGAGAAAAAAATTAAAAAACAGCAGTTCTACTACCTGCTAGAAAATAAATCCGTGCTGATCAAAGAAACATTGTTTCGAGAAAAATGATTTTAAAGTATTACCAACATACAGCGCGCAATTATGAGGCATTCTCGGCTATGTGCTATAACTTTGTCAATTTTGGTCTGAAATTTTTACAGTATACCCTCCATATTACAGTATACTTTGGAAATACTTAAAAAAAATCTATTCCTTAAACTCGAACATTAACTACCTTCAGGTAGTTTTTGATATACCAACACTGGCTGGAAGTGGCTGGCCAAAATTAAAAAAAAAAAAAAAATTTTCTAATTTTTGTTGCTTATGAAGGTTACCTTCTTCTTGAATTCTGATCCTCTTATAACAAGCTTAAGACTCTTGCCTGTTAAAAAATCTAAGCAATTCTGAACTGAAAGTCTTGCAATGTTGTTTTCCGGAATTCCAGGTATATCATCTTTACTAAATTTAGACGAAAATACAGAATCCTATGAAATCGAAAATGAAAAAACAGCCGAAGAAATGAATGAAGAATGACATTGATGAAGCAGAATCATGAGTAAAATAATGAATTAATTTAAAATGCCATATATTTAATGTATACAAGTTTTTGACATTAACAATAAATGACCTAAATTACATAGAAACTTAGAAAATAATTTATAAATTTATTTGACAGAAATAAACTTTATTACCCTTTTTGAGTTGATTCAGCCAAGAATCACTTAATTGGGACAAGTAAATATTTTTGGGCGGTTTTTCGAGGAAAATCCCTTATGTGCCTTGCTTGAATGCTACTAAAGTGGAATAAATTATATAAAATGCGATGCGATGATATGCTATCGATGGAACTTTTTGTATTTTCGTTATAACTTTTTTAATTTCTTTTAGTTTTTCTTACCTTCCTATCTACGAGTAGTTCCAAATGAGCGCTGTCTTCTGTGCAGCAATGGACACACAACTCGCTATCTGGCTATTAAGTTCCAGTCTTTTAAGGCACTCTTCTCAGTTTTTGACTTTATTTTTGTTGCTGTTTGCTGATGAGTTTTTCAATCGTTAGCTGGTGTTTTAACAGCTTTGGCAACTCTTGCATGACTTTCGTTGGAGCCAGCGAAGATTATTCTTCTACTGCTTTGTTATCTACCAAACCCGATTCTGACACCACTCCACCCCGACTCACACATTGACCCTCACCTGGTTTTTCAAAGCTGCTGCTGCTGCTTCTAGTGGGCTACTATTTTATTGCTGCTTCTTAGCAGGAAAAATCATTTAGCTTGGGCTCTTAAGTTGTCTGCCATTCCATTCCAGCCTAACTCTTGTTAACTGTTGGGGATTTTGACCTTTACCGATGAGTGATTTGTTTGTGCTGTTTTTTTGCTATTTTATGGATGCTTTGGACGTTTTAACCACTTTGGCTTAAGTTGCGAGTAGAATAAATGTTAATTTGAGTTTGGAAAACTGTAAGATTTATTGTATGAAGCAATTTGCTTTGCTTTCTTTGATGAGGTGGAAAGTTAGGTTTGCTCTCCAAGACTGATGTGTGTTTTAAAAAAATAGAAATATCTATAAATTCAAAATTCTTTTTTAACTATAAACATCTTAAAAGTTTTCTTTAGTTTAATTTTAAAAATTATATTTTTTCACCAGAAATTTCAACTTATAAAATCGGTTTGATTAGTTTTATTGATCTATTAGAATTTTATTTTTCAATTTAAAGACCACTTTATGTCTCTTTTAAATACAGCATTACATATATCTTTACAGTAATCAAATTAAATTACCATTTATAATAGCTGCACCAACTTTTGAAAATCTAAAAATACTTCAATTTGAGTCATTAAATCTTAAGCAGATGCATGCCTTCACGTTTAGTTAATTGATTATTTAATTAGCAGAGCACTGTAAACAGTTCGAGCAATTACTTGAGCAACAGACAAAGTAAATTACATGAAATGATTTAACAGAAGCGCTGCTAGTTGTTTGATGTTAGCTCTCCCGCACTCACATTCTGTGCAAAATAATTTGATAAGAAAACATAAACAAGATGCTCCAATTTTTAACAGTATCTTCTGTGATGCAGAAAAATGTGGTATGAGAGTGAATTTTCCTGAGTTTTTTATTGTTTAAAATCCATACTATTAAAAAAAAAATGGGAATCATGGCATGAAAATGTAAAGCTCCTATATTTATAGATAGGAATAGAATAGGAAGGTATGAACTGTGGTGGAAATTTACGGTTCACATATTTTACATACGTACAGCTAATATCAATGCAAGAAGTCTTGCTTGCTAATTGAATCAAGATGTATTTTTAGTGAGCAACCCAGTGGTAAATGGACATCTTACGTAACCAATTTCTTATATATAATGTACCTACGAGGCCGCCTAAGCTTATTTACAATTCTCAATTAAATTTGTTCGGACACGACCATTAAACACTGATGACATCTACCTTACACAGTATGCGACGATGGTAGGTACGCTGCTTCTGACGCACAAGATAGGAGAGAACAAAAAAAAAAGACTGAAGAAAACCCTCTCTACGTCAAAAACTCAACGAAAACGAAATAGAACACACCGAAAAGAAACAAACGAAAGCAGATAATGCCACAAACTATTTTCATAAGAATTTTTAAATTAAAACAAATGGTCTCATACCTTTTTTGGTAGCATTTCAGAATTAATGATTAAAAAATCTTAGTTATTTTATACATAAAACTTTGTTCTGGTTCAAACATAAAGATTAATAATTTTCACAAATATACTTCACTGAAAGACTTCTTGTTCGATGTAGCTACACAAACGCATAAAATCAAATGGTTTTCTTAACAATTTAAAGAAACTATCGATCGTAACAACACAATAGGGTTTCATCATATTTCGCTTACAAATCTGCATTACAGTGACGTAGCAGTCAGTTTCGGAAGAGAATATCTTCAGCAGTAGCGTAACTAAATTTTGTGCGCCCGCCAGGAGGTTTCTAAAAGGCCCTTGCTGCTTACTTTTAGAGTAGAACTGTGTTATTAGCAGGTTACTAGAAGCGAAGGAGAAAACTCTCATTACAACAGTTAAATTTTAAGAATATCTTATGTTATAAATAAATTTATATTTTACTTTAACAGAATTTGTGAAAAAAGTAATAATCTAAAAAGTACTTCTTATAAATATAAGATTTTATCACAAAGTAGATAAAAAGAACACATATATTAAATAATTAAAAAAATTAAACAAACTTAAAGTTTGAATAAATGAGATCAATAATTTTTTTTTTTTTTTTTTTTTTGTATTAGTAGTATTTATTATACTTTTAATTAAACTTATAATTATTTTTTTTTTTAAACAATTGTGTTTTTGTTTTTCTCTACATTCCTTACAAATTTCTTACAAATTGTGTGATATATCTTTTAAATATATTAGTATTTCTTTCTAATTTTACATTAGTAGGTAGCGCATTATATAGTTTTAGCCCCTTGAAGAAGAGCGATCGCTGCATTGCTGTTGTTGTCACCCTTTGCAATCTGAAGTTTTCTGCATTTCTTAAGGCATATGGTTGTACTTCTCCAACATAATTCATTTGTTCGATTAAATATTCTGGAGCATAGGAAAAGCTCATTTTTTGGATGAAATTAAGCGTGTTTATTTCTAGTCTTTGTTGTATATTAAGCCACTTCAGTGTATCAAGCATTGTTTGAATAGGAGTAAATCTGTTGCACTTTAATATTGATCGCATTGCCTTATTTTGAAGTTTCTGTAGTCTTTCTAATTGTGTTATTGTGCAGCAAGTATATAAAATTGTGGTGCCAAATTCGAAATGTGGTTTTATTATTGTATTGTACATATTTATTGCCGTTATTGTTGATATTTTATTGCGCACCCGTTGAAAAAATCCGATTTTTTTGCCAATTTTTTACATATATAATCAACGTGTTGTTTAAATTTCAAGTCTTTGTCAATAATGAAACCTAGATATTTTATTTGCTTAACTTTTTCAATTACTTCATTATTTATTTTAAAAATTTCGTTACTGTTCATGTTTATTTCCATTATTTTGGTTTTACTTTCATTTAGTTTTAATTTGTTCATTTTCAGCCATTTATTTACGTTGTTGATATCGTGTATTAAATTATCTTTACATTGTTCTTCTGTGTCTCCTTCACCGTAAATTAATGCGTCATCAGCATAAATGATTATTTCGCATTTATTTATAATATTGGGCATATCATTTATATATATTATGAACAATAATGCTCCTAATATTGACCCTTGTGGAAACCCAAAATTATTATCGATTTTACACGATTTAACGCCGTTTATTTTTGTTATTTGTTTTCGATTTGTCAAATATGATTTAAACCATTTCAGTTCATTTTCTCTAATACCGTACATACAATGTTTTGAAATCAGTAACTTCCTATCAATAGTCTCGAATGCTCTTTTGAAGTCTAGGAAAATTGCCATTACCTTATTTTTTTATGTCTATATTTCCATTTATTTATCACATAAGTAACTGCTGTTTCACATGAGTATTTCTTTCTGAAACCCGATTGATATTTTGAAAACAAATTATTTTCTTCCATATAATTTTCCAACAGTTCCTTAGCAATCTTTTCTATAATTTTTTCACATGTTTTCAAGGTGTTTATTGGACGGAATTCTTCACATTTGTTAGTTTTTGATATTTTTTCTATTGGTGTTACCATTGAGTACTTCCAATTTTTAGGAAAGACAGTTTCGAAAGACTTATTTATGATGTTGAGCATATTTTTACTGATAGTGTTCCAATTATCTAAAATTATCTTTGTTGAGACTTTATTAAAGTCCGGTTTGTCTTTTAAGCACTTTATTGTGTTCTTAAGTTCTATTAAAGATATTGCACGAAATTTAAATCTAGAGGCTATCTCAGGTATGTTGTTTTTATATTGCACTTTTTCTATTGTATCACTAATTGCTTTTATACTGTTGACAAAATAGTTATTAAATTGGGTGGCGATATGATAATTATCCTTATACTCTATATCATTAAAAATCACACTTTTTATCACATTGTTGCACTTTTTTAATACTAAGTCTTTTATTTCTTTCCACATTTGTTTCTGATCTTTGGCATTATTTATTTTATTATAAACATAATTGTTTTTTTCGATTTCAATATTGGTTTTATATATATTTCTTACTGCTTTATAATCATTCCATGCATTTTCTGTGTTTTCTGTTTTAGCATTTTGGTATTTAATAATTTTTTCTCTTTTCATTATTTTTAAGTTTTCGTTGAACCATTTGTTTATATCATTTCTTGTATTAACCATTTTTTTGCTTGAAAATTTCCTGATAGTGTTTTCAAGGCAATTGTCAATTAGTTCCACGCTACTATTTACATTATCATTTTCATTACATATTATCAAAACGTCTTTATTATATGTAAATTTTTCAATTTCTTTTTTATTTGTGTGGTTTTGAGATTTATTCATATACTTGATTTGGTGAAAGGATAAACTTAAGATGTTAAGTTTAAATGTTTTGTATATGACGTTACCTGTTAACTAAAGAATTTGCCAACGTCGCAAAATATGACGAACTAACAGACAAACCTTGCACAGTGTAACGTCCCTATTCTTGGCCAAAAATAGAAGGAGTGATCGTAGAACACGATTTGGCACGAATATCTTCCTTGACAGAATTAAAAAATGTTGAAAAAGTTATACAAATCCGGTCTTTGCCACACCCACCACCCTTATAAACGAAACCCATTTTTGCCTGAAACTTCATTTAATATTATCTCAAAACAACGAAATTTGCTACATCAATTTCTTTTGTGATAATAAATAAATGGAAAATATTATAGGAGAATGCCAATCCCATTAATTATATTTTAGTATCTCACCCTTAGAAAATTCTACCAACACAACTTAACTGCGTTTTTGTTTATATTTGTAAGCTTTTTTGATTACTAAGTTGTTTTGTGTTTGTAAATAAGTCGAAATTTTGAAAAGTTATCAGCTGCCATACGAAGTTCTAATGTTGTTTTCGTGACAAAAATTATTGTCAATCTTTCTCAAAATTATTTTTTAAACACTTTTAAAAATTGAATATTTAAAAATTTGTATCCCGCTTTTAGTGTTTACTTTTATGATTACCCTAAAATCATATGTTCAAAATGTAAACAAAAATAGTAATGTTGTCAGACAGAAGAAATTTTAAACTTTATTTTGATACATAAAAAAATCTAATAAATAAAATGTGAATAACAAAAAAAAATTGTATTTTTAAAAAATGCAACTTTGACGGCGTGTTATATCGAAGCGGTTGCTATTATTCAAAAATTAATTTTGATTTGTCCACCCCGGATACTTTCTATTGAAGGCTATAAAAATTTTGGCTAAATTCAAACATCGATACATTCGATTTTTGGCAGCTTATTTTACACTGTGCATCGTTCTCCACTTAATTTATCATTTTCATCAAGGGACTTCAGGGCGCCCCTGTATTAGTTGCGCCCGCCCGCAGTGCGGGCTCTGCGGGCCCGCTTTTTACGCCACTGTTCTTCAGAATAGACAGAGTGCGTAAAATTTAATCACATTACTTGTTTCATTATAAGCCAGTTATAAAATTATCCTGGAAAAGACCATTTACATTAGAAAAAGCAAATCAAAACACTGTAATTGATTTTAGATAATGCTTGTATTGGCCACCTGCAACAAGAATTGATATTGGAAATAATTATAAATGCTGCCCTTGTCAAGAATCGGAACGATTTCATACTCATCCATAGAGAAATAATATCGGCGATTGGGTTACGCAAAATTTCGTTAGGAAGATAATATTTTTTACGAAGGAAACTTCTCAGACATGCTTTGTTGTGCAATTAATAGTTCGTGTAGTGATGAAATGAATCAGATTACTGAAACGCCCACCTCCAATATAACAGAAATCGGGAATTTGATAATATGTATAATAGGCCGGAGCGAATTTCAAAAGTGCTTAGCATTGATTTAGCTAAGGACACATTCGACAGGTATTGTAACAAGCATCTCAACTACAAAATTTCATTTCGATCCGATTGCATCTTCCTGCTCCGGTTTGTCCTTAAAATCAGTACATTTTTAAAAACTAATGGTATGAAAAGTCTTAAGAAGTGGTTTGGGTAGTACAAACATGAAATGTAAACGGTTAGAAATCTTGGAATAAATTTTAATACTTTTGGGCTTGCATATATGACCACGCCAAAATTGTATTAAAGTTAAATACTGGCCAAATATTTAAATTCAGTTTTAATAAAAAAAAAGTATTGATATTTAATGCTCAGTTTGTATTAATTTTAAATACTGATTTTGTATAAAACATTAAGTATAATAGTAAATATAGTATCAAATTGATTGCAAAGGGTATAAAATATCGTTTTAATATTTTAAATGTATTAACATTTAATAAAAAATCATATTGAAATATTATACAGCATATCTAAAAATTTAAATATAATATCACAATAGAATCGAATGAAATCCAAGGGTATAAAATATCGTTGTAATATTTGAACTGTATTAATATTAAAATTATACACGCTCAGAAATCTTGGATTAAATTCTAATAAAAACTGTATTGTATATATGACCACACCAGAATTGTATTAGAATCTAATATGTCAAATATTAAAATTGAATTCTAATCCCATAATTCTAAATTCTAATACAGAATTGGAATAGAAACATAGTTTAGAACAATACTATTTTGGTTTATATTTTAATACATTTGTTATCAAGTGTAATACTTCAGTTATTAAAAAGTAATACGAATAAAAAAAAATTTATTAAATATTAACACAAATTATATTAAATAGTAATACAAATTACATCAAATTATATTAAATAGTAATACAGATTGTATTAAACAGTAATACAAGATGTATAACATTTAATACATATTGTCCTGAAAAGGTGAAAGGAAAAATCAACATTTATGGAATAAATTTATGGAACATTTATGGAATAAAGCTATAAATCTTTTATATGTTTACTTACTTTTAAAATTCCAAGTGAAATAAAAAGAAAATATTTGGTCAACCAATAAGAAAATATTTATTCATTTAAAGTTTCTTTTATAACATACGGTTTTTCGTTAACAAAAACTATTTCTTTAGGTTTTATTTTGACAATGTCAGATTTCAGAATCAGAATGACAATTTGACAGATGCTTGATAGATATTTGTATTATATTTTAAGACAATTTGTATTATAACTTGTATATAATACAATTTTTATTATACTTTAATACAGATAACATTAAATCAATTTCTTAATATACTTGAAAGTATAAGATTTAATCAAAAATATATTAAAAAAATGCATGATTCCAACGCTTGGCTTAAAATAAATTCCAAGATTTCTGAGCGTGTATTAAAAAATGTTGTTATCAGTTGAAGAGTATTAAGTTTAATACTTTTTGAATTAAAAATCTTTGTAATACTTTGCTTGTATTAAAACTTATTCGCAGATTTCTAACCGTGTAGTTACACAAAATTTCGTTCTATTCTGATCACATCTTCCGGCTCTAATATATCCTTAAAAATGACATAAATTATAAAAAAATTATATTGCAAAGACTTTTAGATAAAATTATAAGTACTAACCCAAATATTGATTACATGAAATTTTTCCCGATGCAACGTCATCTCCTTATTCCAGAATATCCTTGAAAATATCGCATTTTTTTAAAATCATAAAAATCGTTAAAAATAAGGATAAATGAGCTGATACCAGGATAAACTAAACACTTACAAAATTTAATTACGATCTGACCCCAAATGCCTACTTCAGAGTGTTCTTGAAAATAACATTTTTCTATAAATTATTTCAATCGCAGTAAATTTGATAAGGATCAATAATTATAAGATATAAAAGTGCATATTCAAAATTGGATATCGATATAATAATATCTTTCTTTTCCAAAATATCCTTAAACATCACGGAGTTCAAGAAAATTGTATGCTTTTTAAATATTGTACTCAATTTCAATAGATTTATGATCGCTGGTTCTGAATCTGACAATAATTTTTTCTATCTTTATTAGATCTTAGATTCAACAGAATATATACTGTTGAATGAATGAAAAACGAGTTTTTAAGGCATTCTTTAGTAATGATTAAAAATTAATACATTGTAATAAAATCTTCCAAGCAGACTTGAAAGACAGACAGATTAAAGTTTCTGATCTAACAATGTTTGATAGCATAATCGTATGCAATTCCCAAAAATTTTACATTAAAATTATGCGAGTCTAGCTTTAATGAAAAAGCATACAAAATGCTAATTGTTACTTATATAAAAGATGGATAGTTGCCTGTCTATTTGTTTGTCCGTCTTTCAGGTTTCAACAGAGCTTAATGAAATTTTGAATATTCGCTGAATAGGTTGTACGCTATTTTAAAATCTTCAAATCTTGAGATTGCAATAAATGCAACAGCAATTATAACAAAATTTACAGGTATTGCGAACTTTTACAGGTAACGCAAAATTTTCTTAATGATTCAGTTGACAAGTTCCTTAATTTTTATAGGCTTAAAAGTATCTTTAAAATTATTATAGTTATGAGTTAATAATATACAAATATTTGTGTGTGGTATGACAAACTAAAAATTTTTAATCAGCATTTTCTATAATTTTCTATACAACCTGGACTCTAAAAATTTGTTTTAAAATTTTTGAAAATGACAAACGAACATACTATTTGAATAATGTAAAATCATAGATAAGGGCTTACTTAATCATTCAATCCTAATTGAATGATTTTACATTGATCTATTCTTTTTTAATAATTACTAAAATATGCTTAAAAACATATATTTTTTTTACTTAACACAACATATCTTAAGATCGAGTAAGGATAAAAAATTCTGAATCGGATTCAGCGTTAATAAATCTACTGAAATCGACTACAATATTGACAAACAAAATTAATTTTTTAACACCGTGATATTTAAGGACATTTTGGATTAGGCAGATTTTTTATATCGAGGCCAAAATTTGTATAGAGCATTTTCTAATTTATATATGTACTTTCATTCTGCTTATTTTTATTGCAATAAAAAATAATTTTTGGAAATCTAGAGGACCTTCTCCAGCTGTAGAACGGGATCATATCGTGATGAAAGTTTATATTAAAAATCATCGCTCCAATATTTATCAAGTCCATTCATTAGAATTTCTTAAAAAATCGTTTAAAAATGTCCTGTTTTCGGCTCAAAATCGGAGCAAGCAGATGAAGTCTTATCCTTTCAAAATTTTGTATCGTTAATGTATGATGTCATAATTATCGATCCTCCCTGAGCCAGTTCGACATATAGGTGATTTTTTTCTCGTAAATAATCGATCCACCCTAATGTATATACATATTTCACACAAAAAAAAAATTATGCTGCCAATCAACAAAATTTAATGCACTTAACTGTTTTGTACCGAAAACAAGTTGACTTAAAAATTAACTGAAAATTTTGACTAATACGCCTACCTCCTATATTCACCATAAATTATCATATAAATTTTCAGCATTTTGTCTTGTTTTTATGATTTTTATGTTATTTTTCTTTGCATCTTTAGACTGCTAGCATATCTCCTTCGCTTTCATAAATTAAAAAATACTAACATTTTATACGCCTTTCTGCAGATGTTATTAAATTGTTTAGTTAATAAGTTGTGTTCTGTTAAAAGTTACATTCACCTAAAATCACCTTCAATTAAAAAACAAAAACACCTGAAATGAATAACATTTGGAGTAGTTAACATAGATTGTTCTGCGAAATATGTCTACTGTTAACTATATTTCTCTCTCTTTTTATATCAGCAAATTTTTGTTATGCTCTATTGCATCTTTAACTGTTGCTATTATTAACAGAACAGTGCTGCCAATTTTCAGAAAATGCTATAAGATTAATGGATAAGGTAAAAATTTTTTATGAGAAAGTAACCGAGAAATACGTATCGCTCATTTCGTGCAAGACTGTCACAACTCAAAATGAAGTATTTTTCAGAAGAGCCATATGAAATTTTGAAATGACATCACGACTATTAAGTGCAAAGGTAGAATGAAAATTGTTAAAAATATTTGTAGTCTATTATAATTTTCTACCAAAAATATCATACATTTTTCATTTTGCGTCAATAGTGAATTTGTAAGCAGTATTTTTGCAAGTGTCTGTTTGAGTTGTGACACTAATACTGCAAGAAATCATTTTAAAAAATGTTTTATTTTGAGTTGTGATGATTTTGCTTCAATATGATAACATACTTTTGAGCTAAAGTGTATCACGTTTTAAGTTGTTAATTTATTACTACAAAAAAATAAGGTCACTTGATTAGATTTTTATTTAAAAAATGGTTTATGGTATAATAAGTCGTTATTGTTGAAAAATTATGCAGAAATTTAAAATAAATTTTTATATAAATAGAAATGAACGTTATTGATACAAAAAAGTGAAGAAACCGCGAAAAGTCAAAACGACACAAGTATCTGTAAAACTGTCAATTAACAGCAAATTGGTCTGGAATTAACTCAAATTGAAGATATGATAAAAATGCATATTTCTTTATATTCAACTCAAAAAACTCAAATTTTTAGTTCTGACGGTCCTGCACGAAATGAGCGATATGAAGTCTTAAACTGACAGAAACTAAATAAAAAAATTGTGCGCCTGGGTATTAATAAAAACAAAATACAGTGTAGTGGACTTTTTTGCTTAGAATCGCACTTAAGTACAGAAAAGCTTTGTCTGTAGGTATCAAAGAACTACTCAGCTCAGAACTACTCAGAACTACTCAGAAATGAGCGATATGAAGTCTTAAACTGACAGAAACTAAATAAAAAAATTGTGCGCCTGGGTATTAATAAAAACAAAATACAGTGTAGTGGACTTTTTTGCTTAGAATCGCACTTAAGTACAGAAAAGCTTTGTCTGTAGGTATCAAAGAACTACTCCGCTGTTATGTATTTGAATTAATTTTTTATATGAAACACCAATATCATAATCCGAATTCAAATAAAACTATAATTAAATAACTGTATAAAAGCGTTTTATGGAAAGTATTGATACACAGATATAAATTGTCAAAAAAAATATATAAGTATCAAAAAAATTTAGCATTGTTAAATCAAATTTTTTTTTCTCAAAACAAATGTAAGAAATCAATTTATGCTCTTTTACGTTAACTCATATGACAACATCTTCTTTCAAAAAATCTTCTTCACGCCCTCTTTGGTTGCATACCAATAAATTGTTGGAGCCTGGATTGAAACGTGATAAGATGTTAACTGAGTGCGCAAAAACAAATCTTTGCAGAATCAATGTACCTAGTTACATTTTTTAACTTAACCATTTTGCAAAACAGTGGAAAATCACTGGTTTGGAGGTTAATAGCACATATGATTCCATGATTCCATGATTTCACTTTGATTAAGCACAAGTTTTGCCTATTAGCTTGTCAAAGTGAGTGGCCTGCGGAAGTCCGAAAAAACTACTAAGGAATTGATGTAGCACTCTACGAAACAGCTGTCTAGACTGCTTGGTGCTTTGTTCTTTAAGAAACTTGTTGTTGTTGCAATCTTTTGCCTTATAAACTTATATTGATCAGAAGGCTCAAAATAGAATTACATAGAAAACAAAATTTCGAACAAAAAATTTTTTAAGAAATGTCATCATAAATTTTAATGTAATCATATCGCTCATTTGCTCGAATGACGACATAACTCAAAAAACAAGATTTTTGGGTTAATGATGCAGAATTGTTCTTTATATCAAGCTTCATATTGTGTTAAAATTTCATATTATTATTTTGAATATTCTCCGCGTCAGAAGAGAAATTGCCTCTATCTCTTCATACAAGGTGTGAGTCAATTGATAACTTTAAATGCGTTTTATGCAAAATGACTTTTTTTGAGTTACGACGATATTCGAGCAAATGAGCGATATTTGCTTACATAACATTCTTATAACAAAAAAAAAATTTTATTATCTGTACATTGAATATTTTTTCGAAATTGTTTTGCACTGAACATTTTGAATATAGTAGATTCCAAAAATGTAATTTTTAAAAATATTGTTTGTCTGTCTGTCTATCTGTCTGTCTAACTGTCTGTCTGTCTGTCTGTCTGTCTGAACGCGCATCATGGGAAAACTACTGCAAGGATTTTCTTCAAACTTCACTTGTAGGTTCCTTACGTCCCTTGTTGGGACATAGGCTATTTTATATCACCAAAAAAAGATTCTCTTTAAAATAACGGTTCTTTTGTAAAATAATGAAAACTAAAAACGCAGAAAACTGAGTTAAAAAATTAGAGATTAGGGCTGTTCACATTTCAAACCGCTCATCAAATCGTTTGTCAAATCCAACAGAACAACGTGGGAATTCCATGAAAATTTCACTTTGTTCTATTGTATTTGCCAAACGATTTGATGAGCGATTTGAAATGTGAACAGCCCTATACGTTTGAATAGCCTATGAAAGTATTTTTGGTAATTAAAAGAGCTACAAACACCACCGGGACAGTTTTTGTTTAACTCTAATGAGTACCCTACAATATGCATTTTTTTATTCAATTTATGTTAATGTAGACTAACTTTTTGAATTTTCTTAAGGAAAATAAAGGCAAAACAAATTTCTGTTTTGTTGACACCAATAACATTCTCATATCTTGAAAACTATAGAAAATCTTACTGCAATGAATTTTTGTAGAAAACATCATTACCTACAGCCAAAAAAACTATTCCAAATTTAAAGTTTATAGTCTTTCATATGACGTATCACTTTTATGCAAAACCTATTGCAGTTGGGCACAAAATTAGTTTTTCTATTTTCTTAAGAAAAACACAAGGGTACCCTCTTTGATTTTTGTGACAAAATCAATTTTTTTATGTGTTGTTTTTATAATTTTTAAAAAATTTTCTGCCCTTAAGAGTAATTTTTTGGGCCCCCGTCCACCCCCTCTTAAGCATTTTTTTATTTTCTTTGACTGTTTCTAGTCTTCTTACCATTTTTTCTTAACCATAGCCTGTATTTAATCTTAAGAAATACAAGGAATGTGCAGTTTATGCTTATATATGGTTATTTCATCGAAAAAATTATAGGGAATTCTATGTTATTTATTTATTTATTTATTATTTATTTATTTATTTTATTTATTTTTATTTATTACAAATTTGGAAAATCTTTAACAAAAAGTTTATTTCGTTTTTGCTAATGCAAGTAATTTTTTTTAACTGCATAGTTGAACCTTTTTTCTTATATGGCTTGTGCTCAAATATGGTTCATCACTTACTTCGTTTTTTGAACTGGTATTAAAATTAACTGCTAAGTTCCATTATAGATTTGACGATATGCCGCCGATGTCGCTCACCGATTTTTTTATATTTTCTTTTGTAACGCATGCGATTCAAAGCAAACATGAAATTCAATCCAGCCATTTTTACTTGCTGTTACACGCTTTGTTGTTGTGAGTGAAAGAATAAGTGCGACAAATCGGTGCAAAATTGCTGGTACGGCCGATTTTTTGGACGATTTTTGTTTACCCTTTCTCCTCGGCTCCCGTCATGTCTAAAAAGGGACTAAGAGCTGGAACTGTATACATATCTTTGACATAACATCCATTTTTCAAACCATATTATGAACACAACGCTGTAAGCCTGGATGTGTTAAACGAGAGTGGAAATTTTACTAAAGAAAATTGAATTTAAATATTTAAAAAGTGCAACTATTTTTGTTTAACAATAAGCTCGACTGAACAAACTTTAGTTTTTGCTGTGAGTTTTAAATTTAGTAAAAATTACTAAGAGCGTGAAGATAATTTTTTTAAATCCAATGCTAACTTAGCGAAGACTCAAACCAATACTTTTGATCCGCAAAAATTAAATTCGTACTTTTTGCAAAGTACGATTTTAATTTTTAGGAGGAAATAAAATTCGTTATATTTGCAAAGTACGAGTTTAACTTTTGCTTCGAATATAGCTTTTTGCAAGAATCTTAAATTCGTACTATTGCAAAGAACGAATTTTACTCTTGGTATGATTTTAAGTCATGGCACCAACTTTTTATGAACAAATCCTTTCATCAAAACTACGAACGATATGTAATGTATACCATTAAATAGGTAATTAAACAACCTTTACAACGATATATTGCCTATAAGTGCACAATTAAGACTTTTATCATAAACATTTTTTAAACAGTAGTGAAACTGGCATTCATGGTATTTAGGTTCAATGCAAAAATTTTCAAAATTTGTCTGGACAATGTATTTGTTATGCATATCATTTTACGGATAATTAAAGCACCTTTTCAACGATATATAGTATATATAGTATATATAGTATATATAGTATATATAGTATATATAGTATATATAGTATATATAGTATATATAGTATATATAGTATATATAGTATATATAGTATATATAGTATATATAGTATATATAGTATATATAGTATATATAGTATATATAATATATACCCTATAAGTGCACAATTAAGACTTTTGTCATAAATATTTATTAAAAGTAGTGAATGTTAGGTTTAAAGTACTAAGATTTCATTCAAAAATTTTCAAAATCTGTCTGGACAATGTTTTTAATATTCATATCATTTTATATGTAATTAAAGCACCTTTCCAACGATATATAAGTGCACAGTAAAGACTTTTGCCATAAACATTTTTTAAAAGTAGTGAAATTGGCGCTCAAGTGCGTTACATATTTTTGTTAAGAATATTATTGGGAAGGTAATTAAACCACCTTTCTAACTATATATTGCTTATAAGGGCACAATTAAAACTTTTCCATAAACATTTTTTCATCTTCACTACTTTAAAAAAATATTAATGGCAAAAGTCTTAATTGTCCCAAAAGTTAAATTCGTACTTTGCAAAAAGAAGAGTTTAATTTCCTTCCATAATTAAATTCGTACTTAGCAAAAAGTACGAATTTAACTTTTTGCGGATCAAAAGTATTGGTTTGAGTCTTTGCTAAGTTAGCGTCGGATTGACGAATTAATCTTCACGTACTTAAAATTACTTGCAAGGTATTTTTACTATACGGTCAGACGTTCACCTTTTATACTACGTTCACATTGAATTCCAATAAGCATTTAAAGTATTCAACATGAAATGGTACTTTAAAAAAATTATTTATCTTCTATGTACTATTTCTATTCACTTATGAAAATCTAGTTTATACAATTTAATGATATTAATTTTAAACTGCCTCATAGCCAACACGCAGTGCTCACGGGTAAACATGTTTAATCTAAACTTTGGATTCAAGGAATTTTTAATCAAAAAAGTACCTACTATTTGTAATCCATACTTAAGTTTAATTTATTTCAATCTAAAAAAAATAAAGTTTTAGACTATTTTAAGACTAGGAATTTACATTAAGCTTTTGTACGAAGACATTGTTAAAAAAGGTGTCAAACATTTTTAAAATAAACAGTAAATTTTAAAAAAAATCTTAATAAATAAAATAATAATAAATAAAATCTTAATAAATAAATAATATATAATTTTTTTTGTCTGAGTTGGGTCTCGTACACACGTTTCCGAAAGCTCATTTGTATGAGTTCAAAGCTCAATGATGCAAAATAAGCGCAACTTTGTTTACAACTGAGCTGTACGAGTGGATAAGACTTTAAGGTTTTGTATGAAGAAATTGTTAAAAAAGTTAAAAAATTTTTAAAAGATCATGCATTTTTTTTTAAAAAAACTTAATGTAAAAATAGAACAAAAAAAAAATAAAAAACTTTGTTATCAACTGCGATAGGCGAGTGGATAAGATATCAGACCGGCAGACGAAAGGACTTGGATTCAAATTAGGAAATGGGTGTTGACAAATTTGATTTTATGTTTTTTTTCGAACATGCATTCTCAAAATTTTAATTTTTTTCCGAATTAAAAAGTAAAGCTCTGATTATTATAAACGGAGCGGTACGGAACGGAAGCCAGTGTGTTCGTAGCGGGACGAAACGTTTCCAAACGATGTGGCGATTATGAAAGCAACGGAAGAGTAAATTTTTATCTAAAATATATTTCATTACAAAATAAATTCCACCAATTCTTCTTTTCTTCTTATTTTACAACACGAATTTAATCAAATTTAATCGAAAATACGGAAAACAAAACAAATGCAGAATAAAATTAATAGTAGCATCTGTCAATATAAATTTTTTACTCAAAACGTTATGGAACGCAGCGAAGAAATCAAAAATCTATAGATCTCAACGTCGCGTGCCGCTCCGTTCCGTCTTATTATAATCGAACTCTTAAAAAACTCATGTACAGCGTTGCCATATGGTCCGATATATCGGATATGTTATGATTTTAATACTTGAATCCGACGTTCCGATATTTGACCAAAATTCTTCAAAATGTTACGATTTCAGAAAAAGTAGATGCGGCGTCCGATTTTCCATATATTTTTATACACATATATATATGAAAAGAAAAACATTATTATAATAAAATTGATGGCAACTTAAAAAAAAAGATGCGATAGTACTTTTGCATTTCCAACAATGGAAAATTTTTTTTTTTGAATTGCTGAGCTTAACGAATTCCTCAGCTAACGTTGAGAGAACTTTTAGTCAAATAAATATTAATAAAAGTTCGCAATAGATTAGAGTTAGATACAATGGAAGGAACTCTGCATAAACAAGATTATCTGCGTATGAAATCTTTTAACAGTTTTAGTCTTGAAATTGATAAAGAATTGATAAACAAATTTAATAAAGCAATGTATAGACTTCAAAAAAATTATATATTTTTACACATATTTTTTGCTAAAATCTAATTTTTTTTGTAGTTTTTGCTGGCTTAAAAAAACAAAAATTTTTTTTCGTTAATTTACTTGAAGCAAAAGCTTTACATATATAGAGTTAAAATTGCAAAATTATGTATAATAGCTCTATGCATTTCATTTTTACCGATTTAAGAGATCTACATTAAACCAAACTGTGTTGCAAATGTATTTTTAATTTGACTCTTTGTGTGTTCAAAAATATTTTCAAAATATAATTTATTATAATATATTTTCTATATTTATAATGATTATTGAATTGACTTTTGAAAAAAATGTGCTTTATTTAAAAAAATAAACCATTAATATACGTCATACGTCTAATAAAATGCAATATTTTATTTGTCTTCTTTGTTGTAAAATGCGACTGAAAATTTCTTAGTTCTTGTTTTCAGAGTTTCACAAATCCGACAAGAAATCCGATGAGCAGAGTGCAAAAGTTACGCTGTAATTTTTTTTTCATGGCCACACTGCTCATGTAATAGATTGTAAAGTGACATTTTTCCACTTTCTATAACGTTCCGTTCCGTCCATTATAATCAGCCCTCAATCCTTTTTGGATTAGAAAATTTTAAACTTTTCCTTAAATTAAAAAGTATTTTTTTTTGGTGTTGTCCTGTATGTAATAAAAAAAAGTTAAAAATTTAGTCCAAGATTTTCAACCGTGCACTTCCGTAATATGGAATAAAAATAATTATTTATACGAACTACCAAGTAACTCTGCGTATATCAGCTAGTATTAATTAAAAACATGTGTTTCTGATATTAAAGGTTTTTTTTTTAAAGTGTAGGACTTTGTTTTTATGCGCTATGGTGCAGCTTTATATTATTCCAAATCAAAGCATTTGTCAAATTTTTTGATAATTTCACAGACCACAATTAATGCACCAGTCGACGTTTTTTTTTTAGTTTTTAGTTGAATATCTTAATGATTTATTTGTCATGCAAATATTTATTGGTGTAGGAATAACTTTTTTTTTCATATTCCGTAATGAGGCTCAAATTTTAGTAGCTAAAACCAACCTGCGTTTGTTAAAAAAAGCACAGTTATTTGCTTATCGTTTAGTACATTTTTCGAATATAAACATAAAACAAATATTTTTATTTGCTCTTAGCAAACTCTCAAAAGTGTGCCAAAATCCATATCATTCCCCAGCAACAACAATGTCAACAACATGTCTTAGGGGTCGTCCATAAACTACGTTACCATTTTAGGGGGGGGGGAGGGGTTTTGAAATGCACTACGATAAGTAACGGTAGGGGGGGGAGGTGTTTAGATATTGTAACGTTACCAAAAATTTAAAAAATTGACGAAAAACCTCTTATTAATAACACAATCATTTCAAAAATTTTGAACCTTACATGTTTATGTTTGATCGTCTAAATTGATGGTTAACTTTTGTTACAACGATTTCTTCCACCACCTTTTCCCTCGACACAGGAAGCTTTTGGTATTCCTTCACCATCTCAGCACACGTCTGAAAAATTTGGGTCTTTGCTTTTGCGACAGCCTTTGACGTTAAGGCCTGAATGTTCTTGATCAAAGGAGATACCGTATGACATGTACTGTCCTTCTCAGAAAGAAGAAATCGGTTCAAGGTCGGCGTACTCTGTCAAAGGCCAGGTGAATTTCTTTGCGTTAGAAAAGAGGATTCATCTGAATGGGTCGACATAGAATCCGATGAAAAAGTCTATTTTGAAGAATCCTCAACAAAGCTACCAGCTTCTTCTATCCCAGTGATTGAGAGCATCGAATCTTGGATCGCAGATGGAATAGCTTTCACAGATGATAATAATTATTGGTATTTTTCCAATTGTTCCTTTAATGTATCTAGTCATACTAGTCACTAATACTAGTGAAAATTGTCAGAGCTAGTCAAAATATATAATCATTCGAATGAATTAATTTCATATGTCACGTTACTTTATGGGGGGGAGGGGTTTTGAAAAGCACTACGAAAAGTAACGCAGGGGGAGGGGGGGGGTAAAAAAACCGGAAAATCAGTAACGTAGTTTATGGACGACCCCTTAGGTTATGGTAGCGACACAAAGCAAGACAGCATAAATAAACAAGAAGACATGAGACTTTTACGAGTTTCTCAGATTGCTTGTGTATATTTCAGTATTGCATTTTAAAACAGCTGTTTTTTTAAATCTCTAACTAACACACTAGTCGCTCACTTTGCGGCAACTCAAGAACTAGCTGAGAGTGTTAACATTAAATTTGGGGCCGAACTGTTAAGCACGACAGTGTTAAAAACCGGAATTGCTCAATGAGTATTACAGAAGTAGCGCGCGTCGCTGCTCTCTCACTGTAGCGTCGTTTTAGTGCACTGTTATTCATTTAGTTACGCTGTTAGTGCGACTCATTTGCTGTTTGTGCTCTGTTAACTTAGCGTCGCTGCGCTGCAGAACCCAAACGTGCGCTGCTTGCACAACCAGCCGCATCCAACGAAGACAGACTGATTTCTTCAGTGAGACGCCGGCAATTCGCACGTTTGGTTGTGTTTTAAACGCGTTGTTCGTACTTTTTCTTGTGTAATTTTCGACTTGAATGCGAGTGATGTGTTGGAAAAAAAAAACACCTACATAATTTAGTTTAAGTAAAACCAAAAAATTAATGTCAATAGAAAAATTATTACGTAGAATTTAAGTGTTACAATCGGTGGTATTTATTACAGCTGTCAAAGCAAAACGTCTGCTAGTCGTCTTCAGTAGATTCTACCTGGCGCACGGTTGCAGCCAACAATAAAAAATTGCAACGCTGTTTTGTCCACGGCACGGAAAAGCCGAAGGAAGCTAAAGAAAGTGTACCCTAAAGAGGAAAAAAAAAATAAACCGGATTTTTAATGCACAAACATTTAAAATAAAACATAAACGAAGAAAAGCAAGAAGTGCAAAGAAGTGGCAGCAACTGCTTTAAGCACCTGCTTTAGGCAGCATAACATTTAACACAATTTTATTATATGATATTTCAAGAGTAAGCATAAAATAAAAAGTGTAGAAAAAATTTTGCGTTTATAAATAAATCAAAATCGTTTTTGTACAAATTTAAAAGTAAAAAGAATAAATGAAAAAATTTCTGGCAGCTTTTTAACGCCCTTTTCTTGTCTTATTGTTATTCTTGCCTAAACGCATTATTTATTCACACAATAACATCAACAACAACATTTGCATTTACAGCCAGTGTTGCTTATTGTTGTTGATGATGATGATGATGATGATGATGATGATGATGATGCTGCTGCTGCTGCTACTAAACAATAACGAAAAATAGTAACAATAAAAACATCAGAATAAATAAGCAGATAGAGAAAAAGAACCCCAAAAATTGCCATAAAGATAAAAGGAACGAGAATAAAAACATCCCTTTTTTGTGTGATAAAAAAATTTTTTGCTGATAGCAGCACTAAAATTTGTTGAGTCAAGACAGGCGAATAAAAAAATAACCAAAAAAACAAATAACAAAACAGACAAACCGTTTCGAGCTGTGAAAGTTATCCTTAGAATAACAAGAACAAAATTGTGTTTCATACAAATCCAACAAAACAAAAAATGCGAAAAGTTTTGCCACTTTAACAATGTGTTACAGTTTGTGCAACAAGTTTTGAATTACATATATCTTAATATTCTTTAAAATAAAGTTTAGTTAAGATAAAACATTTTCTAATTGGTATAAGTTGGCAACACTTGTTCGGTTTTAAGCTCACTCTTTCTTTTTTTTTGTCACTTGAGTGTTCTCTCAACTTAATTAGATTCCTTTTTGTACAAGGCGCCGTTTTTGCCGCCAAAAATTTTTTTGTGAAAACCAACAACAATAACAACTAGAACAACACAGCTACAACAAACACACAAAAAAGAGTCGTGTCTAATTTAATTAACAGTTATTTGTTTTTTGCACTCAGCCGCGAGAAAAACAAAAACCAAAATTGGAATATATCTTAAGTGGCTGCTGACTGTCAAAGCGACGCCAACAAGGTAGGTGGCAACGCTCTATGCCCCAATTGGCAATATTGTTAAGTAGCATTAAGCATATGTAGCTTTAACCCATTAACCGCGGTTGGGTATTTATTTTTAATCATGAAAATGCTTCTACAGAATTGATCATAATTCAGGATTGGGCACGATTACAATTTCCGAGGCGCCGCGATTTGAAAGTGTTTCCTGGTAGAGAACAACAAAAAAATGTTTGGCCGAACAAAAAATCGATTACTCAACTAGTTATCGAGTTATCGGCACTATTACGATTTCCGTGGCACCAAGATCTGAATATGCAGTTTTGAAGAGCTCTTTGAGAAAACAAGATTCACCGAAGGATTTATCGATATACCGATTAGTTATCGAGTTTTCGATTTTTCAAATTTGGCGAATCTTATTTTCTCAAACTGCATACTCAAATCGAGGGGCCACGGAAATCGTAATCACCCCGATTTATCGATTTTTTAGTTGTTTTTTTTTCGCTAAAAGATCTTAAAAAAACATCCATTTCTTCGTCATTATCCAATAGATCTAAAAGATTGGTGGCTGTATTTCTTTATTCATTCCAGATGTTCGGAATGACTGTTTTTGTTTCTTTATTCAGTTTTGATTATCCGGAATATTCTTTTTGTATTTCTTTATTCTTACGGAATATTCCGAACGCGTTCTTTTCATACTATCAGCTAATGTAGAATAAAAAGAATATTCCCTGTATGTGAGGTTATATTCGATTGTTTGAAGTAAAATTTCGTTATATGAAAATGGAAAATTTTTTTATATTAATTGTTTTAGATTGCTTTGTTGCATTTTTTTTTTTAATTTTTATCTGGTGTATTTGTTGTCTTTAAATTAATACGAAAAATATGTTTCTGGTTTTAATATAAACAAAATGTTCTTTCTTTTCCAATACTGTTTCTTTATGCATTCTGTTCTGGATAAACAACAATCTATTCTATTCGTTCTCTTCTTTATCCGGAATGAATAAAGAAATACACCCGGTATGTCATTTGAAAGATAATTATTTAAATTAAGATTACGAGTTATCGATTTTTCAAAAAATTTACTAAAATAAGTCTTAATGTAAATTCGACTATATCTATGCTAATATTTGACCGATCGGGATAGTTTGGGTATCATTAAAAAAAAAAACAAATAATTGTGCAATTTGTAAAAGGCAGAGCCAATTTTTTTAATAAAAATTAGGAAAAATATCAATATGTACTTCAGAATACAACAAACAACCTTTGATAAAAATCTATCTGGCTCCTTTTACAGAAAAAGTACATTTTGTAAAAGGCAGAACCATATTTTTTTTTCGTTTCACATTAAAAACATTTTAAATATCTTTCGAATGACACCTAAATCATTCAGATCGGACAAATATCGGTTCCGTTGAGTAAACATTTTCTTGAAAAATCGATATCTCGATAACTAAGCGATGTATCGATAAATTCTATAGCGAATCTTATTTAATAAAAGAGTATTTCAAAACTGCATACTCAAATCCAGGGGCCACGGAAATCGTAATCACCCCGAGTTATCGATTTTTTAGTTTTTTTTTTTGCTAAAAGATCTTAAAAAAACATCAATTTCTTTGCCATTATTCAATGGATCTAAAAGATTTCTATGTCATTTGAAAGAGAATTAAATAACCTTTTCAATGATATACAATACTTAAATCATTGCAAGCGTATTTTTAATTTCATAAGCAAAAATATATCATGTTTAAAGTTTGCAATTAAAAAACCGTTATTTTCTACTAAATTCGAGTTATTTAGGCACTAAAATTATATTTTATTTTTAAAGCTTACAATTTAACCTTTCATTTTATATATTAATATATATATATATATATGTATATTAGGGCGGGTCAAATTCTGGCTCAGCGAAATTCGTAAAATACATGTAATTTCAAGACTTTTTCTCCACTACAGCATATACAAATTCTGAAAAAAAGCTGTGCGGACTTTCGTAAATAGATTCATACACATACATTCATACATTCATATTTTATAATTGAGAACAAAATCTATTTACGAAAGTCCGCACAGCTTTTTTTCAGAATTTGTATATGCTGTAGTGGAGAAAAAGTCTTGAAATTACATGTATTTTACGAATTTCGCTGAGCCAGACCTCCAAAAAATTCGTCCATACAAATTGACCCGCCCTAATATATATATATTAGGCCGGGTCGATTTGTGGGGAGGCAAAAAAATCGCCCATTGCTCAGTGAAAATCGTATTTTAGGGATCAAAATAAGAAACTTTGCCCGAGGAACTATACCTCTAAAACGAATTCTAATGCCCCAACTTTTGAATTTTGTCCATTAGGGTCAAATTTTGAAAAATCCCTCTTTGACCCATTTAGAGCGCCCCAATCGAGTCCAAATGTATGAACGACCCCCACTAACTTTGGAACGCCGATCTACCCATGCCAGTGGCACACCCCCTGGAACCCCCTAGGGGTTCCCCATACAAACATTTAAAAAAATCACCATTTTCGGCACTTCGTATGGATAACCCCCAGGGGGCTCCAGGGGGTGTGCCACTAGCATGGGTGGATCGGCCCTCCAAAGTTAGTGGGGTCGATGATACATTTGGACTCGATTGGGGCACTCTAAATGGTTCAAAGAGAGATTTTTCAAAATTAAGAGGTATAGTTCCTCGAGCAAAGTTTCTTATTTTGATCCCTATAATACGATTTGCACTGAACAATAGGCGATTTTAAAATCGACCTGCCATAATATATATAATTAAAATATATTCTTTAAAATTTACACTATATTACATAAAATTAATATAAATTGCTATTTGCTATTGCATTATCCAAAACTGATCAACTAAAAATTTCAAATTTTTTGCTGGCTTGAAATCCTCTTCATTCGTATAAATATTACAGCTACAATGTTGCCGCAAGAACAGTTATTTATCGTAATGGTGATATAAGGAAATATGGATAAGAATACAAAACTAGTTTACTAGTTTAAATATGCTTGAATTAACAACTTTCCGTGCAAGGGAAACAGGCCCGTGAAGACGGGGGGATTTTGGGGTTTTAAACCCCCAGGCGATTTCGAACTATACTTTTGAAATCCACAGAACTGTCTGATTATGAAAAATTGCCATGAAGCAAAGTTATATTTATTATGATTTATTATAATTCTTCATCATTGAGGCTTGCCTATCAAAGTTTAAATTAAACATGGCAACTCTATTGAAAAGTAATTAAAACTGAAAAATAAGTAGTCTTAAACTTTAAAAAATTTAAAGTTAACCTTGAACGCAACATACAGTGTGCTAAACTTACAGATACGAGTAGATAAATAAATTATATGTATAAAAATTATGTGTCGTTACTTTTATTATATACTTGCGTATTTTTCTATGGAAACGCACTGACTGCGTTTAAACTTACGCTTTATTTTTGTCGCTATTTTCGAGTATTTTTTTACTCAATGCTTGCTTTTTATATTTCGTGTATTTGTTTCCATGTGGGTTAAAACATATTTCCATAACAACGAAATGGAAACATATTTCCAAAAGATGCAATATCGAAATCCATGCATGGGAAGGGGTTCAAGATAAAACAAAAATGAAATAATGAAATAAGATAAAATTATAACGCAAGCCATCATAAAATAACATTTCTTTATCGCTATAAAATTTTTTGTGTAAGACAAAAAAATTTTGTCTTCTTGGTTTTTTTTTTTTTTTTTGAGAAAAATGTTTGAATTTTATATTTTGAAAGTACTGAGCGCTGATGAAATGATGAAAACCACTTCTATTTTCTGTTAAGTAACGGTTTCTTTGTGGTTCAGATATATGTTGAAAAATCTATGCTGTTTTATTTTCTAATGGGGTTTTCTATTGATGAGTAAAAGCACTCATACTCAGAGTTACCGTAACATGCAGTTACGAAATCATACAGTTTTATATCCAATATATAATATTTTCTGTACATCCACTTTTAATAGTTTTCTTTGTACTTAGAATTCCTTATTTTTTAGTCAAAATCGCCCCCACTACCAAATCCTGCGCACGGGCCTGAGGGCAAATCATTTCATCATGAAAAAACACATACAAAATCAAATAAATCATACGCATTATAAACCAAACAAAAGATAAATTTTCAGGCTTCAATAATTTACTTTTCATAATCCATAGTTATAACGGTAGTTTTTGAGAAAATAACGGTTTTATATTAGCAAATATTTTACTTTTGCATACAAATAGCTATAAAATATTAAATACTCAACGGATTTGATTCATTTAAAAATAATATAAAAGCTTTATGTATTACCTTTTTAATAACACCCTAACACCAGCATAATCGGTTATATACTTGGAAAAATATAGATAGTTTTCTTAAAATATCTAAAAAAATTTTTTCTTAAAAATCGATAACTTGAAAACAAATCGATTAATCGATTTTTCCTTCGGCCATTCTTATTTTTTGTTAAAGACCTTCCTGAATCCATTGTCAAATAGCAGCGCCCCGGAAATCGTAACTCCCCCAGGACTGGTAACAGCTAAGTGTTCTTTAAGAAAACATAGAGCTATAAATTGTTTTTAGAGTGTGTCAAGAAATTTTTACGTTAACTACTACATTTTCAAAGTCAAAAGTGATTAAGTTTACAAATCAGAAAGTTGTGTTTTTACCATTTGTAAAAAAATTTATGTATATAAAAAATTTAAAATCTATCTAAGCACACTAAAGGTGCCCCCAGACTATATGTTTCATACAGATGAGATGTCAAAAAAATTACATACCGAATTTCATCTGTGTGTCAAAATTTAGTTTTTGCCATTCAGTTTTTTCTTAGTCTCCACACTTTCTGACACGTCATTTGAAAATAAAATACAGCTTTTGAAATTTTTGAAAGCCGTTAAGCTCAAAAGTATCCACCTTTGGTCATTCAAACTAAGAATAAATTCATTAAAAATCAATTTATTGACTAAATATCTTAAAATTTGCCTTTTCTTCTATTTTCACATAAAAACTTCATTTTGTACAGATGGAAAAACATACGAAATTCGAGACTGTTCTAATTCAAAAATTTGCAGACGCAAATACAAACGACATTTCAAAACGACATTTTCATATGTGCCACACTATCTGTAGCTAAAAACTATTTGTAATTTTTGACGTGTCATATGTATGAAACATATAGTGTACAGGCACTTTAACCATCTCTACCTGCTTTTGGTAAAAAATTCTTGATATATAACTGTGCTGTCGTTGCGGAAGGAATTTGTGCCCATTTAGAAATTTATAACGACGCTTGGGTATTCTTATACCCAACTCATATCTCGACTACGGTGAAGGATACAAAGTTGACATTTAGTGTGGTAGTTCCTGTGATCAATATAAGAAAGCACACACAGTTTGAAAGAAATCGTAGGAAGCGTTTCGGAGCCGCGGTTAATGGGTTAAAGCATAGTTTTGAAGGTCTTATTTTTGTTGACGATTCGCTTTAACATTTCAATCTATCTAGAACAATCTATCTCAAAGTAGGCTATTACGCCCCTTTCCGACCCTTAGTGGGGCGCAAGAAGGCTCAGACAAAATTTTGGGATCTTGAGGTGATTCAATGCGACGATGGCTTATTCCAAAAATACAAGAGGCAAACATTTCTGTTATTACTAATATGGTTCAGCAGATTCATTTAAGAAAAAAATTCGTTAAAGAAAATAGTGTATGTTTTCGTTCATAAAACATGGGTCTAGCCAAGAAAAACACATTTTTTTTGCGAAATTCAATTTATTTAATTTACCAACATAGTCACCTTCCATAGCGATGCAAACAGTTCAACGTTTTTCTAACTTTCAATATCTTTCTTATATAGGACAATATGTCTTTCGCCTTGAAATAGCTTTCAGTTGTGGCTTTAACCTTATCATCGAATCGAAATCTCTTTCTTTGGAGCATCTTTTTGAGATCTGCGTATACCTAGAATTCAAATAGGGTCAGATCTAGTTAATATGAGAGGTTTTGGAAGCAATTTGAATCGTAAATCGTTAATTTTCACCATCGTTTACATCGACTTGTAGATTGGTGCATTGTCTTGGTGAAACAGCGGTTATTTATTTGTCATGAGAGGTCTTTTATGCTTGACTGCATCTTCCAATCGATCCAATAAAGCCATGTAATAGTCGCCATTGATCGTCTGGCCCTTCTGAGAAAGCCGTTGAGCAAAATTCCGTGCGTGTCTTAAAATGCAGAGGCCATAACCTTTGTCAGCAGATTAACCATTAAAATAGGTTAATGCAAGCTACCTCCAGGTGTAGAGCACATAGCCAGTCTACAAATACCAAAATGGTGACTAATATGGTAAATAAAAAGGAACTCAGAGTTGAGGTCAATAACAAGAGAATCCGCAGCATCTTTAAGAAGTGAACTTTCTCCTAGAACAAAAGTGAAGTACACTGAGAAAACAAAAAATCAAAAACGCACATTTTAAAAACGTTTAGTAAAATTAATATTTTTAAAAATATTTTACGCCATACAAAAATGAAAACGAACATTTTTAAATAGAAAAGTAAAACGAAACGTTTTTAAAACAACCACGAATATTTTACTATGATATGTTAGGATAAAACTAATATTTTTAAAAACATTTTACGCCATACAAAAATGAAAACGCACATTTTTAAATAGAAAAGTAAAACGAAACGTTTTTTAAACAACTACGAATGTTTTACTATAATATAGTAGGTTAAAATTAATATTTTTAGAAACATTTTAGGCCATACAAAAATGAAAACGCGCATTTTTAAATAGAAAAGTGAAATGAAACGTTTTTAAAACAACTACGAACGTTTTACCATGACATAGTAAAATTCACATTCCTTGTTTCAAAACACTTGTTAATAACGAATTGTTTGTTATATATGTTTCCTTGACTTATGTATTTGATATTTTTTCAGAAAATTAAATATTTTTCATTCTCGATTTCATCACTCTGCAGTTTGCCTAAAAACTGTAATGTTGAAAACTAATAAAGCTTTTTTTTATTAATAGAGGAAATGCGGATTTCTGTAAATTTATGAATTAGTGGGAAATAATGAACATTTTCGTTCTTACAATATAAATGATTGTTGCACTATAGCATTTTAAAATGTTTATTGTTACAAATCGAACGAACATTTTAGAATCTAGTTTTAAAATTTTCGTTTTTAAAATGAAAATAAACATTTTACATTTGAGAATATTTATTATTAAAAATCAAACAAACCTTTTAGAATCTCGATTTGAAATTTTCGTTTTTGAAATGAAAATAAACGTTTTACTACAGCATTTTAAAATATCCATTGTTAAAAATCAAGCGAACATTTTAGAATCTCATTTGAAAATGTAAGTTTTTAAAATGAAAATAAACGTTTTACTCTTGCATTTTAAAATGTTCGTTTTTAAAATTAAAATAAACGTTACAAGTGCAAAATCTTTTAAAATGAAAAATAAGTTTTTCAAATGAAAATAAACGTTTTACTCTTGCATTTTAAAACGTTCGTTTTTAAAATTAAAATAAACGTTAGAAGTGCAAAATCTGGGTTAAACGTTTTTAAAAGCAGCTCGTTTCTGCCACTTTTGAAAATGTTGTTTTTTAATGATTTGTTGTTGACGTTGTTCTTCACCTTTAATGATTGGATGAAAGTAATATGGTCAGATGATACTAAAATAAACATATGAGGTGCATGTGGACAGTGGTGTAGCGAGGGTGTGGTGAGCGAGGCGCTTGCCTGAGGCGCAACCGCAGGGTGGCGTCGAAATTTGGTTTATTTTAAAAAAATTTCACTGAACAGTTCTTCGCTTCTAACAGTCCTATTTTGGTGAGTTGACAATGCTCATCACGTAAGCAACAAAGCCATAATCTTCGCAGCTTATCGACAAAGTATATTTTAAAAAAATTGAGAACATGAAATGCTATTTTTGCTACACTCACGTGTATAAATCACTTCAATTTACACTACATTGATTTACAAACCTTTGGTCTGCGCACGAGTTAAGCAACTTTTAGATCAACACGGTTAATTTTCATCACTTAAATTTAAGTTTTTACAACACTTTTCAAAAGTGGTGCAAACTGTATTTTATAATAATATCAACATGTTGAAAAGGAAACCTGGTGCGTTTCATTGTGAAATTATTCTTTTTCTCTAGAAGTAAAACGGTATTTTTTTTTCTTAACCGGAAAAGTTTATTTTTTTTCTTGATGTGTGGAATCAGAAAATAGGTCAAATTGACCGCGTTACTATAGCTTTACAAGCAAAAAGTTTGTCTATCGAAAAAGCTGCACACTTAATTCGCGGACTGAAGTATTCAAAGTGCGTGAAGATAAATTCGTCAATCCGACGCTAACTTAGCGAAGACTCAAACCATTACATTTGCTCCGCAAAAAGTTAAATTCGTACCTTTCGCAAAGTATATCATTTTACAGGTAATTAAAGCACATTTCCAACGATAAGTGCACAATTAAGACTTTTGTCATAAACATTTTTTAAAAGTAGTAAATTCAATTCAATTCAATTCAATTTTATTCATCCATAATTTCAAATAATACAAAAGTAAACAATAAATAACAGATAATGAGTTTTTATCAATTAAGATATTTCAACAATTGATTACAGTGTTTACAATGTACAAAAGAAGTGCGATTAATTATAATACAAGTAAAAGAAAATTTAGAGGTAAAAAGGGAAAATCCTCTATATGAGATATAGTTTAAAAGAGATTTCAAACATTAATAGAAACTATTTGAATATTAGATAATTATTCTGTAGAATAATCACAAATAGTCAAATTTCTTGTTTGGTGATTGTCGGTTTGTTTAAAGCTACTGAGGTACAATAGAGCATTCTCTTATCAAGGCGTAAGATGAGTATGAATTTTTATTTAAATAATTTGAATTTATTTTATTTATAAAATCGATGACAGTCTCGTATCCTGTCTCCTCGTGCAGAGCCCGCGTTGAGTATCTCCAATGTCTTCTGTTTATCATTTTCAAACATTTATTTTGAATGATCTGCATCTTTTTTAAATGGCACCTGGCTGCTTTGTACCAAATAGGGCAGGCGTAGGATAGAATCGGTCTTATCACACATTTGTAAAGTAAATCCTTATTAATGTGATTAAGTAATGATTTCCTGTTTAGGTAAGGCCAAAGGGATCTGAAAGATTTAATTGCTTTTTGGCAGGTATAATCAATATGTCTCTGGTAGTTCAGTTTTTTGTCGAGGATGACACCAAGATATTTAACATCATTTTTAACGTCTATATAGTTGTTGTCTAAGTTAAGTTGTCGAACAGCAAGCCTTTTTGGAGACTTGTTGAATGGAAAAACAACCGCCTGAGTTTTATTAATATTTATTTTTATTTTCCATTTTTTAAAATATTTGTTGCATTTGGCGAATCCCTTTTCCATTTTCTTCATTAGGGTCGTAGTTAGTTTACTTGAAGTTAAGAGGGCTGTGTCATCAGCGTAGTAGGCTGCTTCTAAAAATTTCGATGGTTTGAAGTCTGATGTGTATATCGAGTAAAGCAAAGGAGACAACACGGATCCTTGGGGGAGGCCTTCCTTAAGATCGTAATGGGAAGACTTTTGATTGTTTACAGATACTGCGAATGTTCTGTTATCTATAAAGTCAGCAATGATTCTGCACAAATACGAAGGGGTATTCGCTTTGAGAAGTTTGTAGAGTAGTCCGTTGTGCCAAACAGTGTCAAATGCTTTTTCAGTGTCAAGCAACACTAAGCCAGTCCAAAGTACTAAGATTCCATGCAAAATTTCTCAAAATCTGTCTGGACAATTTTTGCATTGAAACTTAGTACTTTCAACCTAACATTCATTATTTTTTAAAAAATGTTTATGACAAAAGTCTTAATTGTGCACTTATAGGCTATATATCGTTGGAAAGGTGCTTTAATTACCTGTAAAATGATATGCATAACAAAAACATTGTCCAGACAGATTTTGAGAAATTTCGCATGAAATCTTAGTACTTTGGACCTAACGTTCACTACTTTTAAAAAATGTTTATGAGTTGATGCCATGACTTAAATTCATATCAAGACTTAAATTCTTTCTTTGCTTAAATTCATATCCATGACTTAAATTCGAATCAAAAGTTACACTCGCACTTTGCAAATATAATTAATATAATTTCCTCCCAAAAGTTAAATTCGTACTTTGCAATGAGAACGAATTTAATTTCCTCCTAAAAGTTAAATTCGTACTTTTCAAAAAGAACGAATTTAATTTCCTCCCAAAAGTTAAATTCGTACTTTGCAAAAAGAACGAATTTAATTTCCTCCCAAAAGTTATATTCGTACTTTGCGAAAAGTACGAATTTAACTTTTTGCGGAGCAAAAGTAATGGTTTGAGTCTTCGCTAAGTTAGCGTCGGATTGACGAATTTATCTTCACGCTCTTAAGTATTCAATGCAAGAACTTCGTAATACGAACATTTTATTCGCGCATCTGCGTTGTCTGAACAAGAAAGAAGAAGCGATTAGAGTTGTATGAAGAAAATCCAAAAAATCGAATTAATGACAAGAAGGCGGCATTAAAAATTATTGGAAGTTGCTGGGGATTTTGTATTTTTGTATGGTGAGTCTTTGCAAAGAATGAGCACTACTGAATTGAAAAAAGCACCAACTGGTTTGGCAATAAAATATAAAGAAGACATTCATTTGGTTGATTTTGTTGATGAGATTTCGGATTTGAGACATGGTAAAATTAGACAAGGTAGTTGGAGGGTGGAGAGTCAGTGACCGAAACTGTCAAAACGAAGTTGACAATTCATACAAAATCTGTAACCAATGAGAATGTAATATGAAAGCAAAAGTTGGCAAAAATTCCAAAATGCCTGAGTTTGAAAGAAAGAAAGAAAGAGAGCACATTTAGCCCTAACCCTAACCTTATTTAGTTCTACTATGATTTTAGGCATGTAGTGTTGCCAATTTTCTCTGAGCACATTAAATCCGGAACGCTTTTGGAATTACTACAACTGATCCATGATTATAAATTGAGAGAATCGTACCCAAACGTAGAAATTCTGTGCTTTTCTGCACAATCTGTTATGAATTGTTATGATTTCCCATTCAAATTATTGAGCTGTCAAAAAATCTGTTACTTGATCAAAATTCGTATTCTGAACGATAATCTTTTATGAAATCTGTAATAAATAATAGCAGATTTTTCGAACTGTCAAAAAAAATTTTACAAAATCTTTTATTTCGTATACTGCATGACAAAATCTGCTATGAAATTTCTTATGAAAGACAACAAAAAACAAATACATTTTTCTGACTTTTATCGTAAAAAGTTTTTAGAAAGTGAACATTTAGGTCTGAACTATGGAAGTAGTTTATTTACGAATTTCATTAACCGTTGTCCTACGTTGAAAAAAACTTTTGAATTCCACGTTGAGGTGTAGATTGAGGATTTGAAGTTTTTAAATATTTTGAAAAAATTTATAATTGAGATACTACAAAGCACATGATTTTGGTCTACACTTAGCATAAAATAAAAATCATGTAAGCTTGCTTTTATTCCAAAACAAAATGGTTTTGGAAATATATAAAAATTAAAAAATATGTATGTAGTTTTCTACCCCAACGTAGGACTACGTTTAAGTGAATCTACATGTTATTTTATTTTATTTATATTTTTTTTTTATATGAAATTATTTTAATACATTTAACTTTATTTTTGTTTAATGCAGCAATAAAGTATATTTCGGAACTGTTAATGTTTACAAAACAGGAACAGTTCATTTTTTTGAAATCCTGTAAAGGACTAAAAATCTCTTTTCGTTTCGAATTTCGGCCTTTTTTAACGGCCCTCCAACTTAGAAAACTTTATTGCTTTTCTTCGTTCTGTAGAGAGTCAGTAACTGCATTCCTTCGTTGTATTTCAAACTCGTAAGCTTCGAAAATGGATACCTTTTCTTGCCTTTCATGGCAGCCTCATCGAATGCAAGCTTTAGCCTTTGCAAGACATCTGCCTCTGTTGGTAGTTTCTCATCATTAAAGATACACGGGTTTCCATGTACACTTGCAAAGCATAAAATATGCGAAACATCGCCATTTTTAGGTACTGGCTGTTCATTTTTAACCTTCCAATAAGATGGAAGTAGCACTGTAGCGCGTGTAAAAAAGATTGCGCAAAGGCTGAGCCAACGAAAAAGCACACATTTTAAGCACAACAGACTGTATGCCATCAGGACCAGAGGCCTTGCCTATGTTGAGAATTGTAAGGACTCTTTTAACTGCTCGCATTTGAAAGTAAATATCTTGCAGAAGATCTACCCACTGAACCATAAGCGAAGCTTTTGAGTAGGGCGAGAGTTTTGCGAAAGTTTTTGGATAGTTTCTTTTTAATTTTTGATTTTTTATTTTGTCGCTTAAAAGTGCTTGCTTAAGAAGATTAAATTCGTTAAAACTTTTTCCATAAATAAAAACTTTACTTATATTGCAAAATTCATAAAAAACTTTTTTGTGTCCCAAAAGAATCATTTTAGAAGATAATAGCTCCTCGTAAATTAATCATTTTTGTTCATAAATGAGTTCATGTTAATGTTAATGTTAGAAAGAAGCCGATGGTCTAGCGCGACAGGGTGCAGCCACAAAATTTATAGGACCAGAACCATTCTGCGGATTGGGCACACATTCTATAAAAGAAGAACTAAGAAGGGAGGAAAGGCATAAAAGTTCAAACCTCTGGAAAAGCCTCCCAAAGCTAAGACAATCCAAATTGCTCCTCAAAGATTTTAACACTCGGAGAGCAAAATTGTGCATAAGTTAGGCAAACCGAATCTAAGGATTCTAACGGGGTTCTTTATAGGACACTGTAAACTCAAATACAACCTGAAAGAAAAAAAGGTTCGTTTCTGAGAGACCGATAGTGACTGCCGTTTCTGTGAAGAAGCAAAGGAGACTCCAATACACCTACTCACAAAACTTAATGAGTTCAGAAATGAATAATAAATCTTTCTTTTTTGCATTCTTAAATGAGTTCAAAAAATAATAATTTTGTATCATATCAGTAGAAGCAATATCTCATAAACGAACCAATTTTGTTCATAAATAAGTTCAAAAATGAATCATAAATACTCCTTTTTTGTATACCAAAATGAGTTAAAAAAGGAATAATTTAAACCTTTGTTGATATTTTTATAATAGTAAATTAAAATGTTAACCTTCATACAAAAGTTATATAAAATTTTTTACCAGTGCGAATTGATTCTCGCCATAAGAAAAGAGATGTATGTACTGCAACACAACAACAACATTTCGATTAAAAATTAAGATCAAGCCCAAATAAAAAGGAAACCACGACAACATTCCATGCAAAAAAGTAATTAAATAAGTTCCCCAATAATTAACTTTACTAATTTGATATAATAATATATAATGAAGTGGCCATTTCAGCCCTTGAAAGGACTTTGACCAAACTTATGATGATCAAATTGTGTTGTGCGTGTCATTAACGGCCGATTTCTTCACCGAGTATTAGCGCTAATTCGTGGAAAACACCAGTTCATGGTATACAAACTAAATAACTTTTCTATGGTTCATTTTCTAACTCATTTCCGAAGAAAAAAAGGTTCGTTTCTGAGAGACATTTTTGTCCGGCGATTGATTCAAAAAGCGCTCATTTCCGAGTGCCAAAAAATAACTTTTCTATGGTTCTATTTTTAACTCATGTCCGAACAAAAAAAAAAAAACAATTTATGGTTCTTTTTTAAATCATTTACGAACAAAATAAGGTTCATTTTTGAGAGGCAAAAAATGATAATTTATGAGTGCTGAAAATGAACATTTCTACCCGAGAAGGTTCATAAATGAATTCAAAAATGGTAGTTTTGGTTCACTGGGTGCCCTCAATAGAGGGCAGCTGCTGATTGCTATCCGAGAGAGTGAAATTTTCCACTTCAGCCTATAGGTTCGCTTTATCAGCCGAGTCAGTGAAGACTTGGTAATTTTCTAAAAGAGTTGCAATCGATGACGTTGTTGATTCTTTACTCTTGCAACAAATGACCAACAATTTTTGCTCCCTTTGGTCGGAGAAGAACCCGCACTGGAATACGAGTTTTGTGAAGCAATTATTCGCGTCTTAAAATTGCATTATACTTGAAAAAAAAAATTGTAATTTCATTGCTTTCAGTAGGTATTGCTTCAAATAATAGTTCGGTAGATTTAGTGTTAAAAGAGTTGGATTTACATAAAAATATTCGTATTTCATTGATACTTAAAGCAATTCCAAGAACAATTGCTTAAATGACTCAATAAATATCATACATTTTATTCAATATATTTATACTCGTCATTAGCTTCCCAACTGCTTTAATTTTTAATTATTTCCAGTTATCGAGCGTCAATAACAATAATGCTTCATTTATATCACTCTAAATTATATAATAAATAACTTTTATACAAACAATAAAAACAATTATTTCCGATATTTTATGCGAACTTTCGAACGGGTTCAAAAAATCCAGTTTTGGCTCCATTGTGATTGAATTGGTTTCACATTTGAACACATCTTTTACGAAGTTGCTTAGCGGCACCTGGCTGGCACCTAATTTGTGATTATTTTGGCCTGACATTAATTTAGATGCTGATTACATTTGATTAGAGTACATTGTTTTATGCCAAAAAGTGTTTTCGAGTTATTTGTTGTAATCTAATGAAAACAACTTTGATTATATTTATTACTAGCTGATATACCCGGTACTACTCGAGAGTCATTTATATAAACATTTCAATATAAACTTCTCGATTAAATGTTTTTTAAAATCTGGAATAATGAAAAACATGTTGAATTTTATTTGTAAGCTACCGTTAGAAAGGTAATTGAACGAACATTAATCCATAAAAGTTTTGGAAAATTTTTGTTGTTGGTGGTTCCATCTCTTGCGGTGAGCTAATTGAATTTAAAGAAGGGGTACGAAAAACATATTAAAAAGAATTTTTATATTTACTTAATCTTAAAGCAAGCACAATTACCTTTTCAACAAAATAAAAATTATGGTGGGACTCAATGCGTCATTGAGTTATGGACATTTGAACGTCTAAAAAAAGATTTATATAAAAAAACATATTGAACTTTTTAACAAAAAAAAATTTAATGAAATATATTAAAAACAGCAGAGTTATTGGCATTAAAAGTAAAAACTTTGATTTTCATATAATTTTTTCCTCACTATTAGCTATCAATGTTTTATGAAAATTCGTTGTACTAAAAATGATTGTATACCTACTAAAATTTCTATTAGCTGCGTTTTTTCATTGGAGATCAGGATCATATAATCGCATTTGCAAGCAAAGCAAAAACAACAAAAAGTCCAGCAAGTGAGCTGGATATTTAAATTGATCCAATTCTATGTTTTTAAGTGTGTATGACGCTAGATGACGCTGCGACTGAAAAAACTGGCAGTACTGCATTATTTTACTTTTTAAAAGTTTCGTAGCAATAGCATTTTCGCAAAATATTTCGCAAAACTTATCTGCTAGCTGCATAACCACATCAGATATTCTTCTGTAAGCAGAAAATAGCGCCATCTGTCTGTAATCCCAAACGTGTGGGGTTAAGTGTGAAGAAACTTTTAAAAAAACATTATTCAGCTATTCACCGCAAGGTGTATGTATAGTTTGTACCCACAGTTCTTACAAATGTGGCGCCATCTATCTGTGAATTTAACGCACAGACCAAAATTAATGAAATAATTGTGCTGACCAGATGCGCGTATGTTTTATTATATCGCCATATACCTGAAACTGATTACATGAAAATATTAACTTTTACAGCATTCTTATTCACAGTCATCTTTTCGATAAAATTGAGATATATATACAACATTTAAAGTACCATTGATAAAGAACTAAGTGACAAGGGTGACACAGTAGTCAGAAAAAATAGAGCCATCACAACAAAACATATTTAACAGGAGGGGGCAGGGGGCAGGGGGCGGGCAGATTACTATAAGGAAGATTTAATATAATCCAAAATGTTCGTAATTACTTTAGACACACAACTGCATTCTTAGAGAGAAATGGGGATGTTCAAACTATGTAGAGAATTTTAACCCAAAACTAAGTTTTATTAATAGTCTGGTATGAAAAAATAGATTTTTAGCCATAACTTTTGATTGGAAAGAGGGGTAATTTTTTCGCATAAATTATTTTTGAGACTTGATTTTTTTGTAAAAAATATAAAAACAACATTTTAGAAAAAAAAAATTTCGCGAAAAATATCAAAGGTACTCTGTTGTTTTAATTTTTGCGCTAAGCTGGAAAAATTTTTGCTAATAAATGCTATGCCATATAAAAGGTAGCCAGATGTGCAATTTTTAATTGATTTCATTTTTACAACAACAACAATTTTTAAGTCATTTTTTGAGTAAAAAGTCAATATTTTTGACCTTTTTTGACATGATCATAGAACATATATACCCTAACTTAACGGTAAAGTTCAACCTATTTTTGTTAATTGATTTTATTGAACTTTTAAACAAAAAAAATTTGAATGAAATATATTAATGGACAGCGGAGATATTTGCATCGAAAGACCAAACTTTGATTTTCATGTCGTTTTTTTCTCATTCTTAGGTAACGATGTTTTATGAAAAAGTCGTTGTACTGTAAATTTCTCCAATTTCGAAGATATGCGAGTGTTTTTGGTGTCAAATTAACAAAAAAAATTTAAAATTAAATACACAAAAATCTCCGATACTAAAAAGTTTTATAATAACAAAATTACCGTTAGTTGAAAAATTTCAGAGGGGGCGTGGCAAAAACTAAGTTCGTAACATTTTAAGTTGGGATAAACTTAATACTAGTACCTAGTTTGAGCGAAATCGTTGAGCCGTTTAGATTTGTATAAAGGCCAAACAAACCAACAAACAAACAAACAAACAGAAAATGGGTTTTAATACTATAGATTCTTATTGAAAAAATACTTACAATTATAAAATATCTTTTTGAATTCACGGTTTTCTTAGAAATCCTTGCATTATTTATAAAGAAGTTTAACGAGAAACTGAGTTGCGGCCGTAGCCTAGTGGGTAGAGTGCGTGGCCCCTGAGCTAAGGATCCTTGGTAGTCCGGGCTCAATTCCCAAGACAGACAGTATGTTTTTCAATTGAATTAATTTTTCTGTTTGGTCGTCACCTCTCTTCAGACAATGGCAAACCTCAAAGAGTAAAAACAGCCATGTAAAGCTTCTTGAGAGAACATAAGCCGTTCGGAGTCGACATTAAACTCGTAGGTCCAGTTCTCGATCATTTGTGTTCAAACATTTTATAACACGCTCAACACAACTGATCAATAGAAGCTCGGTCAAAGTCTTTTCTAGTCTAATTTGAAATGGCTAATTTATTTATTTTGTTACTGAAAAACTTTAAACGTTTAAAAATGCAATATAAAATTTTTTCATTTAAATTTGCACAGTTTTCTGGGAAAGCTATATCCGTGTAAGTCTGGGGACTTAAGTCAAAGAAGGCTCTTTAATCAAATACAATTATAAGTTGTTACGTGTTATTTTAAATACTATGCCAACTCATTCAAAGACTAACCCAAAAACTGCTTTTATAATTAAATAACATAACGTTATTGCTGATTTGACAACAGGTCTTTGGTGAGTCCACAAATTAAAAAGCTTATAGCGTCAATTTAAACATAAAATTATTGGACAAGATAAGTTGACTGCTCTTGTATCTACAACGAGTCAAATTCTTAGCTCTTTAAACATGATTTTTAAAAGTTTTTTCGTTTTCATTGAAAACGTCAAAATGTTAGTCGCTGTTGGTCGCATTTAAATGGTTTTATTTGCATACATTATTATTTTTTGATAATTTTAATTGTGAGCTTCTTAGATCAAGTAAGTTTGTAAGAAGGCAACAACAACAACAACAACAACTCTGTATTAGTTTTTATTTTTTTTTTACTGCACATCTAAAAATAACGTTATTTTTTTCCTAAATTATGTCACGGATGACGTGTTATAAAAAATTAAATAACTAAGTTTTGTGGGTCGACTTATGTTTATAACAGCGAATATGTACATATGTCAGATAAAAATATTTTGATGCTATAATTTTGAAAGCCGTCCATCGAAGAAAGAATCAATGAAAATTGCACGTGTTGTAGTTTTCAAAACTGTGCGACATTGAAAGAAAAATATTTTGGAGATCACTCATATATTTAGTCGTAGCAAACAGCAGGTAAAAGTCAAAGGAAAAATATTATTTTATTTCTCATTATGTATTTTGTAATTTAATCTTATCTTTTTGCTTTTTATCTAATCACTATAGATTTATTGTCTTCAGGACGAATTCCATTTGCAGAACGTTCATTTTATTTTTATCATACTCGTATGAAAATATTTTGGAGTAAAATTTATTAACTAAAGCAGCACAAGAACTATTAACAGTTAATTAAAAAAAAAATAAGTGCTAATTAAAAACTCTGTCAACCAGTTGTTAATCAAATATATAATTAAATGCAGGAAATAACTATGTATTAGTATCGCCTGCGGTCGAAATTCGAACAACTGTCGCTAAGTAGTGAACAAAAATGAACACAAATTTATTGTATGTTAAGGCACTGTAGCGTAGATTTGAAAAAACAGAACATTAGAAATGCAAGGCGAAGATGACAGCACTTGTTTGTCATTTTTTGTAGCGTTGAAGTTTGAGTACTTGTTTACGTATATTATTAAAATAAAAAAATGTAACTAGATGTAGTGAAATGCCATGAAAATAGATATTTAATTATATCTTTTGATTGGTAAGAGATATTTAGGAAATTGTTTCAACAAAACTATTTTGGAAGCTATATTACTATTTAAAACTATATAAAAACAACAATTCGAGAAAATAATCAATTTTGCGGATAAATGAAATGTCTGACTATTGTTGATTATGACTTGCTGTTATTGTGTGGTGACTTTAATGTGAATATCCTTTCAAGTGACTCAAGCAAACAAACTTTGTATGAAAATATTACTTCTTTAGGGTTGTCAGTTGTTAATGAAGACTTAACCACAAGGTTTTCTAACAACACTAATCCAAGTCTTTTTGATTTTTTATAGTATCAGATTCTTTAGCTGTTTCACTATTTGACCAGTTATATTTCTTCTCTGACCATGATTTAATTTTTTGTTCGTTAAATATTAATTTTTCTCGTAGTATTATATCTCATAACTTTACCCACAGGGATTTCAAGCACACCAGTTATCGGTCTTTGTTTCGTGATATAGCATTGACCCCCCCTTAAATGATTGCTGGCTTCACCATAACATTAACGATAAACTTAGTTCCTTGTTGAACCCATAAAATATTTATTTGAGAAGCATGTCCCTGAACGAACGATGTGTATTAGGAATTCAATTTGGCCTTGGTTTTCTGTCAATGTCTTAAATTCCATTAAAAGAAGAAACAAATTTCGAATGGAAGAGAAACCCAAGCGAATCCAACTGGGAAACATAGAAACATATGTCGAGGAATGAACCTGTTTCACTGATAAGACAGGCTAAATCACTTTAACCAATTTAAACAATTTAAACAATTTTGCGGCTAAGCTTTAACCCTCCCTTCCAACCAAAACGCTTTGGAGCAATATAAGAAAACTTGGGGTCTGCAATAAGAACAACACTGACTGCAATATTAATCCAGAAATTTTAAATAATTTTTTTGTTGATTCTGCTTCTACTCCTAATTATAATATTTCTCTTCCTACTGGGTCTCGAACCCGGGCTCCCGAAAACTAACACATTACATATTATTTTATATGAAAATATTTATATGGAAAAACTCCAAATCTTTTCTTATATTTTTGTATGAAGAAAATTTATAAAAAAATTAAAAAAAAAAGTTTTAAATACATAGAACAGTTTTTAAAAAAAATTTAGATTTGAAAAAACAACATAAAAATTTTTTTTCGAATTGGGTCTCGAACCCGAGCTTCCGAAAGCTTTCTTTCATTTGTTTTGATGCAAAATAAGCTATTGATTCCTAACAACCACGATAGACGAGTGGGTAAGATGTCAGACCGCCACATGAGAGGACAATAGTTCAAATCTGAAATTGTTAGTCGTTTTTTATTTGAAGTATTCACTGATATTTATATTGCTTTTCCTTTTAACGTGACTTCTCGAAAGAGCGCTTCTGGCAGGTCTCTTTTGAGCAAGGAGAGTGGAAGGCCTGACAAATTTTCCCATTTTATACAAGCAATAGAACGGTGTTTGTTAAGAGTGTGAAAGGCCTTTTAAAACCTAACGCAGGCCTGCTAGACTCCTGCAATTGCATATGGGAAAAAAGTTTTTTAATTTCTCATTTTTACCTATCTAAATGACAAAAAATAAAAATAAAAACTATATTGTGCACTTGCCATGAACAAGAGCTTTCAAATGAAAAAAGTTTTATTAGAATGAATTGACTTAGGGTCGGTAAAAAGGCGGATAAAGTTACGTGTTTCCGTACTACATTTAAAACTACCGACACAAGGACTTCAAAGCAATAAACTTTAGGTCCGAGGATTCGCTACGGAAATTTTCTCTTTATAAAAAACCATAACTCCATAAAAACTCCATACAGAGTTTTTGTAATGCCGGAATTAGATCCAAAGTAAACATAAGCAAGCAATGCGTGACATTGTGAATGGTTTTTTAAAAACTCAATACTTTAATCATGGATAAATAGTATGTTAAAAAAAATTCCCGTCAAAATGACATAAAAATTATTGAGATATCTCGAAAAATGTAGATATTCGCAGTATAACGTATTTTCTTGAAGCAAGGTTATCGCCTCAGAATGAAAAAAAACCGATTGAAATTTCATGTTTTGATTTTGCAAACAATTCCAGCCATTTTCAAACGATTTTCATTGAATATTCCTTGTCGGAAAGATCAATTAAATGACTTTGGAGAAATAAGAAAAAATTTACCGTTATCTCACTAATTCAATGTTTTACAATATATTGTTTTAAATAAACCTATAAAGTATTCAGTGTTTGCTCAAAAAATAGGCAAACTTTTTTTTTGTTGTAATTTTTTTCTTATAAAATTTTCTTTTTTAACACTCTTTCATATGACATATAATTTATTTGCATTTTGACACATAATTAAAAACCCTTTTCTATCATCGAAACTAATGAGCTAATTTCGTCATAACTCCCAAACCATACATCCTACAAGGACGATTTATGCACCAAATTGTTTCTAATACATATATACACAAGACTGCATATTCAGAAAAAATTATTTTTTTTCAAGAATCTTAGTTTAAAATTTTTTTATAGGTTTTCATAGTTTTCTGAGTCATTTTTTGTGATTTTTTTTTGTTTTTTAGCCATAAATCCTAAACCATACATCACAAAAGGACGATTTATGCATCAAAATGTTCGTTAAGCTACTGCCCACAAGACTGTATACTTGGAAGAATTTTAAAAATTACATTTCATGTTAATTTCATATGTCCTTTTTTGTCAATTTTTATTTTTTTTATTTTTTTGCCATATATTCGCCCTAACATCCAGACTACATATCAGATAAGGACGATTCATGCATTAAAATGAGCATTTTGCTCTAAAATTTTTTGCATTAAAATGAGCATTTTGCTCTATCTCTTTTAGTTTAGGAGTTGTAGAACACTTTTTGGAGTGGTAGTTGGACAAAAACATGTGGTTTTTTCGTCATAACTCCCAAACCATACATCCTACAAGGACGATTTATGCACCAAATTGTTGCTAATACATATATATACAAGACTGCATATTCAGAAAAAATTATTTTTTTCAAGAATCTTAGTTAAAAATTTTTTTACAAGAATCATAGTTTTCTGAGTCACTTTTTGTGATTTTTTTGGTTTTTTAGCCATAACTCCTAAACCATACATCATAAAAGGACGATTTATGCATCAAAATGTTTTTTAAGCTACTGCCCATAAGACTGTATCCTTGGAAGAATTTTAAAAAAAATTACATTTCATGTTAGTTTCATATGTCCTTTTTTGTCAATTTTTATTTTTTTGATGAATATTAAATTTTTCAAAATGTTTTTTATATTTTTTACTTAGTTCTACAACTTAAAAAATTGTTTCTGTGAAAAAAATTTTCAAATATTTCAAACTACTCCGAAGTTATATACACAAATCTATGTTTTAAGCCATTTCGTTATATACAAAAATAGACGTAGGAGAAACAGTTCCTCCGTGTTTCTGAACCGATTTTGATAATGTTTTTTAAATAAGTTAGAGTAGGAAGAAGGAGTTCACCGAATATTTTTGTGACCTTTGACCTGAAATATGAGCGTTGAAAGAATATTCCTGAAGTAAAACCTAAACTATAAGAAGTAGAGAATATGGCGTAAGAGGAAATTTTAGACATTAAAACAAAGTACAAAAAACATTTTTCGCTATCTCTTACGGATACCCTACAATAAGCATTTTTTATTTAACATGTGTGAATATATATTGTGATGGTAGAATTTCTAACAAATAGTAAATTCTGAAAAATTCCCTTTATTTTGACATCAAAGTTATGGAGGTATCTCGAAAACTGCAACTTTTCTCAGAACAACGTATTTTTGTATAAAAAAACATGGTTGAGAAAAATAACGGTGTACGATGGTTTTTTTTTTTTGATAATGTTTTTAAAAGATAATATTGTTAAAAAATTTCGGACACACTTTTTTTGAAAGCAAGTTCATGCTTTCTGCATGAACTTGAAAGCATTAGAATGAGAAAAAAATTATTGAAATTTCGGAAAGTTGGTCGAATTGCAGCCACAGGCGATACCAGTAACTAATTAATATTCAAACATAAAATTTTAGACTTCTCTTTTTTTTGTTTTAATACAAAAAACTCAAGAAAATAAAAAACCGAATATCAATGGTACTCACTGTATGTAGATTTAAAATTTTATTTTCAGACTTTCATAAGTTTTTTCCAAATATTTTCCACATTTGTTCTGTTGTTATTAAAAAATACAGTTTTTGGTTTTAGCATTCTTATATGTGTAAATTTTTTTTACATACTATTATACCCTTAAGAGGGGGGTTCTTACACCCAAAATTACCCCTTTACTACGGGATTGAGTTATATTAAAAACAAGAAATCGCTAAAACTGACGAACCACACGTGTTGCACACATGTTTCAAACAACAACAAAGCAACACAAAATTCTGCACTTAGTCGTTTTCCCTACATTTAGCTCCTATCAGCTTGTGCAACTCTTCAAATGCTCACACTTCCTGTTGGATGTTGATCGGGATGGTTTTTGCCAAGTCTAAAAGTGTTTCTGTTTTTTTTTTTGTTTTAATTTTTTTATGAAAAATAAAAATGTCTGACTAAAAATAAATTTAATCAAGTTGAACGAAGTGCAAGAAACACTGATGCGACACGGACGAACGAACAAACAAACGAACAACAGATGATTTTCATGTTCGACGGTGTAGTTTTTCTACAGCTTCCTTTTCTAACTCTACTTGCTTGCTGAAGAAATGTTTGTTTGTTTGCTTTTGTGTTGGGTTCTATAGATGTTGTTGTTGTCTCAGGCATAATTTGAGAAAATAAAAACTCGTGATGCTTGAAAATGCCAAACCAGCAAGAAAAAAGATAACACAAAAAGTCAAAAAATAAAAATCAGGAACAACAGCATCAGTAGCAGAGTAGCAACAACATAGACCAAGAGCCAAATACAGCGCCAAACAGCTAACAGCAACAATAACAACAACCACAACAAAAACTTAACATGCTGTAGATAAGCGCAGGAAAAAATTCTGCTCTGTACATAAAATTGGAAAAAAAAATTCGATTAAAAAGAATGCAATGAATGTGCAGTCAACATGAGCAACAACAAACCTGCGACTTCTTTGCCAAGCAAACAACTACAATTACAACAATAACAACGACAATAAGAACAACTACATCGACAAAGAGCAGACTAGTCAAATAACAACAACAACAACACAGGAATGCAATTGCACGAGGCGCACGTTGATGAGGCTCACTTTGAATGCAACTCGGTCTGCACGAAGGCTCATCAGCGGCAGCGCTGCAACGCACACGTGACGTTTGACGTTATTGCTGGGCTTCGTTGTTGAGTCAGTCAACAACCACACAAGAAATATGAGCTAGCAGCAGGAAACTGAGAAACCGGTTCCGTGATGTGTGCTGCAACGTTTTTGTTGTTGTTGCACTCTACGTTTCTCTGAGGTTAAAATTTTGACTTTTATTTGAACTCGTTGCAGTTTGTAGAGTTGCCAGTTTTTTGATTCGCCAGGCCGCCAAAATGGTTTCTTTAAATCTAGGCCGCTGAATTGTGACAAATGTGACCGTCCAAGAAAAGTTAATTTTCAGAAATTTTTTTAAAAAAAAACTATTGCAGCAGGGTGAAAACAAAACAGCATATCAGTGTGCTGTTTCTCGGCTTAAAAATTCTGAAAAACTACCAAAAATTTAGATAGAAATGTAGTAGCTAATTTATTTTGCAAGTAAGTTTGTTTCTAACATGAGAATATTTAAAACTATGCACTTTTTGATAGTTTATTTTTTGGATACCAATAAAGAGACTATATTAGTATAGTCAATCTAGACCAAAAATGGGCAATCAGAGGAACTAAAAATAATAGTTCCAATTTATTCAGAAATGTGTAGGGGATATCGACGATGACATCCTTCAAACAGACTAAAGTAAAATAATAATATATATTCTTTTGATATATAATTATATATAAATATAAATAATAAATAAATATATAAAGCAGAATGTATGTGTGTGTCTGTCTGTTTGTCCGTTAGTTTTATTGTGCCGATTTTCTCCTAAAATGAACGAATGAGAAGACAAAAATATACGAAAAACATGAGTCGAAAAATTTTCGGTAGCATGAAAACGGTCCAGTTTTTCGTAAAAATGTTTATAACAAAAGTTGTAGCAAATTTAATAAGCTTTCATTTTGTATATGTAAACTTTTTCACTACAACGCATCGTTTTCGAGTTATAAGCGAAAACTGAAAAATGGAACATTTAAAACCTACCACCAGCACCGGGACTTGGATTGACTTTATACTTCTTGTTCGGGGGAGGGACCCCCCCTTACAGATTCCTGAGGAAATTGGAAGTAGTATTTTTAGTTGATCTGATTTAACTATTTTGACTGAATTAATAATGTAACTTTTCTTGTTTTTATTTATGTATATACACTATTATATAAAATTGAAGTGCAAATTTAAAGTTACTATTTTACTTCAAAAGTACTGGGCCGATATATGAACAATTCTAAAAATTTGTGCTACAGATTTATTTAGGGGTATTTTTCTTTCGAAATTTTAATAAAAAGTATATATAATTAAGTTTTTTAATAAATCATCCCAGCTGCCACGCAGTGCTTATTCGTTGTCTTTTGACGCATTTGTGTTGCGAGAGTTTTAATAATTCCTATGTTGCTCTCTATTTTTCTCGCAGTGAGTAAGCGTTATTGGACAAAAGAGCGTGGCAATATTAGACAACACTATAAATAATATTGACACTAGGGTAAAAAATTAGTTACAAGAATGGGTAGATTTATTAAAACACGATGAAGAAATATTATTGTTAAGGTACTGTTACAGTGTGAAGCTATAAAATACACCTTTTTTATTAATTTTTTTTACCTAGTATAATTTTAATGATTCAAATTTTTTGCATAATAAGGAATTATTCATGAGAAAGAAAAAAAAATATTTTTTGTCTTTATAGTTGTTGCTAATTTTCTACAGGGCGTTGAAGTTAGCGTGTTTAAAAAATTGTTGCAATTGGCTTCTCGTCTCCAGCATTTACAAAGTGTCTGAAAGTAAAAATCAAAGTGCATTCTTGAGTAAAAGGTTGGAGTTGAGCACTCAACCTACGCAAAAAAAAAAATATACAAAAAACCCCTTTTTTTGCCGAAACTTTCAGTCATAAAAAAAATCAAAGTTTTTTGGCCTTTTATAGGTCTAGTGCTTAACAGAGTCTACAAGGATCACAATGAATCAAGATTCGTCGAAATCGATCAAGTAGAACTCCAGATATCTTAGAGCCGATTCGAAAAATCTTGTTTCGAGAAAAACGCGATTAAAGATTTAAAGGTTCTTGAATATCACGCGACATACGAATATAATATATGCTATAAATTTTTTCTATTTGATATTTTTTTCTAAAATTTTGTTTACGTATTCTTAAGACCTTACAAAACCATATTCTTACGAAAAAGAAAAATTGATTTTTCTATTTGATATTTTTTTCTAAAATTTTGTTTACGTATTCTTAAGACCTTACAAAACCATATTCTTACGAAAAATGAAAATTGATTTTTAATTTCTTACACACTGTAATTGTACCTTAAGTCTCTTAATGGGATTCCTGATTTAAAAAAAATTTGATTTTCAAGGAAAGTCTAAAATTTGATTTTCAAGTCGCTCTTACCCAGTAAACCAAAACTATATTTTTTTAATGCATTTATGATGCATTCTACCTTTTCGGGTAGAAAAATTTATTTTTGCTACTCATAAATGAACCCTTTTGGACTCATTCGTCGGACCAAAATGCCTCTCCAAAGCGAACCTTCTTTTCTTAAGAAATGAGTTAAAAAAAGAATCATCAATTGTAATATTTTTTGTTTGGAAAAAAGTTGAAAAAAAACTATTGAAAAGTTATTTTTCGGCACTCATAGAAAAACCATTTTAAACTCATTCGCCGGACTAAATTGCCTCTCAGAAACGAACCTTTTTTTGTTCGATAACGAGTTGAAAAACGAACCATAGAAATGCACTTTTTCGACACTCAGAAAATAATCTTTTTCGTTATAAATTGTTTTATTGTTGCATATCGTTAATATGATTAAAAATAAATTGAAAATTATTTATTAAAAAATTTATTTTTATTTTTGTTTGGACAAAGTATTGATATATTCAGGGCCGTAGTTTAGATCTGCTTATTCAAAAACATAATTTAAAAAATCTTCTACCCGAAAACGTAAGCAAAAAGAAAATTTGATGATTCTTTTTTTAACTCATTTCGGAATGTGAAAAGTAACATTTACTATTCTGAACTTATTTATGAATAAAATTATTCATTTAAAAGTAATTGCTTATGAACAAAAAATTGTTCATTTATAAGTAATTGTTTCCTACTAAATTGATAAGAGAATGTTTCTTTTTCGGCTCAAAATAAGTTTCTTTATAATTTTGCAAAAGAATTAAATTTTTTTATGGAATATTTATTCACATATTTTCACACATTTTATCTTATCTAGAGATTGATGATAAAAATAACAAAAATTACAACAATTATAAAAATGTATACCCGAAAACGAACTCAAAACTATTATTTTACGCAAATCCTTCGCATATAGTTCAATGGGTAGGTTACGATGTTTTATGAGAAACTACTTTTTTTCTAAATTTCTAAAGTTTTTAAGTTTTTAAAGGCAGCCACACACATACTTTTGTATATGTGTGTGTTTGTTTTAAATCATTCCCGTAGAAAAATCAACTAATTTAAAAGTACATAGTTGAAAAAGTAGTTGTTTATTTTTTAGTTGAAATTTTGACTTAGAATAGAAGTTTATAGAACGTACTAACTAATTTTGTATGGTGATGTCCGCTAAATAAGTCCATTGACTTTCGTCTGCATATGCTTTCAGCTACTTGTTAAATTAATTGAATTTAAATTATTTTTTTAACTACTTTAAAATAATTCAATTGAAAACCGCATATATTTCAACTATTTGTTAAATTAGTTAAATTTAAATGACTTTTTTTTTTTGTTACTTTAAAATAAATAAATTAAAAAAAGTTAATATTCCACTTACTGAAGATGAATTTAAAAGCATAAGAATTTTAAATGTCTATACATCAAAGATATAATTTATTTTATTGTTTTGAAAAATAATACATAAATTCATATTAGTGAAAGCCTAAAGTTAAAAATATTTGATGAAATAGCATGGTTAAATATATATAAACTAGTAATCTTTTAAAAATTTGCAAAAAAAAACATGTCAAAATCAGAGTAGTCGCCGCCTTAATATAATACAAAGTAGTTTTTAAGCGACTTGTTTTAAAGATTTTCAATTACTTCATATATAATGCAATAAAAGCTATTCAAAATTGAAGTGGATGCCGCCTATATATAATTCAAAGTAGTTCATAAACTAGTTTATTTTAAATTAGTTGTTTTTAAAAACAAGTTAGTTTGTTCCTATAGGGATACGTTAGAATCTTTATTGCAATTAAGTTTTAAGAAATGGATACTGCAGCAAATGTGTGTAATACAGTGTAATCTGATATTAGATTTTCAAAAAGTGACACTAAGGTGGACACTGGAAATGTGTTTTTTTGTTTTATACTCTTTGTGCATGTGCTGGCAGTATTAATAGGTCGCTGATTTCGAACCTGATATAAGATTTTCAAAAAGTTTTGTGAGACTCTTGTAGATGCGCTGATCACGGTTTTCAAATCATATGTAAGAATTTTAAAAAGTTTTTTCGGGTGAACAAGGGTGAACTCTAAAATGTGTTTTTTTATAATCTTACGTAAGTCCAGTTTCAATCCAATTTTTCGATCAATTCAAGCTCCAAACGAGGAACATGTTGAATGACATGTTGAATGTTCAATGCTCAACGCCTTGTTGCGTCGTCAAACAAACATCGCTAGCAACAGTAAATGCCTATTTTCATCTCTCATGATAATATCACTTCTTAATTTTCAAAAAATATATCTGTTTTAATAAAATATTAATTTAAACTTTTTGATTTGATTATTCATTTACACTATTTGACTTAAAAAAAAAAAAATGATATGAAATACAAAATAAAAAAATAAATATATGCAAATTTCATTTAGAATTACATTCGGAGTTGAAGAAAAAGCGTAAGGAACTTCATTCCTGACGGGGGTCCTCCGACCGCACTAATTTTTATTAAATAGACTGTGATATTGTTAATGTTGTCACTCAATGGAAGCTTCTAAGGCTTTCTAACCTTGAAGTTAGCATTGATTTGGATGCAATAGATTTTGGAATAAAGTCCACACCCCTTTTTTATACACAAATACAATCATTTTTATTTTGTTTAAATAATTCCTCAGTGAAATTTCTGTCTCAGATGATATTTGAACCCAGGCTACTACCGTTTCAAACATACGGGTCACGTAGTCTGCCATGACCGCCACTGAAATTGATAAATCCCGCCGGACGGTTATATGACTGCCTTTTCTCCAACCTTTCTCTCGAAGCCATGAATTTTGATTGCGCAATTTTGCGCAACACAAAAAATTATATCTCTGTAACCACTGTATTGTGTTAAGAATGCCGAAAGCTGCGGATGATACCTCTTGGGTTTCTTGGTTTGAATGGTTTGTTTTTTGGCTCTATTGTGTGCCTGTGCAATTGAATTTGTATAATTCGTTTTAAATTAAATAGTAATAATGTTTTTAGTCATTTTTTTAGGGCTTATGTTCTCTAAAAAGGGTTTTTCCTCAGAGTTAATTCTTTTTTATCAAAAATACATGGCAACACTGATGGCAGCAGTAGATTTTCTCCTCGCAGCAGCTTCTCTCCCTCTCTCTCTCTCTCTCTCTTTCCTCTTTTTAATCTTGCTACTAGCTGTTGTTGTGTTTGCTCTTTTTGTTGTTACTTATTTTTAATTTAAAGATTTTTCTTACTTTTTACTTAATCTTGTTTTGTTCATATTATTAGAGTTGTTGCTGTGGTTGTTCTTGTTTTTGTAATGTTGCTGCGCTACTGCCAAATTTTTCACTGTATGCTTTATTCAACATGGCAAGTCGATGTCGTCAATCAAAGTTTGCCGATTTCTCCAATTTTTATAACAAATTTTGGCACAAAAACAAAAGAAAAAAATCGGTTAGCTGTTTCTCTAATTTTATTATGATTACTAAATTAATAATTAATTGTTTTTAAATAAAGCAGTATGGCAAATTTATCATTGCCGATTTTGATAGTTGTCTTTCTAATCGATGATTTCTCATTGATAACGATATTCCTTTAACATACTTTTTTTTTAGGTTGCTAAATTCCTCAAAAAGTATATGTTGACATTTTTTTTTATAAAATATTGAGCACACATTAAATTTTAACAATGAACCGAAAAATGTCATTAAAAAATTATCTTTTATATAATTATTTATATAAAATAAATTGACTGTTGGAGATCAGTTTTTTAAAATATATGCGTAACATTGGGCATTTTTTTTCGATATCTTCATAATTTTCAATTTAATATTGCGCTTAATTAATATATTTAATAATCTATATATTATTACGCAAACAAAAAAATTGTGGTACCATTTTAACTGTGTTAACGTCAGCATATTCACATAAATCTTACATCGTTGGAAAGGTTTTTTCGAGTACATTTGCAAAATATAATTTTTATTCGAATAAGTTGTCATTAAGATAGGTAAAACTGAGCAAATGTAAAAACCTTTTTTCCCAATGGGACAGTGCAAACCCATAGCAACACAGCTCTGTTGAACATCGTTGCTGTAGCATACACGAGAGAGAAGAGAGTGACTGAGAACACTTCAACAGAGCTGTGTGGCATTGTAGTTGTTGCTGTTTCTTAATTACTCTCTCGAACTGATAACCGGAGTAGAATGAAGTAATTTCACTCAATGAACCCAGTGGTAAATAGTCACATGACGTAACCAATTATTTCTTTTATACCTAAAATGTAGCTGCGAGACCTCCTTACTCATGACACGACATCCACAAATTAAGAGAAATGCCATATTTCAGACAGTTTTAGTTGTATTAGCCAAAAATGTATAAAATGTAATAAATTTGGTATATTAGTGCTATTTAAAAAAGTTGCCATGCTACTTTCAACGGCTGTTAAACGACAACACTGTTCGCTTGTTTGTTTGTTTGTTCGTCCTTTATCCCTTTTAGACCTGACGCTAAGCGACTGGGAATTTTTTCTGATTTTTGGAGTAAATGGACTTTATATGCTCTGAAAATATATTTAAAGCCGAAACTTTGATATTTGCATGTCCTTTAAGAATTTCCAAGAGCTAATAGATTGTACTGAAATAATTTTTTTTTGCACCAAATGACTTCAAATCAATTAAGATTTTAAAATATATTATTTTATCTAAATTTATTAATTTTTGACCTTTTTACATTAAAGTTTTGGTAATGAAACGAGCTGTAGGTCAGATTTTTGATGATGTTTTTAAAAAAAAAACAAAATATCAGAAATTAAATTTAAATAAATTAAGAAAAAAAATCTGACCTATAGCACGTTATATTACCAAAAATATTATTTTATTTGTTAAAATGTGTCCACTTCACTAAAATTGCGCTATTAGTATTTTAGTATTTTAGTATTTTAGTATTTTAGTATTTAAGTATTTTAGTATTTTAGTATTTTAGTATTTTAGTATCTTAGTATTTAAGTATTTAAGTATTTAAGTATTTTAGTATTTTAGTATCTTAGTATTTTAGTATCTTAGTATTTTAGTATCTAGGTATTTTAGTATCTTAGTATTTTAGTATTTTAGTATTTTAGTATCTTAGTATTTTAGTATTTTAGTATCTTAGTATTTTAGTATTTTAGTATTTTAGTATTTAAGTATTTTAGTATTTTAGTATCTTAGAATCTTAGTATTTTAGTATCTTAGTATTTTAGTATTTAAGTATTTTAGTATTTTAGTATTTTAGTATTTTAGTATTTTAATATTTTAGTATTTTAGTATTTTAGTATTTTAGTATTTTAGTATTTTAGTATTTTAATATTTTTTATAGTACTTTTTTATATAAAAGTTAAACATTCAAGTTACCGGAAATAAAGCGACCGTATCTAAGTTTCAAAATTTAATTTTAAACTGCAGTTTTATATCATGTTTTTGATTAAGTAAACTGTTACAAAATAATTAAGATTACTTAAAACAGCTGCCGTATCTAATTTTGGCCTCTTATTAAAAATGTAATGCTTATTAAAAATTATTTATGCTTTATTAGTGGAGATTGAGTTATTTTACTTGGTACTAATTTTACTTGGTACTAAAAAGCATACTGATGAAAAAAAGGGGGGGGGGGTGGTTGAGATATAAACAAACAAAATTGTTACACTTAGTATCATGGTGTTAAAAACTTTTTAACTTGAGACAGAAAGCTTTTAAAACTTGGCCAAAAAAGGCTCTATAAATTGTTGGTCATGTTTTTGAATGAAATAGCTTCAATTTAGTCATAATATTTCTCTTGTCGGCAACAAAAGCATCGTCCCACCAACAACGGTTTTAAATGAAGTTTTGATGGCTTCGTCGTGTAACGCATCGTTTTTATTATAATCTTTTTTGGTAGGTAATCTGCTAGTTTGATGATTTGGCTAGTTTAAATTTGACTTTCTAATCGACTTCTGTGGCACGATTATGTATTAACGTTTCTTAATTTTATACTGTTGTGTTTTGGTATGTTTTTGAGTTAATTTTTATTTATTTTTTATTTATTTTTTATTCAGATGATAGGGATACATTTAACGTGGTTTTTTTGATGCACTTTTAAGTCTTGCGTAACAAAAACTTAAAAACTAATTTAGTTAACGTGAAATTTATTTGAAAAAATGCATTTATGAAATTTTCAAAATTATTTCAGTAGATTATTTCAAAGTCACTTCAAACATGCAAATTTTAAGAGTAGAAAAAAAAAATTTCTGGCATATGAAAAGGCAGGTGTTGCAAATGTTTTATTAAGAGCAACTATAAAGCAATAATTTTGTTTTCAACGATATACATCGTGCTAAAAAAATACATGTGCAAAAATTCTTTAAGCAAAAATTTAAGCAAATCTAGATCGTGCTGAATGATAAACAAAATACAAATCAGAACAATTTTTTATCACTGATGCTAAATGTATATTCACAAATTATCAAATATGTGTAACAAAAACAAGCAAATCATCTGAGGAAAGCACTTAGTTAATAGTTTGAAACTTAGTTAAAAAACTCTGATAAAAAAAAATAAAACATAATGATATTCTTACATCAGAAAATTAATTTAAACATCAAAAAATAGTTTCTAAAGTAACAAAGTATCGTTTTCATACGAATATAACGCTCATATTTGCAATAAAAACCCAAAGTTTGACGCAATAAAATCTTAAACTTTAAATCTAGTTTAAGATTTTATTCAGAAAAATCATTAATTTAACCTTCCTCAAACAGTTATCTTCAGATTACTCCTTAACATCTTAGCCATTAGCCCACTTCATATGCAACCAACGCAATTTTTTTTTTCTACCTTTTTTTTATATTAAAACGCATCTGAGTCACCTTTTTTCACATCGCTAGCGTTTCTGGGAAAAAATTTCATTTAACTTTGCTTATCTAACTATTAGAATTTAACACTTCAATGAGTTTTCTTCTTTTGATCTTCTGAGATATTTTTGTTTATCGTAATTTTTTCATTGGGTTTTTTTGTTTTTATGCGCCCATAAATGTTATTTATGCCTGTACCGTTATGTTTATTTAATCAATGTGTTTTTTTTGTGTGGTTATATGTAGGTTGCTGTTGTTTGTGCATTTTTTATTTGTTCTTTCTGCTTTTAACTTTGCATCTGATGATTACACAGTTTAACACATTAGAAATTTACAGACTTTTAACAACAGATTTTGGCCGAAGAGACAAACAAAACTTAAATGAGTTTTAGGGTTTGAAAAGTTTTAGTCTGGTTTGTACTGAATATAAGTTAGAATCGAAGACCAAAATAATCTATTAAGATAACACGAATAGTTTAATGCAAGTGAAATTGAGCAAACTTGTACGAGAAATTGCTTTGCAGCACAAACTAACCCTTAAACAATCCTTTTTATGAGTCTACCTTAACCTTGTTCATAGAAACAAATTAACAAAATTTACTTAAAAAAAGAAGAACAAGATAGTCAATTCATTCTTCAACTTTTTCAATTGCTATTCAGATAGAATCGAATAAAATTCAGAAAATTCATTAAATATTTAGAACATATCAATTGAAATTTCCAAAAGATCAGCTGAAATGAAAAAAAAAAATCAATAAAAATTTTGAATTGCATTTGAAATTCAGGAAAGATCAATTGAAATTCAGAATAGCTTAACGTAAAATCAGAAGAGGTTAAATTGTGACCAATAAATTACCTTTTCTTACCTTTCAAATAAATTATTATTTCTCTTTTTTAAATTCCACCAGCTGGGAAAAATGGTAATGGTAATGGTAATGGTAATGGTAATGGTAATGGTAATGGTAATGGTAATGGTAATAGTAATGGTAATGGTAATGGTAATGGTAATGGTAATGGTAATGGTAATGGTAATGGTAATGGTAATGGTAATGGTAATGGTAATGGTAATGGTAATGGTAATGAATGGTAATGGTAATGGTAATGGTAATGAATGGTAATAGTAATGGTAATGGTAATGGTAATGGTAATGGTAATGGTAATGGTAATGGTAATGGTAACGGTAATGGTAATGGTAATGGTAATGGTAATGGCAATGGTAGTGGTAATGGTAATGGTAATGGTAATGGTAATGGTAATGGTAATGGTAATGGTAATGGCAATGGTAATGGTAATGGTAATGGTAATGGTAATGGTAATGGTAATAGTAATGGTAATGGCAATGTTTATGGTAATGGTAATGAATGGTAATGGTAATGGTAATGGTAATGGTAATGGTAATGGTAATGGTAATGGTAATGGTAATGGTAATGGTAGTGGTAGTGGTAATGGTAACGGTAATTGAAATGGAAATAGAAATGGTAATGGTGATGGTAATGGTAATGGTAATGGTAATGGTAATGGTAATGGTAATGGTAATGGTAATGGTAATGGTAATGGTAATGGTAATGGTAATGGTAATGGTAATGGTAATGGTAATGGTAATGGTAATGGTAATGGTAATGGTAATGGTAATGGTAATGGTAATGGTAATGGTAATGGTAATGGTAATGGTAATGGTAATGGTAATGGTAATGGTAATGGTAATGGTAATGGTAATGGTAATGGTAATGGTAATGGTAATGGTAATGGTAATGGTAATGGTAATGGTAATGGTAATGGTAATGGTAATGGTAATGGTAATGGTAATGGTAATGGTAATGGTAATGGTAATGGTAATGGTAATGGTAATGGTAATGGTAATGGTAATGGTAATGGTAATGGTAATGGTAATGGTAATGGTAATGGTAATGGTAATGGTAATGGTAATGGTAATGGTAATGGTAATGGTAATGGTAATGGTAATGGTAATGGTAATGGTAATGGTAATGGTAATGGTAATGGTAATGGTAATGGTAATGGTAATGGTAATGGTAATGGTAATGGTAATGGTAATGGTAATGGTAATGGTAATGGTAATGGTAATGGTAATGGTAATGGTAATGGTAATGGTAATGGTAATGGTAATGGTAATGGTAATGGTAATGGTAATGGTAATGGTAATGGTAATGGTAATGGTAATGGTAATGGTAATGGTAATGGTAATGGTAATGGTAATGGTAATGGTAATGGTAATGGTAATAGTAATGGTAATGGTAATGGTAATGGTAATGGTAATGGTAATGGTAATGGTTATGGTAATGGTAATGGTAATGGTAATGGTAATGGTAATGGTAATGGTAATGGTAATGGTAATGGTAATGGTAATGGTAATGAATGGTAATAGTAATGGTAATGGTAATAGTAATGGTAATAGTAATGGTAATGGTAATGGTAATGGTAATGGTAATGGTAATGGTAATGGTAATGGTAATGGTAATGGTAATGGTAATGGTAATGGTAATGGTAATGGTAATGGTAATGGTAATGGTAATGGTAATGGTAATGGTAATGGTAATGGTAATGGTAATGGTAATGGTAATGGTAATGGTAATGGTAATGGTAATGGTAATGGTAATGGTAATGGTAATGGTAATGGTAATGGTAATGGTAATGGTAATGGTAATGGTAATGGTAATGGTAATGGTAATGGTAATGGTAATGGTAATGGTAATGGTAATGGTAATGGTAATGGTAATGATAATGGTAATGGCAATGGCAATGGTGGCTCGGTGAATAAAGGCCTAACGAACTAATGCCTAATTTTTCAAAATGAAAGAATGCCTAAACAAGAACGCCTAAGAAGAAAGTGAAAGAACGTCTAACTTTAAAAATGAAGGAAAGTCTAATTTTAAAAATGAAAGAAAATCTAAATTATTAGGGTTTCTTTCATTATGAATTATTGTTTTTATAATTTTAAAAACTAATAATTTTCCCTTTTACAGAATGTTTACAAGATAGTGTATGCATTTTGTAAAAGGGAAAATCAATTGCTTTTATAATTTTAAAACTAATAATTTTCCCTTTTACAGAATGTTTACAAGATAGTGTATGCATTTTGTAAAAGGGAAAATTAATACCATTATTTTAACATTTTGTAAAAGGGAACTTACCTTTCGTAACCAATCAAAAATGAATAAATATCTAATTAGGCGTTTTTTAATTTTTGATTCTTAGGCTTTCTTTCATTATGAAAAATCACCTAACAATTTTAATGAAGGAATGCCTAAAATATTAGACATTCTTTTATAATGAACAACCGCCTAATTCCTATATAATTTTTTGTTGCAATTTTTAGGCATTATTTCATTTTTTTTTTAGGCGTTAGTTCGTTAGGCCTTTATTCACTGAGCCGGCAATGGTAATGGTAATGGTAATGGTAATGGTAATGGTAATGGTAATGGTAATGGTAATTGAAATGGAAATGGAAATGGAAATGGAAATGGAAATGGAAATGGTAATGGTAATGGTGATGGTAATGGAAATAGTAATGGTAATGGAGATGGTAATGGTAATGGTAATGGTAGTGGTAGTGGAAATGGTAACGGTAATGATAATGGTAATGGTAATGGTAATGGTAATGGTAATGGTAATGGTACTGGTAATGGTAATGGTAATGGTAATGGTAATGGTAGTGGTAATGGTAATGGTAATGGTAATGGTAATGGTAATGGTAATGGTAATGGTAATGGAAATGGAAATGGTAATGGTAATGGTGATGGTGATGGTAATGGTAATGGTAATGGTATTTCTAATGGTAATGGAAATGGTAATAGTAATGGTAATGAATGGTGATGGTTATGGTTATGGTTATGGTAATGGTATTGGTATTGGTAATGGTAATGGTAATGGCAATGGTAATGGTAATGGTAATGGTAATGATAATGGTAATGGTACTGGTAATGGTAATGGTAATTAATGGTAATGGTAATGGTAATGGAAATTCTAATGGCAATGGTAATGGTAATGGTAATAGTAATGGTAATGAATGGTAATGGTAATGGTAATGGTATTGGTAATGGTAATGGTAATGGTAACGGTAACGGTAATGGTAATGGTAATGGTAATGGTAATGGTAATGGTCATGGTAATGGTAATGATAATGATAATGGTAATGGTAGTGCTAGTGCTAATGGTAATGGTAATGGTAATGGTATTGGTAATTGTAACGGTAATGGTAATGGTAATGGTAATAGTAATGGTATGGTAATGGCAATGGCAATGGTAATGGTAACTGAATTTCAGTTGATATTTTCTGAATTTAAATTAATTTTTTCTGATTATCGATGCATATATTCTTAATTTCAAATTAAATTTCTTAATTTCAATTGATTTCTTCTTAATCCGAAATGTAAATATTTATTTTTAATTGATCTATTCTTATTTTCAATTATTCATAACTGTATTTCAAATGTTTTTATCAGGGACCTTAATCATTTTGAGCAATATGAAAAAACTCATGAATTATTATTATTTATTTTATGATTTTTATTTTTTTGCTCAGAAATAAAAATAGGTTTTTGATTTATATTGTTTTACTCACAAATAGAAATCGTTTTTTGATTTACATTATTTTTCTCAAAAAAACAAATTGTTTTTTTAATTTTATTGTTTTACTCAGAATTAATAATCGTTTTCTAATGTATATTATTTTCCTCAAAATTAAATTCGTTTTTTGAAATATATTATTTTCCTCAAAAATAAAAATTGTTTTTTGATTTTTATTGTGTTGCTCAGAAGAAAAAAATCGTTTTTTGAGTATAATTTTTTTGCTCAGAACTAAAAATAATTTTTTTTAATTTTTATGTTTTTTCTCAAATTATTTGTTGATTTTATTGCATAGCTCAGTAATTGAAATCAGTTTTTGAGATTCAGACATATAAATCGTTTTAAGATTTTTATTATTTTGCTCAGGAATAGAACTCGACTCACAATTTTCCTTTTTGTGAGACATTCTTAACATTTACGGTTTTTTAAGACTTCCAGAGTTAAATGGGAAGAACATTTTAGGGTGAAAGTTTATTTTATTTAGAATTAGTAAAATTACATGCTTTCATTTTTATAAACAAAAATATTTCCAAATTTTAAATTTTTAACTAAAGCTGTATTAAACGTTTTTTTAGTATTTAGCAAATACTAGGTTTACAACCAAAGCTGGTGTGGTCAATATATACAGTACAGAAAAGTTTCAATTTTATTCCAAGATTTTTAACCGTAAAGCTAAAACTATATAAAAACGATTTTTATATCTGAGCAAAAATATTAAAATGACATAACAATTTTAATTTCTAAGCAAATAATTGCAGAACATAAAACTATTTTTATTCTTGAACAAAAAAATAAAATAAAATAACAAAATTATTTTAATTTCTGAGCTAAATAATAAAAATTCTTTAACGATTTTTATTTCTGAACAAAAAAATACAAATCAAAAAACGATTTTTATTTCTGAGCAAAAACATAAAAATCAGAAAACGATTTATATATTTGTGAAAAAAATATAAATTAAAAAATGATTTCTTACTCTGAGCAAAAAAATATACATCAAAAAATTATCTTTAGTTCTGAGCAATATAACAACAATTAACTAATAACCGAAAACGATTATTCATTTTGAGGAAAATAATATAGAACAAAAACTGATTTTTATTTCTGAGCAAAAAATTCTAATCGGTTTATAATAATTATTTTTTATTTTTATTTATAACGCTTACAAAATAAAAATCATTTATGATTGGCAAATCCAATACAAATTGTAACAATTCTGTATACTCAAAAGTGTTCTGCGACAAGTAGAACATGATAATTTTTTTCATCAAAATTTGAGAAATAATCATTATTTTCGGTGCCTGGTTTTTATGAATTTAAATTGATTCGTTTTGAATTAATTTCAATATAACTTTTCAATTTAACTACAGTTGGAAATTGTGCAGAAAAATATTTCTCTTAAAATAACACTTTAAGCAGCAATTTAAAAGATGTATCTGCCTCTTAATCCCATGAAAAATAGTTATTATAAAAACATTATTGTATAAATATAACTTTTTTTCAAGTCCTTCTTTTTCGAGTGTAATTTTGGTAATTTTTCTGAACAGGCTTTAATGCAGACTAAGGAAAAGGACTGCATACTTACTTACTTTCATAGTTGGCGCTACATACGTATGTATGTCGATCTCGGCCTCATCTAAGAACGTGCAGCAGCCATTGCTGTACCTTGCTTGCTGGCGTCCGTTGGAAATTCTAAGATTCGTCAGATTGTCCTCTACTTGGTATTTTCAACGAAAATGCGGTCGTCTTCTTCTGCCGCTGGGTACCGAATCAAATATTTTCTTCACTGAAGTATCATCTTTCATACTCTGAGCATGACCTAACCAGCAAACCCGCTCGATTTTAATGCGCTTGACTATTGACTATGCCGATGTCGGCGTACAGCTCATCAATCATCTTTGGCTGAGACGAAGTCCTCCAAGGAGGTATTGTAAACTGTAACGTTGACTCCAAGACGCTGGGGCTGTTTGTTTGTTGAGACCAAGTATTTCGTCTTATCTGCACTTACTGCAAGACCCATTCGACTTGACTCTTATTCTAATCTGGAGAATGCTTCACTGATTTCGCACGTATTAAGGCCAGTGGTATCGATGTCGTCAGTTCAACGCAAGATGCATAACACTCTTGTAAAATATTGTGCCACTACTTCTGAGATCAGCAGCTCAGTTAATCTTCTCCACCATTAAGTTGAATAAGTCGCACGATAAAGAATCACCTAGTTTGAAATCTCGTTTGGTAACAAATGGTTGGGACAGGTCCTTCTTGCGCTGTTGGTGTCATCCTGTAAAGTCGTATTATTTTTGCAGGAATACCAAATTCAGACATGGTGGAGTGCAGGTGATTTTTTCTTATTGAGCTGTCGAAGGCGGCTTTGTAGCCGACAAAAAAAATGTGGGTGTCGATTTGTTTTTCATGGGTCTTCTCCAAGATTTGTCGTAGCGTAAAGATCTGGACGATGGTAGAGTTTCCAAGTCTGAAGCTACACTTCTAAGGTCCAATCAGATGGTTTACGTTGGGCTTCAATCTTTCACATAAAACATTCTACAGGACCTTATATGCGATATTATCCTAAGGTAATTGACACAAATAGTAGGATTCGGCAGAGGACACTGAGATTCCAATAGTTTGAAATGCATTCCTCCGACCATATTCTGCATAAAAGCTCGTAAATGCTTTTAAATTGAGCTTCGCTTCCATTCTTAGGTTGTAAACAGAGTGAAAGCCGAAGCAGACAGACAGGCGCAGAAAAACTAAGTGAACAATAAAAGTTAGCTTGGCTAAATAAAAAGGCTAAATAAAAGTTAGCTTGGTTTTATTTCTATCTCGTTTCTTCGCAAGCTGCTGCCTGCGCCTGTCTGCCCGTCTGAATCGGAGTTCACTCTGTCCGCAACCTTAAACAGCTCAGTAGGTAAGCCATCGGCTCCCGCGGCTTTATTATTTATAAGCCGAGCTATAGATGTCAGAACTTCATCATAGTCGGGCAGCGGAACCTCGACACTGTCATCCGTAGGTGGTATCGCCAGGATATCATCTCTATTGGTGGGATTGTTTTCAGTGTTGTTATTTAGAAGCGAAGAGAAGAGTTCCCTTCATAACGTCAGTGTACTCTGGAAATTTGTTACTAGAATCATATTTTCATCCTTGCAGGAAGAGGGCCTGGTTTTAAAACTATCGGTAGAGCGTCTTATATTTTCGAAAAATTTTCAGCCCTCATTCATGTCTCCATACATCTCAATCTGCTCATGCTCGCGCTTTCTGCTTCTCTTTTTTCCGCCTGAAATTACTTCTTTTTTTCCTAATTTTCTCTTTGCAAGGCTCCTTAGTAGCGCTCGTTACTACCCCACTGCAGGATGGCTTTGTAGGCGACGAGAGTGGTAGCCAATCACCTTTTCAGCAGCTGCATGCATGGAGTAAGAAATGTGTGTCCACTGCGCGCATACATCATCGATTGGAGGAGTTCTTTCAAGCAGGAGTGAAAGTCGAGCGGCGAAAGCTTCGGCTGTCCGTTTTGATTGCAGCTTGTCGACGTCTAGCTTGCTCTGTGTAGGGTTGCTTGCATTCTTAGCTGCACATAGACGTGTACGGATCTTGGCTATGACAAGATAGTGATCCGAATCAATGTTTGCAGAGGGTATTGTAAAAAGTATTTTATATAATTATTGCTAAAAAAAACTTTGTTATTGACCCCTGAATACAAGAATCATGTCAAATTTAAACTAATAGCAGGCTTTTTTACTTTTTTATTATAAGAAAAAGCTAAAATTGGTCTTCACTTAACATTTATATAAAATGTTGATTTTATATGATTTAAATACAAACTCTAAATGTTTGATAGTTTAAATCATACTTGACTTTATTGAGCTTAAGGTCAAAGTTAGAACAATTAATTGTTCTAACGAATCTTTCCAAAGAAACAACAAAATAAACGATTTTAAACTATCAAACAACTAGAATTGGTATTTAAAATCAAGTATGATTTAAGCTATGAAACATTTAGTATTTGTATTTAAATCATATAAAATACATAATAAATAATAAGGTCATTTAGAAAAAACTTAAAATTTATATAAAATGTTAGTCGGATCTAACCTTCTATCAGAGCCTGTTGTTGTTTATATGTATCTGTAAGAATTAAGAAAATTTCCTACAATATTTTTAAGCTTTTGATTTCCTAATCGTTGCTAGCTTATTTAATACTACAGCATCTGCAGCCTTGTTTTTGTATATCTTATCTCTTATTATCACTCATGCAATTTATATCTGATAACATTATTGTGGATGTTGATGCTTTAATCACGACAACTATTTTTCATTTTAATTATTCCATTTTCAGTAATTTCCATAGACACGCCATGCATTATTTAAAAAACTTGTACTAATCTATAGTATAATTAAGGTATCAAAATTCTTTAATTTAACATAATGGTTACGCTCTGATTTGTTTAATTAGTTCACAGTGGCATTGCCTGATGAAACGATTTTATTGGTAAAATGTCCAAACATAATTTTACGCTATTAGTTGCAGTTAATTAATGCTTCCAACTTATGTTAATAAAAACTAAGTATATTTGCTACTAAGAACACTGAAAAGTAACTATTAGTAAGTATAATTTTTAAAAATAAGTATAATTAGGTATGTCGCTTTAGAAATAAAAAATTGCAATATTTTCTTTTAAAAAAGTTTTGTGTATGCAATCTATCTAAAACCAAAAAGTCTTCAAATAAAAAACAAAATATTTATTTTATATACTGGCAGTTCATATAATTTCTTATATATAAAATAGTTTGAAAACAAACAAAAGCGTAACAAAAAGTTAAAAGTTATACGTACTTTCAAGGTAGTTAAATAAAAAAAAATAAAAAAATCACATTCAAATGTATACAGAGTTCAAAGAAAAGTTATCATTATTCGCCCTCACTGACACTGAATTAAAGTGCTACATTAACTGTTTTTTTCTTTTTGCTTGAAATCGTATTTGACTTGTCTGGAAATGTTTTTTTTATATATCAGTTATTGTATTTAAAAAAATTTTAAAATTCGATACAGCTGTATTCAATATTATTTTGTACAAATAAAGTTGACTTCAGAGTCTGTATTTTGAAACAAACTCTCAACCGGAGCTGTAAAGTAAGCATAAATAAGTAAAACTCTTAAAAGTAAGTATACTTATGAGCAGGGCTCGGATTTTGATGTTCTAAAAAACTACAAAAAACGACCAAAAAAATTACAAAAATTGCCTAAAAACTGCAGAAAATTCCCTAAAAAACGAAAACAATTACATTAAAAATAAAGAAAAAATTGAGCTTTAAAAATAATACATTACTAAACTTAAAATTATTTTAAATATTTATTTTCAGTATATCCTGAGTTTTTATCTAACATTTGTTTCATCTTTCTACATACCCTTTCGTCAGTTTCTCCACGCGCAGAGCTTTTTCAATCGAGGTCTATAAAGAAAGCTACTCTTTTTTCGAGAAGTAATGTTGTAATTGTTAAAGGGAATATGTTCAATATTTGCATTTTTAAATTTTTTAGTACGAAAAAAAAAACTAAAAATAATATTTTAAAATTACACTAAAACCCTATTTTAAATGACATTAAAACCCGTAAATTAAAAATTTCCAAAATTAAAAATGTCCAAAAGTGACAATAAAATAACTTTAAAATTGCTTAAAATGACCAAAGAATGCGCTAAATCTAGTAAAAATGACCTGAAAATGATAAAAAACGATGAAAAATTCCGAAAAATGACCTAAAAACTTTTCAAATTTGGAATTTGAATGTCAAACATTTTCTCACAATCGTTTTCCTTTTGTTTAAGTATAATAACAACAATGAGTGTAATTTCCAACAGATGGTCAGTAGTTAACACGTGTGATATGTCGGCCTTTGTAGTCTAGTGGAGAGTGCGCTTGACTATCAACCCAGAGGTTCCTGGTTCGAATCCGGGCTCGGGCATGATTCTTTTCACTTTCTTTGTTCTTTCCTTCATTTAAAAATTATGGAAAACTTAAAATCTACAACTAAATTGTGGAAAATTAGGAATTAAAGGACAGAAACAACTAAGGGCTGGAAATGCTTGCCGAGGTTAAGACATAACCCTAGCCTCGGTTAAAAGCAATTCAAATTGTCTTTCACGTCTGTTTCACCTAATCAATAATTCACGTATAGTTCTAATCAATTCCACTAAATAAATCTATCCTTTGCCTTTTAGGTTAAAGACCAAACCTTGTTTGTATAAGGCGCATGCCTTGGTTCCTTGACCGATTAAAAAAAAAAAAATTAAAACGCGGCAAATCTGGCCTAAACTTAACCTTAAGCGTTCAAAAGAACTCATGTCTCTCAGTAAAGACCACATCAGCACTATGGTAGGGATCCTTAGAGGGCACTGCCTTATTGGCAGACACGCTCAAAGATTGAACATACCCCACAACGGCTTCTGCAGAAGCTGTAGGGATGAGGAGGAGGAAGAATCTATACAGTACATTTCCTCTGCACTTGCCCAGCGCTGGCTCAAAAACGTTTCCTCCACTTAGGCAACTTGTTCTTCAATGACCTTGAAGAACTCTCGGATTCTTCGGTTTACCGAATCCTAGGCTTAGTAAACAGCTCAAATTGGTTTAAATAGAGATAGGAAAAGTTAGCCCTTGGTAGCACAATAGGCCTCATTGGCCTAAGTGTGTCTCGCTTGAGATGCCACACTAACCTAACCTAACCTAACCTAACCTAACCTAACCTAACCTAACCTAACCTAACCTAACCTAACCTAACCTAACCTAACCTAACCTTACTTAAACTAAGCATAATAACTAGTGTTAAACTTTTCACAAACAGAGTTCATTGTGATTGTTCTTACATCTTTTTATTATTCTTGATGCTCAGATTATTATTCAGATTTTATTAATTGTTTTACCACATTCTTAGCATTTGAATATTTTACAGTAAAGTCTGTTTGTCTGCTTGTTGACCGGCTTTTCTTTCCATGTCACCGCTTTATATGCATTGAACTGAAATAAAACGATTTCGTTTTCATTTCATTTTGCTACTTTGTGATATTGAAATACTTCTTTTGAATTGCATATTATGTGCTATACTCTAAATACGATGAACATTTACAGTCAAAGAAATATTTTATGTACATAAATGGCTTCAGCGAGACTGTGTTAAAAAATAAGTATAGCAGTGAGCGGACCGCCGCACAGTGGGCCCAAATGGACGTTTGCGTCTCATAAAAGATTTTTTAAAAATTACTCGTGCAGCCTGTATCATTATGAAAATAATCTAAGAAAAGGTCAAATTTTGTACTACAATGAAAATTTAATAAAAAAAAATTGACACGATTCAGTTATATTTCTTGCTAAAGTGTTTTCAAAACACAGTCCTATATAAGCAGCGAAATGAATAACGTTTTTAATCGAATTGTTCCAAGTGTTTTTAAATTGGTCATACAAGTATTGTATACCGTTAGAAAGCTTAAGGCTTAAGCTTTTTGAAATATTAAAAAAGAAAACAAAAAATTGATTTATGTAATAAATTTAATATTTTTTTATCAACCTGTTTTTTTTTTTACTTATTATCTTTGATTAAGGTTTAAAGAGTTGCGCTGTCTTGCGCTGTTTTCTTTCATAGTGCATTTGATTCCTTAGTGTATTGGTAACTAGACAAACAAAAAATAAAATGCTCTAATTTTGCCATTTTTGAGAAATTTAAATTTTCATAACGTAGGTGCATGGCAAAAAAATATCCCATAAACTTTATATTTTTTCTTCTTCTATTGAACTCTGTTGATGCAGTCGCAATTGATAGCTCCGTTAAAATCTGCATGTTTCTCAAATACATGTTTGTCTAGAAGAAACCAGTGGCATAGGAATGCAAAAGGAGGAACTTGCTGCCCTTTTGAACTCATCACATATTATGAACTCGTTTTTTTTTGGGTTTTTATGGTAACTTTGCACAATTCAACTATTTCTTTTATTTTTATGGATCCTATGCCTTTGTCCTTCATCGTATTATTCTATAACATATGTGTTCTAGTTTTTATCAAAATTCTTTAACAAATACGATTTTTGCGTTGATGTGTTGTGTGTAACCGTGATCATGGTTTTATATGTAGAGTATGGAGTCTGCCCCATAATCTCATGCATGTGGTGCCTCACTTTTACCACATACAACAAAACACTTTACTTTAAATTTAAATTTTAGATTTAAGACTTTATTTTAAAGATTTTAAAAATTAAAAAACTTTTATCAGCTTGTAAAAATAATCTTAATAAGCTTGTAATAATAAAATTAATGGATTTTGACAAAAAGTTTTTTTAATGATTTCTTGAATATCATAGAAAATATATTTTAAATTTGGATTCACTATTGCAAGAGACAAAAAATTTACACAATTTTGAAACACAAAATCGTATATTTTGAACTTGAAAAAAATTAGTACTAAAAACTAAAATGGATTTTGCAAAAAAATGTTCAAGTGATTTATTGAATATCAAAGAAAATATATTCCAAATTGAGCTTAAATATTAGAAGAACCAAAAAAGCTACAGAGTTCTTAAAGCCAAAATCGTATTTTCTTAAATTTAAAACAAAATTTTGGCACTAAAAACTGAATTGTGTTTAGAAAAATTACTTTAAATGATTTATTGAATATCATAGAAAATATATTTTAAAATTATCTTCATCATGCAAGAGACCAAAAAGTTACATAATTTTGAAACGCAAAGTCGTATTTTTTGAACTTGAAAAAAATTAGTACTAAAAACTAAAATGGATTTTTGAAAAAAGTAGTTCAAGTGATTTACTGAATATCATAGAAAATATATTCCGAATTGAGCTTAAATATTTCAAGAAACAAAAAAGTTACAGATTCGACAAAATCAAGAGACTCAAGAGACAAAATCGTATTTTTTTAAATTTAAAACCAAATTTTGGTACTAAAAACTAAAATGGATTACAAAAAAGTAGTTTAAATGACTTATTAAATATCATAGAAAATATATTTTAATATTAGCTTAATTATTGCAATAAACACGCAAGTCAGAGAATTTTGAAACGCGGAAGTCAAGCCATAATTGCCAAGCCAAATGTCTGCTCTTATGATCTTGCTACCAGGCGCTCAGTAAACGTAGCAAGCAACCGTCAATAAGTTTCTCTGCTGATTAATTGCTCTTGCCCCTCCTTCTGCCCCTCTGCGAAACAAAGTGAAGCCACTACTGTTTCCAAAACTACAAATATTTTATGGTTTGAATGAAATAATAATCCTCATTAAGGATATTTACTGCTTTTCTTTCAATGTTTATGTAGAGCAGTAGCCAAAATAAAAATAAATTTAAAATTTTTTTTTGATGTTATATGTATTTGACCAATTTTTCATTTCAATTTTTCTTGGAATGCATGTAAAACTACCTTATATACGACTTTTCTAGTAAAAATTCTTTTAAAATTTTGAACCATTCCCCTTGTCCCTTGCTCTCTATAATACTTAGTTTTACATCAGACTGCTTGACTCTAGACATGGCTTCTTACCCCTGACCAAACACCGGCTCTTTTAGAAAAACTCCTTAAAGTTTTGAGTACAGTATGTTGTAAAAGCACTATAATAATGACAAAAAATAATTACAGTTTGAGCGCTATAGGAGCAGAGCAGCATGCTTGTCTTTTGTGTATCAAGATGTGCGCACTTTTAGGCTGAACATTTTTAGGACAGTTTATGTTGTAAAACCACTGCAATAATTGCAAAAAATACTTACAGTTTAAGCAATATAGGTGCGATGCACCTGCCTTTTATATATTAAGATGTGCATACTTTAAGGCTGAACATATTTTAGGACAGTATATGTTGTAAAAGCACTGCAATAATGGCAAAAAATAGTTACAGTTTGAGTGAAATAGGTGCGATGCAGAATGCTTGCGTTTTACGTATTATAATACGTAATAATTATTAAGATTGTGATCTGGTGCAACATAGCTTCAGTTAATACTCAATATTGAATAAACCAACCTTAGCATCAAAAGTTTTTAGATCAGTGGGTAGCGTGTAGAACTTCCAATCGAAGTAGTTTGAGTTCGATTTTAACAGCGTACAGAGGAGGTTTTTTTTTAATATAATATTTGCTTGTTGTAATAGACTCAAGCAAAACGGAACAATTCTGAGACGGTTTTCGGAAAAAGCTTCGCTTCAATAATGCTAAAGTTTATCAACGACAGCTACTCCGCTGTCTGTATTGCTGACGAAACCTACTCACTGTATTGATGACGAAAGCTATTCGCTGCTATATACTAAAAGTAGCCTAAAGAAGTTTTCCCTTCAAAATCCTTCTGCTGACGTTCTGTTGAAGCATCATAAACACTCAATGTTTGTCTATACAACTACTAAAAAGTTACAAATATTCGCTAATGTTAAAAAAGATTTTAATTGATAAATAAATAATTACTAATTAATTTATACAGCAACCGTGGTAGCAGTATTATCGACGTTACCAATTTATCGACTTGAATACCTCTGTGCAGAATTATAAGACTGCAAAAAAAAAATAAAGGAAGTGTCCATTTCATTATTTTTGGAAATTCAATAGCCGCACTTTTTCAGCAACCAAATCTGGGGCCTAATTACGGATGCTGTCATCCGTGATCGAGTAAAATTACAAAGGGCATGACGAGACAAGTGCCTATCAATCTTGTACAATTTTTCTATTCGTCCCCTGATTTGGATTAAGAATAGAAAGAAACCGATTTGTGATTCGGTCCCTGATTTGGACTAAGAATAGTTGTGAAATCTATTACAAAAATATTAGTCATACAGTTCGATGGCGCTATGAACATATGCAAAGCGTTATTCAAATCGAATTAAGATGCTATACAACCTTGCAATGCAATTGTAAATTTGCAAAACTCAATTGTGATCGTGCTAGATTATGCAATCTATTAAGAAAAACCATTTTGCCGCTCGATAGCGTTTGAGACATAAACAATTTGAATTCACAGTAACTTTTTCGATGAAACAACATAAGATATAAAAGCAAAAAACAAACTCTCCAAGTATTTGTGTATTTGCAATTGTGAATTTGACATACGAAAATTGAATTCACAGTAAAAATTGAATTACTTTGTCGATAAAAACCACATGAAAAATATGATGTAAAGCAAAAATTAAACAGTTCTTCAAGTATTTCAAAAGAATGAATTACAACTTGACATATTAGAAAGAATAAATGCACACTAACAAAGAAATAAATAGGTGCCTCGAAGAATATAGATTTTTAATAAGAAGAAAAAATGGTTAAATAGTCAATGGAATGAAAAAAGTACTTTTAAACCAACTTACGCTAAATTCACACTGAGAGCTAAATGCCTATTTAGAGCATTTACTCTATATATTTGTCCCTGTTACTCCTACAATGAGTAAAGGGCCGTTCGTAAATGTGGCTTTCGTAATTGTGCATTTAGCTCTCAGTGTGAATAAAGCATTAGATGTTAGGTTTATTTTGTCATATTAATTATTTTTGATACTTGTTAAAAATGTAAAAACAATATTTTGAAACAAAGGAGGTAGCCCTTCTTGTTTTGATGACAAAAACCTTTAAACAATCTTTGCGCAAACTAGAAGAATTTTAGCAAATGCGAAAGGTAATCATAAATGCAATTTTTACTTTTTATGTTTAATATATATAGTTACAACTACTTTTATTGAGTGCTTATATTGAAATGAAATACATAAAAACCATCATCGAAAGTCAAAACTTTAATTTTTATGTCCTTATTTTCTCATTCTTAGGCAACGATGTTTTATAAAAAAATCGGTTGCAAATGTAATTATAGAGTAAAAATAATGTTTACCGAACTGTTGGCAAACATAAAAGCTTGGAGCAATCAATGTATCGGAGCTAATATATCAAATGTTAAATTTTGCACATTTGTAGAAAAAATGTTGCCCAAACTTTGGTCTAAGCTAAAATAATACAATTATTGAACCTGTAAACTATCTTAACATCGTAGGAGTAACTTTTGATGAATGTTTTACTTTTAAGAAACGTTGTTTAGAATTAAAAAAGCCTCTTTAAGCTATAATAATACAATTATTGAACATGTACACGATCTTAAGATCCTCCACACAAAAAAAAGGCTTCGTACTATGTACAAAACAATTATTATATTCTACAAAGCTGTTTGTTCTTTTCAGCCTACGAACGACTTTGTAAATAATACAAATGACCGTTTGTACATTGTACAAAGAAATATTTGTATATTTTTCAAACGCATTCGTTTCATCTACAAATATACGAACGCTGCTGCGATCGCTTTTTATATTATCAAACAATGTTCGTTCAGTTCACAAATTTATACATTATAGATTTTTACAAACTAGCGTTTGTAGAATGTACAAAGTTACGAATTCAAAAATTTTTTTCATGCGGCCAACACTACAAACGTTTGTACTATGTACAAAACATTTGTACATTCTACGAATAGCCTCTGTTTGTATTTATACAAAGATTTTATTCGTAATTTTATCCTAAATATTTTTTGGGTGTAGTAGTAACTTTTGATGAAGGATTTACTTCTAAAAAACATTGTTTAGATTTAAGAAAAATCCTCTTTAATAAATATTACTAGATCTCTTGTTTTTTCCAAAATCAATTACGCGCTCCTTTTATTTGGTTTGTGGGCTTAAACTAATTTAAAGATGATTTCCTTTCTTATATTTTTGTATGAAGACATTAAAAAAAAAAAATTTTTTTTTAATAAACTAAAAAATTTGTAAACAAATTTAGATTTAAAAAAAATACAATTTTTTTTGTCTGAGCTGGGTCTCAAACCCGCGTTCCCAAAAGCTTTTTTTGCATCATTTCAGTATAAGCTTTAGAAATAAATATTTGTAAACAATTTTAGATTTAAAAAAAAATAAAAATTTTTTTTTGTCCTAGCTGGGTTTTGAACCCGCATTGCTGAAAGCTTACTTTCATTTGAAATGATGCAAAATACGCTAAAGCTTGTTAACTACTGAGGTAGGCGAGTGGACAAAATGTCGACCCAACACATGAGAAGACGTGGGTTCGCATCTGGAAATTGTCAGTCTTTTTTATTTCAAATGATACTTATATTGCTTTTCTTTCAAACGTACATTTTCAAAAAGGGCTTCTTGCAGGACTTTTTAGAGTCGCGAGTAAGGCCTAAAAAATTTTCTCGTTTCAAATAAAAAAGTTATTGGGCTTGGATATGATTACGGAAGGGCTAAAAAATCCATATAGCCTGCTAGAAGCGCTTCGAAGCCCTGCTTTTGCCCACTGGGTTAAGTCGACTGAAAACAAAACCGAGGCGTTATGAAAAATCGCCCAAAAAAAAAATCGCCCAAAAATACTTCATACAAAATTGGACCATTTTTAAATTTTTTTGGGCAATTTTTATTTCTTGTTTTGGGTCGTTTTGAATTTTTTTTGGGGCATTTTTAATTTTTTTGGTCATTTTTCATTTTTTTGGCCAATTTTTAATTTATATACTTGTTGTTTTTAATTGTATAGGCATTTTCTTAAATGTCACTTTGGAAAAAATAAAATTTTAATCGAACTTTTACGCACGGTTTAGTTACAAGCAGGGAATATAAAAAACCGTTCCTTATACGTAGCGCTACAAAAGCAATTACTCCGCAATCGCTATTTTGCTTTATTTGCATATCGCTTTTAAACTTAAATAAGAGCACAACCCCTAGCAGGCCGAAGAGAGAGACCTAAATATAATGATAGCGTTGTTGTTACAAGAGCTCATAAACAGTGTTGCCGGAGCAATTTTTTTTTTGTAATCAGAACGCAAAATAAAAATAGCCAAAATGTAAAAAAATAACCAAAATAGTTATTCACCGTATTATAAAAAAAGAAACTAAACAAACTTGTATACCAATTTGTAGTAACTAAATAAAAAAAAAATAAACTGACCATTTCAGCCCTTGGAAGGACTTTAACCTAGCTTCTATTGATCAATTGCGTAGTGCGTGTTATTAAATGTTTGATCACAAATGACCGAGAACTGGATCTACGTGTTTTTATGCCAACTCCGAACGACTAAATTTAGTTCTACGGCCGCTGCATGGCTGCTTTACGGCTGCTGAATGCCACCAAATTTTTCAAAGCTCTTTGTCAACTCTTAGGCCTTTTCCACACTTGGTTAACTTAACTCTAAATCAAGTTGCTAGCCTGTGTATTTATACCGCAACTTTCAGATTAAGCAACTTGCACGCAACTAGTTCTCGACACGTTCTCAACCTTTTCAACGCAACGCAGCTTTCCGCAATTTTCATTGGCGACTTGTTGCATCAGTTTGTTGGTTTTGTGAATTCAATTATTTGTAGTGCAGTACGCTATATATTAATCAAGGTGAATAAGTTAATTAAGTTATTTTTTCATTAATAGAATTTATAAGAAGAGCAATAATTTGCAGTATGAATTAGCAAGTGTTAAATATTAAATTAGTGCAAGAAGTCGAAACACATGAGTTATTATATGATTAAATTAATTATATGTTGCATGACTTTTGCAGCAAGTCTGAAAGCATTCGGTTTATAGTTGCATTGATTTTCAACTTTTTTGCTGTTGCGTTGAAGTTGCGTTAGAATTGCGTTGGGATTGCGTTGGAATCGCGTTGACCAAGTGGGAAAAAGGCCTAAGCAAAGATTATATAGTATAAAGATGTGCCACGTAGAACATTAAAAAGTAACAAATATTTTTCAGATCACTACGTAAGCTTTTGTGAGCGCGATGAAATAGCTTTCTTGAGAGAAAAGTTTCCAATCCTAGCATGCACATTCTCTCTGCAATGCTCTTTCACTCTTCACTCCTCAATGCTTCACAGCATAGATCACCACTGCATGGTTTCTCATAGCTAGTGAGAGTCGTGAAATTTAATGTTGTAATTGTTTTTTCCGTTGTTGTTGTTGGAATCAAGCAATTGTGATCTCTGCTCGACAGCAACAAATGTTTTTGTTTGCATTATTTTCATGATGATTTACTTATATTGTGCGAAACAGATTTTTCTTATTCACTGCTTGCTATTAATGTTGACTATTTTTTATTGACTCAGCCAGAGCAGAGCATCTGCATATATATTCAGAATCTTAAGGAAAACTGAATAACGACATACGAATCCCTCCAATGAATTCAAAAGTGCTTATAAATAAAATTTTTAATTCACATTGAATTTTAAAAAATTGTTTAGCAATTATTTAAATTTTTTTTTTTTATTATTCAGAATAATTAGTTATTTTTTTATTCATATGAATGCTATTTACAAAAAACGCAATTCGAAAAGAATTTCAAATTTTTCAATGATTAATTTTTTGTAAATTATTATTTTTTGTTTCCTTGCCTATTCATGTGTTATTCATTATTAATTTTTTATTTATTATTAATTTGGTTCATTATTCAAAAGTGAATACCAAGATTTTTTTCACTTTATTTATTATTCAAAAGTGAATGAAAAATTAGAAATGAATACGAAATTTATAATGAATAAAAAATTAATAATGAATAAAAAAATAATAAAAAAATTTATATCGAACATTTTATTCATAAAATAGTAGTGAATAACAAAGTTTCTTATACAGTGTATTTTTTATTTAAAAGTGAATAACAAATTAATAACAGTGGCAAACAATTTGAAAAAAGTTTGTGCAACGAAAACTACATTGCTAATTCGATTGAGTATTTTTTCTAGATAATAAAAATCATTAATACTTTTCCAGGTTCGTTCGAATTTTTTTAGAAGAATTTTTCGACTTTTTTGAGTTTTGTAAAATATTTCCCCAGCTATGATCCTATAACTCTAAAAGTATAAATTTATTTTACAAGTTTTATAAATATTTACAAATGACACATGTATACCTTTTATTTCAGCATTTATTTGTACGATTTTTGTAGGCATTTTCTGAATACTACATTTGTGAAAGAGTTTAAAATATACCCTTTATTTAAATTTCCCGTATATTAAAGTGCGCAAAAATATGACTTTGATACATAATTAGGTTTTATTTTTACTTTGTTGTTTAAAAAAATATTTCAACGAAAATATTGAGGTAAAAAGTATGATTGTAGCAGGTTGGATATTTACGTATTTCGGTTTTAGTAAAAATACTCAAAATTACCTGCATCAAAGTCGACGTGGTGAGTTCGTAATAAACAAATTCTTCAGACTTTAAAAACCCAATTATCATATATTTAACTAAAGATTTTGTTTACAAACAATGTTCTTAGCGTTTTTAGCTAATTTTAAAAATCCCTAAGCCGCAATTTTACGTTATAATAGGATTTGCAACACTGTTAACTCTTTGAAATGAGTAAAATGTCAGAAATAACGTAAACAAAGGTACGTCAAAAATAAATAAAAACAAAACAACGAAATCTTCGCGCTGGTATAAATAACTAGCGGAAACACTGTGTGTTGCTGCCACGCCCCCGTTGGCAAACGCCCATAACATGCTATCAGTGAAACGGCACGAGTAAATTGTGGTCGAGTACCGAATTCCGAAGCTGTGCGGCCACCTTTTTCCAAAAATTTCAGTTGTGTGGGAGGGGTAACGCCCATAAAATGTTATCAGTGAAACGTGTAAATTGTAGTCGAATACCGAATTCCGAGGCTATGCGACCTCTAACTCCAAAGCTATTCGATATCGCAAATTTGGGTGGTGTCGGAGGTGCCACGCCTCCTTTCCCAACGCCCATCACATGTTATCAGGGAAACGCTACTTGTAAATTGTGGTCGAATACCAAATTCTGAGGCTTTTCGAAATATAATTAAAAAGCTATCCGATATCGCATATTTGGCCTGCATAGGAGGTAATTTTGAGTATTAACCATATTTTTTACACTCTTTCACAAATGTAGTATTTAGAAAATTTATACAAAAATTGTTAGATCAATACAAATGATAGCTTAAATGAAAGATATAAATGTCTTATTTGCAAACATGTATAAATTTTATAATATGAAAAAATACTTTTGAAGTTATAGGATCATAACTGGAGACATATTTTTCAAAACTTAAAAAAATCGTAAAAATCTTTGAAAATTCTTTAATTCTTTTCGAATTGCATTCGTTCTACAATACTCTTACAATTTAACTCAAAGTCTATATTAATAAAACTTATTTTCTGGTTTAATTCTGGTTTCTGTTTAATTGACATTAAAGAAATCTAAATGGCTTAACGGACTTCGCTCAATTTGAGCACACAATATGTGCAAACTCGATTAGATTGTAACATACTTAGTTTTGATTACGCTCATTCCACCCATTTTCACTTACGTAAATTTTGATATTGAAAATTTTTCTTGAAAAAATTTTTCGCAAATTAAATTTCAAAAATTTCAGTAATTTTAGTACCAAAAACATTCACATATCTTTAAAATTTCAGAAATTTTCGGTACAATGACTTTTTCACAAAACATCGTTCCCCAAGAATGAGAAAAAACGACATGAAAATCAAAACTTTGACTTTCGATGCAAATATATCCGCTATTTTTAAATATATTTAATTCAAATTTGTTTGATCAAAGTTTTAATAAAAGCCCTTTACAAAAATAGCAGCTGTATCGTTAGGTCAGTAAATATATTCTTTAATTTTTTTTTTCAAAAACGGTCCAAAATATTGCATTTTTACTCAAAAAATGATAAAAAAAATGTTTTTGTTGTATAAATAAGAACAATTAAAAATTGCATTTCTGAGTACTTTTCATATAGTAAAGCATGTATTTGCAATAATAAAAATAAAAATATATAAAAGTAGCTAAATAAAAAATGTTTCCGCAAAGAAATAACTTAAAAAATATTGCTTACAACATTATTCGCGGCTAGGCTTCAACTGATGGAATCGCCCTTACAATAATATAACACTAAAATATCATGTGGCAAAGCGGCAAAAAAACAAACAAGCCAACACACAAAATATACCTAGATTATGTCATCTTTATGATATTATATTCTTAAAATTATATAACAAAAAGAAAAGAGATAATGCAAAAATATATAATAACTTTAAACTATATAATGTTCGTAGGGTAGTTTAGTAAAAAAATTGCCTACATTTTTTAAGTAAAACCTAATGAAATTCTGCTACATTTTGTTGGCAGCTACATCGTTTATTCAGATGTTTCGTGCATCAAATCTTTACATATCTTTTCTATTGCTTTTCAATATTATGCTCACATTTGCTCACATTGCCGCTTACTTATTCTCTCGCTCTCAAAAGCTTTAAATCGTTCGCTCGCTGACTCTCATAAAGCTTTTATGTGGATTTATGATAAATCCACATTCAAATTTTACTGTGCCACTTGCTTGTATGGCGGTGGCACATCTTTCTATTATATTATCTGTGGCCTAAGGCTTCCTGTCTACAGTACTTTTGGATATAATTCTCTTTTCAATAGAAGTCCTTCGCCCACTGCTTAGAGATTACAACTATCAGTAAGTCTGACACCGACTTCGGCTATAATTAAAAATAGAATTATATCCAGAAGTACTGAAGACAGCGAGCAATGAAAATTGGGTCATTTTTAATTTTTTTTTTTGTGTTTTTTCATTTAATTTTTGGGTCATATTCCATTTGGGTGATTTTTTATTTTCTGTATAAAGTTTTGGCTGATTTTTCATATTTTTTGGGCGATTTTTCATTTTATATTTGAGCCATTTTTTATTTCTTTTTGGGGCATTTTTCATTTGGGCGATTTTTCATTTTTTTTGGGCGATTTTTTATTGAGCGATTTCTCATAACGCCCAAAACTGAATTATTGATCTAGCTGTGTTCCACGCATATAGCACTAAAACACACAAAATCTGGAGCAGCTCTCATGATCCTAGCCAGAGTTATGACACTTAAACAAAAGACCCGTTCATATATCTTATATGGTGATTGCGAATTTTAAAGCAAGATTTCTCGAAACTCTGAAATCAGACAAAAGCTGTTTTTGCCTATCGACACAGAATTGTAGCCATATTGTATTATGTAAACTTTAAGTCCAATCCATCTACAATAAAACTACCGGATATTAAACCATAAACAATAATAATGAATAACCGCACATCTATTTAATATATCAGGAAAATTATAAAAACTATCTTTCAATAAAATATTTACCAAATGTTATAAAACTAAACGAAAACTTAAACGAAAAGATGAATTTTACTAATAAATTGCTTTGTGCCATATTATTATTATATGTTTATTTGCTTAAAATCTAACAATTGCGTGAATAAAGGTCAATTCCAATTGCAATAAGCTTCGTAAAAAACACTTAACTCCAGCTTTTCAAGTCCTTGAAGTGGTTATACTGATTACATATTAAAAAGCTATGAAAAAATTAACTTTACTAAGTAGCATATTTACAAAAAATATCAAACAAAATCTTCAATTTTATAACGACAATAAAAAAAACCACTTCGATTTTAAGAGTTTCATTTTGAGGTTTGGCATTATCTGCACGAAGATGTGCGGTTTTCAATAACTTGCCAAAGCCATGCATATACGATTTTTAAATGAAGTTTAAAAGAGAAGCAAAAGCTGTAGTTGATTGAATGTTAATTAAAATTATAACGACATTAATGTTATAGAATCATGAGTTTCCACAAAATATGGTTATAAGTCTTTGAACAAATCATATAATTACCTATCTTGTGTATGACTTAACTGCAAAAAAAAAAGAACCTTACCTTTACTTATGTTTTTTTATATATAAATATACTTACTGTTAATTTAATAAACTTAAGTCGTTGTAGTAATAAAACCAGTAAATCAGGACATTTTTATAATAAAATAAAATAAAATAAAATTTATTTGTTTATAATTCAACTTAAGCGTCTTATAAAATAAAATTAAAAAATCGTAAAAAATATTTCGTAAGCATTAAAAGTTGCAAGTTGAATAGCTCACAGAAAAATTGAAATTGAATCGTTTAAGCATAACTTTATCTTGATTTTTTAAGAACTAAATTTTGAATAAATGTAAAATAAATATAAAATTATTACAAAATTATTTCTCTTTCAACTAGCTCTTTCATTTTGTATTTTCATCTTTGATCTTTAATCCTGAAAAATTAATGCTTATGTATTGATTTTCATTTTCAATTTGTTATAATACAATTACAAGTGATTGTCGTGAAATTTATTTCCATTGAAGCTGGCTCATAAAATCGATAAGCTTACAAATAGCTATCATCAGTGAAAATTTAATTTAAATGTTAGAAATATAAACTTACATTTTAATATCTCAATACTAGGAAGTTGCTTTGAGTGTTTCTCGAAACACTGCCAACTTTAGCATAGGTTTGCAACATTTGCCATCGTCACAGCAGGAGTTTGTTCAAGGAGTGGTACAACTGTATGTGGAAATGTTGCCAATACCAATGGCAAAACTAACAACAGTTATTCAACAGTTCAAATAAAAAACACATTTTCAATTTGAGATATGATCGTAAAACCCACATAAATAAACAGATACATTGGATTGTATGTAATTGCAAATGCAACAAGCTGTGTTGCTAGTGTTGTTTTTCAATACTTTTCTGATTTTATATTACATGGACACATTTTATTTTTTTTTTTGCAAAACAATCCTGCGGTTGCACACACACACTTGCAAAAAAAAAATATTTTGTGAAGAAAAAACTGGCGTGAAAAAATGCATACTGAGTAATGAAATTTTTGGAATCACTTTGAAAAAGTAATGATATTCGTATTTTTTACTACTTTTCTAATCTTTTTGTTTTTATTTATAAATATTACCTTTTACTGCTACATTCTTACCTGTAATTTTTTCTTTCAAATCAGACATCATTTCATACTTAAAAATTATTACTTTTTACTTTATATTTTCTAACACGTAACTTCATCGGCCTTACGGTTAGCATGTTGCATCCCAGTGGGGAAATGAAATGAGAACTCATTACTGCCATAACTAGCTCAGTAACTAGTTATCCTGTAAGCACATGTCTTTGCGTCTTCGCTTACAAAAAATGCCTCGTAACAACAGTCGTGAATGTAGCCTATCAACTCAAAACCTTACATCCTCGCTTACGATTTGAAAATAAATAACCTAAGCTGTAATGCCTGATAATTTAACAACAAAAATATATATTTTTTTTTTTGTTATGTCAGTTCATGTTTTCAAACATAAAAAATGTGTTTTGTCCTTTCAAACAAAAACAACAACAAATAAGAGAATACAAAAATGCGCATTCAATTATTGCTCATTTTTAAGACCGGTTTCGATGCGTAAAGTGCAATTGCTAGATCTTTAGTGCCCAAAATGATTTCCATGCGTTCGGTTAATCAAGTTTATACTATAAAATGAAATAAAACAAAACATTTAAACAAAAATCAATACGGTAAGTGTGATTTGAAAACTAAATTACAATTATTTTTATATCTTGTTATAAAAGAAATAATTATATATTTACAATTTTAAAAAGAAAAATAAATTTAACTCCGCCAGCAACTAGTAATACTTCAGAAGTTTCTAAAAATGTATGAATTGTAGCAAACAATGATGACATAAAAAAAATTTAAAATTAACCATTCAAGACAGTGCAGGGATCTCAAAAACGTAGTCCAAATGATCTACGGTAAGAATTGCCTCAAGTTTCCTGGTTGGACAGTTATTACTTTTTTTTTCAACGTGCAATGTCATCTCAAATGATTACTTCGAAATTAGTATTTTATATATTTAATAACAGGTGCACTTTTAAAGGAGGGCTATACGAAGGAGAAATTTGAAATATAACTAAAAAAGGGCTTCAAAAACTATAAAATTATTTTCTTAAAAATAAATGTATAAACAAAAAATGCTTAATTTAAATAAGACTAACTTTTATTAATTTGTAATTTAAATGTTTAATGAGCTGTGCTTTTTTTATAATTTATTAAAAAAATGTTTTAAACAAATATTACAAATTTTAAACAAAAAAAAAAATTACAAATATTTTAATAAAAAAATGTATTTTTGATTTTTTTTTTAATTTTTTAGAATTTTTGCATTAAACTTAATTTTTTTTTTTTAATTTTTGAAAATTTTTTGTTTTAATTCTATATGTATACAGGCATAATTTATTAATAAAAATTAATTTCCACTGAAAGAAAACAACGAGTACTCTTTTTTGGCAGTAATAAAGCTAAGTACTTACTTTTTGAGTTATAAGTTATGCTGCAGGTAATGGGTTACATTCTGACTTACAAGTAATACGAGAGTTAATTAGTTACCCTCTGACTTATAGGTAATACTGGAGGTAAGTAGTTGTCTTCTGACGTATGGGTAATGGAGGTGGTAAAGAGGTGACCTCTGACTTATGGGAAATGCAGGGGTAAGTAGCTGACCTCTGACTTATAGGTAATACAGGCGGTAACTACCCTGCAGTAGGGCTCACCAGACACGAATGAGTGAGTTCACTAGCTATCGGTAATCACTACTTGTTACCGGATATACCTTTCACTCATGAATTTAACACGGAGATGTCATTGCCTTGCCGGTTATGATTTCATTACTCTCTGCATTACTATTCAATAGCTACTTCATTAGTTATGTTACTTTTATGTGAAAAAAAAAAATTAAAGGAATGCATTTGCATTACCTGCTGCATTACCTTGGGTACTAGAGTTCACTTGCTACCATTCATACATGAAATCATGACCGTTGATAGTCGCGAGTAATTTCCAGTACTGGAGGGTAGTAATACTCTGATTTATTGGTAATACTGGATGTAATTAGTTTACCTCTTACTTATAAGTAATGGAGGATGTAAGTACCACACATTACCGCCTATGACAAGCCCATGTTAAAATAATGCCTTATTTGTGTGTGATTACAGCAGGGAACTACCTCCCATTACCAAGTAACCATTATATAACTAGTTCACTAATGATTACTTCTCCTACTGGGATCTTACTTCATACTGCTTTCTTCTTACTTCTTCTTAGTTCTTAAGAGAGTTGAAATTTTAAACTTTTATAACTTTTTTACCAAGTTAAATAAAATCATTTTTTCATTTTCATATTCATATTCATTTTTATATTCATATTAATTTTTATATCCATATCCATTTTCGTTTTCATATTCATATTCATATTCAAATGAATTTTCATTTTCATATTCATATTCACTTTCATTTTTATATTCATATTCATTTTTATATCCATATCTATAATCATTTTCATATTCATATTCATATTCATATTCATATTCATATTCATATTCATATACATATTCATATTCATTTTTCATACTCATATTCATATTCCTATTCATATTCATATTCATTTCATATTCATATTCATATTCATATTCATATTCATATTCATTTCATATTCATATTCATATTCATATTCATATTCATATTCATATTCATATTCATATTCCTATTCATATTCATTTTTATATTCATATTCATATTAATTTTCATACTTATATGCATATTCATATTCATAGTCATATTCATTTTCATATTCATATACATATTCATATTCATATTCATTTTATTTGTACATTCATATTCATTTTTATATTTCTAATCATTTTCATAATCATTCTCTCCTAATCATATTCCTATTCATATTCATATTCTTATTCATATTTATTTTCATTTTCATATTAATATTCATTTTCATATTAATATTAATTTTCATATTCATATTCATTTTCATATTCATATTCATATGGGCATTTCCGCCAAAAGATCTTCCACGAATGAAAATTTAAATGTTACTTAAAATTCGTTTAAACCTCCATAATAGAGAAAAAAATGTTTAAATTTATATTGTGAGAGTACTGAGAGCTGATCTCATTCGAATTTAAAAAAATGGCAGCAAACATGATGAATGGCAACAAAAGTTAAAAAATGGTGACAAAAGTTAAAAGATTTTAACAAAAGTTTAAGTTTTATAAGTAAAATAACTTCGCAAATTTTTTCGTTTATATTGATGCAGGTAAAAACCACTTCTATGTTATGTCACGTAACGTATCAGTTTTGGTGGCTTCTATCTGAGAGCTGAACTTTTGACAACTCTTAGCTTTTACACCTTTTATAGTGCGCTTAGTAAACTACTGAAAAATCATAATAAGAAAACTGTTAGTTTAATTTTTATTTATTTTTCCACTCATTAAAGTCATACGACTGTCACGTGCGCAGCTACGGAAATACATATTCATATTCATATTCATATTCATATTCATATTCACATTCATATTCATATTCATATTCATATTCATTTTCATATTCATATTCATATAAATATTCATATTCATATTCATTTTTGTATTCATATTCATATTCATGTTCATATTAATTTTCATATTCATATTCATATTCATTTGCATTCATATTCATATTCATATAAATATTCATATTCATATTCATTTTTGTATTCATATTCATTTTCATTTTTATAATCATATTCATATTCATTTTCATATTCATATTCATATTCATATTCATTTTCATATTCATATTCATATTCATGTTCATATTAATTTTCATATTCATATTCATATTCATTTGCATTCATATTCATATTCATGTTCGCGAAAGTACTCCGTAATCCATCGAAAGTGTATCGCCTTAACTACTGTTTTTGAGTCAAACCCATGAAAGTTTGTCATTAATTTTTTTGAGTGTAAGTGAAGTGAGCGTAGCTATTATTCTTTCTCTCATAGGTTTTGCTTATAAAAGCTTTTGTTGCTTGTTATTTTTTGTAGTTTTTGCTTTATTTAGTTGTTGCATTACATTTGTTGATTAACGCAATCGAAAGTAAAAGTTGATTGATTGGATTTTTTGTTGTTTGTTCTTGTGTTTTTCATAGATAATTTCGTAAGCAAAATTAAAGTACAATTGTTTGGAATTGTTTGGCTTTAGTGACACTCAGAACAATTAAATTTTGTGAATGTATAAAATTCCATTAGGTTTTTTGTTCAATCGCTTGTATCTTACTTGGAATAGTTTAACTCAAATAATTTCAATTATTTCTCTATTCAAAGCCATATCCGACTATCATATATTCGCACATTTTATGCATATTTGAAGCATGTTGCTGTTATTTGTTAATTTTTCGCTCAACTGCATACATATTCAAACACGCACACATGCAGACATGCATTCACACACATGAACATACAATCTCTGTGAGTGAAGGATCAATGCTTAGTTTTGATTTTTTACTGCTTTAACTATTTTTCTTTTTAAGCCATGCTTGCTTGCGTTCCCAACAGCTGAAGTGCAGCCTTTACCACTCTTATGTTGGACATTTTCACATTATCAAAAAAGGTCGCTGATAAATCGCTCGAAATTTATTAAGCTTAGTATATGTTTATGTGATTGTTTGTATGTAAATGCTTGTCGTATATTTATCACTTTTACTTCTCTTCCACACTTTGCTACTTTTTCCTACTGTTATTTTGAATTTATATCTTTTTTATATTATTTTTTGGATATAATTTTCAACATTTTTGGGTTTTGTTAAAATAACGTGCAAAGCAGCAAATGCGGCATATGTAAAAAATTACCTCAATTATTAAAATTAAGCCGATTTTTAAATGTGGAAACCCTTGTTTTGCATCCCACATCTGTTGTTTTCTTCTAATTTGTCTGCTTTTATGCAAGCATACAAAAATAATCTCTAGCAAATTAATATTTTCTACCTAAGTAATGTAACATATTTTCATTTGAAGTGCTTTATTCTGTATATCATTAATTTTAAGTATTATGAATTAAGTATCATTAGGTATTAGCAGAAAAAAAAAACAAAAACGTTATTTAAATTTAGAGCAGAAATAAAATAAATCTAAATTTACTGATCAGACTCTAAAATCTTTTCAGTTGATGAATCTCAGATAATCTCAGAATTAAATAAGTAATATTGAATTCTAAGTATTGAGTATCAATTTTATAACATCTATCTTAAATAAAAAAATATATAAAAAATTTAAACTAAAATTAAATTAAAATTAAGATATTACCCAGATTTCAAGAAGTAAAAAAAGTAAAAAATAAAAAATAAAAATTAAAAATTAAAAATTAAAAATTAAAAATTAAAAATTAAAAATTAAAAATTAAAAATTAAAAATTAAAAATTAAAATTAAAAATTAAAAATTAAAAATTAAAAATTAAAAATTAAAAATTAAAAATTAAAAATTAAAAATTGAAAATTAAAAATTAAAAATTAAAAATTAAAAATTAAAAATTAAAAATTAAAAATTAAAAATTAAAAATTAAAAATTAAAAATTAAAAATTAAAAATTAAAAATTAAAAATTAAAAATTAAAAATTAAAAATTAAAAATTAAAAATTAAAAATTAAAAATTAAAAATTAAAAATTAAAAACTAAAAATTAAAAATTAAAAATTAAAAATTAAAAATTAAAAATTAAAAATTAAAAATTAAAAATTAAAAATTAAAAATTAAAAATTAAAAACTAAAAATTAAAAATTAAAAATTAAAAATTAAAAATTAAAAATTAAAAATTAAAAATTAAAAATTAAAAATTAAAAATTAAAAATTAAAAATTAAAAATTAAAAATTAAAAATTAAAAATTAAAAATTAAAAATTAAAAATTAAAAATTAAAAATTAAAAATTAAAAATTAAAAATTAAAAATTAAAAATTAAAAATGAAAAATTAAAAATTAAAAATTAAAAATTAAAAATTAAAAATTAAAAATTAAAAATTAAAAATTAAAAATTAAAAATTAAAAATTAAAAATTAAAAATTAAAAATTAAAAATTAAAAATTAAAAATTAAAAATTAAAAATTAAAAATTAAAAATTAAAAATTAAAAATTAAAAATTAAAAATTAAAAATTAAAAATTAAAAATTAAAAATTAAAAATTAAAAATTAAAAATCAAAAATTAAAAATTAAAAATTAAAAATTAAAAATTAAAAATTAAAAATTAAAAATTAAAAATTAAAAATTAAAAATTAAAAATTAAAAATTAAAAATTAAAAATTAAAAATTAAAAATTAAAAATTAAAAATTAAAAATTAAAAATTAAAAATTAAAAATTAAAAATTAAAAATTAAAAATTAAAAATTAAAAATTAAAAATTAAAAATTAAAAATTAAAAATTAAAAATTAAAAATTAAAAATTAAAAATTAAAAATTAAAAATTAAAAATAAAAAATTAAAAATTAAAAATTAAAAATTAAAAATTAAAAATTAAAAATTAAAAATTAAAAATTAAAAATTAAAAGTTAAAAATTAAAAATTAAAAATTAAAAATTAAAAATTAAAAATTTAAAATTAAAAATTAAAAATTAAAAATTAAAAATTAAAAATTAAAAATTAAAAATTAAAAATTAAAAATTAAAAATTAAAAATTAAAAATTAAAAATTAAAAATTAAAAATTAAAAATTAAAAATTAAAAATTAAAAATTAAAAATTAAAAATTAAAAATTAAAAATTAAAAATTAAAAATTAAAAATTAAAAATTAAAAATTAAAAATTAAAAATTAAAAATTAAAAATTAAAAATTAAAAATTAAAAATTAAAAATTAAAAATTAAAAATTAAAAATTAAAAATTAAAAATTAAAAATTAAAAATTAAAAATTAAAAATTAAAAATTAAAAATTAAAAATTAAAAATTAAAAATTAAAAATTAAAAATTAAAAATTAAAAATTAAAAATTAAAAATTAAAAATTAAAAATTAAAAATTAAAAATTAAAAATTAAAAATTAAAAATTAAAAATTAAAAATTAAAAATTAAAAATTAAAAATTAAAAATTAAAAATTAAAAATTAAAAATTAAAAATTAAAAATTAAAAATTAAAAATTAAAAATTAAAAATTAAAAATTAAAAATTAAAAATTAAAAATTAAAAATTAAAAATTAAAAATTAAAAATTAAAAATTAAAAATTAAAAATTAAAAATTAAAAATTAAAAATTAAAAATTAAAAATTAAAAATTAATAATTAAAAATTAAATTCTTAGAGATGTCTTAGAATTGCATGACACTCATTACTGGTCTCTGCTGTGAATCATGATCTACAAAATAAGATTCCTGCATTATAATTTATCTTGCAAATAATTTATATGAATTTAACAACAACTTCTGTATAGCCCAAATTTTATTTAAACTCAAATCATATATCAAAAGTAAGCAAAACATTGCAACAGAAATTAATTTATAGCATAATTAACTAAGTTGTATAATAAATCAAAAATAGACACCCGCTATTAGTCAGAAATCAATGAAACTTTAAAAATTTATTCGATCCAATATATCTTTGTTAAACACTAAATACTTAAGTTAAAAAAGCATTTAGCCAAAACTGAAAAGTAATATCCCGTTTGTTTAACATCGCAGTCATAAATTTTAGCCACGCTGCAAAGCTTTTTTTCTGGTTTCTCCTACCGCTTTTAATTTTTTCAAAAGTCAAACATTTAAATCTTGCTCAAATGTCGTATAAACAATCGACCTTATGTGAAACAAAAACTATTGGCTCCGATTAAATAATGATTGCATTTTTCTGCTATTGTTTTATTATTTATTGCTAGATAATTTTATGTAGCTTTCGGTGTTGATTTTCTCTACGATCTCTACACACCAATGGGCAGCCTTATATGTAAAACAAGTGTTGGCCTCATCAGATGCTGGTTGCTGTTTTGGTTTTTGTTGCTCTTGTAGCTAGCCGGCTTTCTGCAACTTCCTACGTAGCCATCCCATTAACTAATCTTTATCATCATTATCATCAACATCACTGTCATAATCATCGTCTACAGCGAAACCTGCTGCCTTAGTTAGCGTTGCTAGGTTTTAGTCACTGACGTCGCGTGTCATAGCGGTTCACATGTTGTTTTGCTGCTGATTGGGATTAATTATGACAGCGTTGCTTTAGTGAAGATTTCATTTGGGTTTTTTTTTTTCTTTGCTTTGGTATCTTCTTTCTTAATAACTGCACAACTTAGCTGCTAATTATTGAGTTAAATTTTAAGCTTGTATTAATTTTCGTTAGTCATTGATTTGGATCTCTTTGAAGAGGACAAGAAAGAGCCAGCTTAATAAAAATATAACAAAAAAAATGTCTAACATAATAAATGATGTTTTAATGAACTCGCATGTTATTTGCTAGGTGGTTCAAGAGAAAAAAAATCCACACAGAAAGGTTTTTTGAACTTAAAAATGAAACAAAATTAAAAATATGATACAGTTTTCTAACATGAGGCTTTCTACCCATACATATGTACTTGTATGTATGCATATAAGAAGAATGCCCTGAAGGGAAAAACTGATGAGTAAATCTTGATTCCAAGTCATTTTTAAAGATACTCAAGCTAAGCAAATTACTGAGGATGTGGGAGAGTAGTTAATTGATAGTTAGAAATGCTTCTTTTTTTGCAGATAATAATTCTTAAAAGATACGAGAGTCAGCATCAGTGACTGAACTGCTTTGTTTAAAATGTTCGTTTTATTTATAATTTATTTTAAAAGTTTTTCCTTAGATTTAATTACAGTTCTGAGTACCATGTGTTTTTTAATATATATTTTCTATATAATATGTTCTTTTTTGATATTTAAACTAATTTATGTAATGAATAAACAATTATCTGTATTTTTCTCAAAATTTTTACTAAACATCTATATATATTTTTTTGTCCTTGCAGCACGAATAAAACACTTTAAATTTCGCAGTAATTTTCAGGCTGGGTAAGTTGAACTTTTATCTCATCTATGCAAAAATTTTCTCATTAAACAAAACAAGATAAAATAATTAAAATTTTTCTACTTTCAATACTTGAAAGTCTTGTTTATTTATAAAAAAACTGTTGATATTTTTTACTATCAAAAGACAATAACACGTTTCAGAGTGAAGAAAGTCAGTGACTTAACTCTTTAACCTTATCACAAGTATAGTTGAAATGAGTTTGTTAAAAATGTGCAGCATACACATATTTAGCTAGCTACTATAACCAGTGCTACTCTAGAATTTATTTTTTTAAATTTTTTCTTTGGTAATTTTATTTAACTTTTCTTTAAAAATAGAGGAGATTTGATAGAATGTGTAATAAAATAAGAAAAATAGATGTGTTTTAAAACAAAAATATTTTGTGTTCATTTGAGTTGTCTAAATTTGTAGTAGCTTTAATTTGCTCTCCACAGAAGGTCCCTCTGCATACGAAAAAAAGCATTGGTTTGTGACTAAGATAATACAATATGACTTCTGCTGACGTTCTATCGAATCAATATTAACACTCATTGTTTATCAAAATAACCATTACAAACTAAAACATATAAATATAAAAAAGGTTTTGATTGATTCATGAAATTTATAATTGTCAATTAATTTTTAAAATAACCGTAATTACAGTATTATCGACTATACCAATTCATTTGAAGTGAATACATCTGTGCCTCAAGATGTCATTATAGACACATGGAAACAGAATTCACGGTAACTTTTTCGATGAAATAAAAATATAAAATGAAAAAAATCTTGTTTCTTAAGATTGAATAAAAACTTGTCATAGTGAAAGGAGTCCATGTGTTCCTTGAACACAGAATTTAATAGTAGGTAGGAAAGGGCGTTGGTCCAAGAAACATACAATTTTAATACTTATTGGTATAAAAGTCATTGGTATAAAAAAACAATTTTTAGCCATAACATTTGATATTGAAGTAATTTTTTTAAATAAATTATTTCTTAAAGACAAAGCATTTACTCAAAAAATATAAACACTTGTTCAATTCAAATACAATTTTGTCACACAAATCAAAGCAAAATAGAGCAAAAAATTTTGTGTCAAACTGAAACCAGGTTTTGCATAAAAATAACATGTTTTATGAAAGAGTGTAAAAAATACAATACCCAGTTAATTAAGATTGTTATAATTAATGATTTGTTTTTCTGATAAAAAAGTTTGTTTTTTGTTTTCTCAACAAGTAAGGCAAAAATGTCCAGGCCATTAATTTGGACTGCTCTTTGACACCAAAGTAAAGTTTTTCAATGCGTGTCTGAAGGTGTTGCACAAACAAAAAACAAAAATGTTAATAATAATAAAAATACATGTAGTTCAAATTTCATGAAAATTTTAACAATGTATCAAAAATAACAACTACAACAAAAATTTAATTAGAGTTGTGCTGATGAATGAATGACTGAATGATGATGAATGAATGAATGAAGGGTATGACTGCAGGCTATGTTTGTTTGTAGGCTATAGATATTGTTATAAATAAATATGTGAAGGTGCGTGTTTGCCAGATGTGTAGATATGTTTGTGTAAATTGCATGCGTGCATGAAAAAACATGGAATGTGTGCATATTAGTTTGCGTGTGTATATGTGAGTGTGGGTGCATGAGAATGTGTGCTGCATTTTCACTACTGTAACTTTTTTCACTTTTCCTATCTTGCTGTTTTTGTTAAAATTTATTGTTTAACGCATTTGGAGCGGAAAATGCAACAATATAGTTTTTAATTGAAAATTTTCAATGCATTTATTAAATCTATGAATGTGAGCTTGTACGTTTTTTTTTAGAAATGTATGTGTGTGTGTGTGTGTGTTTGTATAACAACTTGTGCAGCACCCAGCAAGAAAAACAAACACTCAGCTGAGCGTACAAAATATAGGCCAGTTGTAGAAAACAAAACTGTTTTTCTAAATAGAGCAAACAAAAAACTAGAGTTGAAATAAAATCAGCCGAACAGCGGTCGAATAAGGGTAAACATGGTCTAACAATATTCAAAAAATCCTTCTGGTCCAAACTGCGAGCAAACAAGGGCCGAACATGGTTTGAATGTAATCCAAATAGCTTACTCAGTCAAACAGCAGCTTCTAAAAAGCAAAACTTGGTCAAGCACTTTTGCATACGAGCTTATGGCAAAAACAAAAACCTATGAGCAAGCAAAAAGAGCACAAACAGCACTCGACAACCATAACAAATGCATGCGCAACAATAAAGGAAACCTTCACTCCACATGGTTGATGTTGATACCATCAAGTTTGTCCAAATGTTAATGACACAAAATCAGTTTATTTCCAAACAGAATTTGATAAAAAAGTAGCGCAACACAAGAAAGAGTGCATTTATTTGTATTAAAAAGTAAAGCAAAAACACTTTAAATTCTTTTTATACATAATTCTAAAAAATATCGAGCCATAACCGCAAAACAAATGTAACCAAAGCGAAATCCGAAATAAACTTTTCAATGAAAAACGATAGTTCTATAACAAACCCATCTACTCCCAAAATTTTAGATCTCTAGGTTAAACCGTTTTTAATTTTTAACTATCACAAAAATCAAGTTTACATGCACTGAAAAAAACTAGAAAAAACTGGAAAATGACTTCTCCTGCAAAATTTTGTTTTTGTTGGTTACACTTTTTTTCCGGTTATGTCTCGATATAATGTTCAGAAATGACGCGCTCTTCAAAAAAGGGTGTAAAAGCCAATTGTATCATTTTTCCAAAATATAAAACGCGGGGATAAATAATATTCTTATATTAAGCAAATAGTTTGCTTGATTTAAGATTTTTTCAAATTAAGTCTCATTTGCTCAATTCAAGCATTAAAAACGAAAATTAAGAAAAAAACTGTATGATGAGCATTTATTGCTAAAATTGAGTAAAATAAATGATTGCTTGAAACAAGAATAAAATACTTGATTTAAGAACCTGGAACAGAATTAAATCAAGAAAAAAATTTTTGATTTAAGCAAACGCAGAAAAATTTTTTGTTATTAAAAACATTACTGATTGAAGGTGAAATTGCACGTTGGAAAGAAAAAAAAAACAAACTCAATTTAAAACAATTATTGTGAAAAGACTACAATACATACCCAGCAAACCAAAGTTTTCTAATTCGTTACGAATTCGTTACAAATTTTTCGAAATTATTCCGAGTTCGGCATCCGAATTCGTTCCGATTTCGTAACGAAAGTCGTATGGAGGGGTTGACACGAATTCGCAACGAATTGTTGTAACGAATTCGGAATGAATTTTAGTAAAGAATTCGTAACAAATTCGTACAGAATTGCAGTATCGTATTCGTAACAAATTCGTAAAGAATTGACGAATCGATTTCGTAACAAATTCGTAAACAATTGAATTATCGTTTTCGTAACGAACTCGTTACAAATTTATTACAATTTCTTAATGAATTTAATCACCGAATTCGTAACGAAATGACGCATCAAATTTGCAACGATCTCTTAATGATTTTTGTACCGTATGTAATACAAAATTAAATAACAATTTTGAATCAAAGTTTAGTTAGGGCTTAAGATGCCCCAGACTATATCTTTCGTACAAATGACATGCCAAAAATAGCATATCCTTTGCAATTACTATTATGGAACATATGTTAATGTGAATCTGACATGTAGTTTGTATTTACGTCTGTAAAATTAAAATTAGAACCATCTCTAGTATCACCTGTTTTAAAGAAAAAGTTGTTTAAAACTAAATTATTTTACAAATTGAAAATTATTTAAAATGCCGCTAGGCTCATGGCCTACCAATTTTTTTCTACTCCAAATATTTAAAACATCTCACAATTTAAAACTGAAAATTTAATTTCGGAACTCTTTCGAATTATTCGGAAATGTTCGAATTAAGTTACGAATTAATCGGAATTCAGACAAATTCGGAATTTTTGGTTTGCTGGGTAGAGACTTAAAATTTACCCCAGCAAACCAAAAATCCGAATTTGTCTGAATTCCGATAAGTTCGTAACTATTTCGAGCCTTCTTAACGAATTCGTAACTTTTTCGCAACACTAATTTCGGGACATTTCCGAATAATTCGAAAGAGTTCCGAAATCAAATTATCAAATTAAAATTGTGAGTTGTTTTAAATATTTCGAGTTGAAAAAATTTGGTAGGCCATGAGCATAGCGACATTTTAAATAATTTGCCATTTGTAAAATAATTTAGTTTTAAACAACTTCATCTTTATAACAGAGTAAAACACTTTACATACCATTATCAATTCATATTATCTTACTAATATCCCACTTCAATCAACCAAATCTTTTAAAGATCTTGGAGTTGTGTTTGATTCTAAATTTACGTTTAATGATCATTTAAACTTTTTTATTCCTAAGGCATATTCTATGCTCACTTCATTCGCAGAAATAGTTTTCTGATCCCCACACTTTGAAAAAGGCTATACAATTCTTTTGTTAGGTCAAAGTTAGAATATGCTTCCTTTATCTGGATCCCGTATTTTGTTAATGCCACTAATAGACTGGAAAGAATTCAAAACCCTTTTCAAAGTTCGCCTTGCGTTCTTTAAATTTTAATGAACAACTTAAGCCGTATAATTCACGGTTATTGCTTTTAGGGCTTAAATCTCTTGAGCCAAGGGGTAAGATTGCCTCTCTTATATTTGTGTATGATTTGGTTTCTAGAAATATTGACTGTCAATCGCTCTTAGAGAGCATTCTGTTTAATATTTCGTCCAGACAACTCAGATTTTATAAATAATTTTTAATAAAACAATGTAAAGTAAATTATGCTCTCTATGAGCCTTTGACTAGCGCATTGACTCTTTTTAATGAGTTATCGTTTAATAATGATTTAGATCTCTCTGTACCAAAAATTACTTTTAAAAATACAATCAACAATTCTGTGTCGACAAGGAATGGCAGCTAAAGTGTTATTTCAATGTTTCGAGAAATTTTGCTTTAAAGTTTTCGATCTCCATATAAGTTGTATGAAAGGCAGTTTGCTTTTTGAGGGATAATTTTGGCTGGAATCACGCTATAATCTCCTGATTTTGTGTGTGTACGGAACTATATGCGTGGAACACATCTGCATCATTAACTCAACCTTGACTTAACTCGACTTTAGTGGTTATTCCTTGTCGGCACAGAATTTATTCTTAGTTTAACTTTAGTTAGTTAATGTATGCTTGCACTACATAATTTAAGTATTGATTATTGTGCGTTATATTATATTTTGTAAGGCTATTATATTCCATTAGACTCAATAAATGAAACATTTATATATGTTCCATAACAGTAGTTGCAAAGGATCTGCAATTTTTGACATGTTATTTGTACGAAACATATAGTCTGGGGCATCTTAAGCGGATTGATTAACTAAACTTTGATTCGAAATTGTTATTTAATTTTGTATTAAAATTAAATTTATTGTTATTTAATTTGTTATTTAATTTTGTATTTAATTTTGTCACTAAGAGATCGTTGTGAATTTGCTTCATTTCGTTACGAATTCCGTGCTACAATTCGTTAAGAGATTGTTATGAAAATTTTACGAATTCGTTACGAAAACGATAATTCAATTGTTTACGAATATGTTTCGAATTTGTTACGAATTCGATAAGTCAATTCTTTACGCAATAGTTACGAATGCGACACTCCAATTCTTTACAAATTTTTTACGAATTCGTTGCTAAAATTTCTTCCGAATTCGTTACGACAATTCGTTACGAATTCGTGTCAATCCCTCCATACAATTTTCAATTCGAAATCCGAACGAATTTGGATGCCGAACTCGGAATGATTTCGAAAAATTCGTTACGAATTTGTTACGAATTAAGAACCTTTGGTTTGCTGGGACGTCAATAATACAAAAAACAATATTTCAAAAAGTTTTTGTTTGTGTTTTCTTGTGCATCTTTTTCTCGCTAGGTATCGTCAAAAAAGTAGTAGTTTTCAGAAGCTGTCAAGATATTTTGGTCTCAATTTATCGGAAACAAAAATATCAAAGTGCATATTAATAAGGATACTCGTCACTGCAACTACAATACAAATATTTCTCGAATCAAGCAAACTATTCTAGTTTTCACTAAATTGTTAATTTGAATCAAGCAAATTGTTATCAATTCAAGGAAAATAAATCTCGCAAATCAAGCAAATTATTCGAATTTTCAGCAAAGTGTTTACTTGAATCAAACAAATCTTTCTCACTTCAAGTAAAGATTAGACTCGAATCTTGATAATATATTCTGGAGTTTTAAGCAAATGTTTCTTGAATTGAGTATTTTTTTTTTTATTTTATATTTGCTCAATTCTAGCAAAATAATGCTTGAATTGAGAAATTTAGGCTTGATAGCAAACTAATGGATTACTTGCTTGATTCAAGCATAGAATGCTTGATTTTGTCTTTTCCTGAAGGAATTCTACAAAAGAGACATCCTGAAACTATCTTCAAAACGGCAACTATTGAGCACAACGGTGCATATTTCACCTAATAGTTTTTCTACCCGATCTTTATTCAATAACATATTAAAAATCATTTAAAAACTGTCCACTACTCAACATATTGTAGTTGTTAAAAAAGTTATCTAGCATGAAAAGTTATCGAATGGTACTTCAGAATTCTTGAAAAGTTTTACATTTGAACTCTTGTCTTTTAAAATCAGTAAATGTTCTGCTAAGACCAGTACATCTGGCAACCTTAAAAGCAGTGCTGCTTGTAGATTTTGTTGTTGTTTGACTTGAGAGAAAATTAAGTTAAAGATTGACGTTTCGGTTTTGAATGCCCAACGCTACGAATAACTATGTAAAATTAAATTAGACTTGACTCAAGAACACGTTCGACTCCAGCGCTCACAAAGTTTCAATAAAACATTATTTTATCCTTTTATCAATATGATAACATTAAAAATTTGACAGTTAAAATAACTAATTATAAAAAAAGCTATTTTTTATGGGTAAAAAATTTTTCCCATGTGCCGAACTGCTGTTAAAACCTCTGCGCTGTTAAACTGATTGCTTAGTCAATGTATAAGCTACTTTTGTTCGATTAATTAAGTATTTATGTGAAATAATTTTAATTGTAGTAAAGTCTGCTTCATATTTTTATGTAAAAATATTTGAAATTGTTAAAAACGGCCCCTGTTTGTCCCTTGTTCGGCACTTATTAGTTGGCTGTTTTGCTTTCATTAAAAGTTTTCACTTTTACTCGGGAACTGATTAATTTTTTTTTAAAACAAATTCAATTTTAAAAGAATAAAAAATTCGTTTAATTTTTGCAATAAATTTGTTTTTGTTAACAAAACTTGCAGCAAGCTCATATATATACATATGTGACGATAAGCGATAACAGCTTAAGTCTCATTTCAAAGTTTCGAGAAATCTTGCTTTAAAGTTTTCAATCGCCATATGATTTATATAAAAGGATCTCTTGCTTTTGCGTCATAACTTTTGCTAGGGTCATGCTAGAAGCTCCAGATTTTGTGTGTTTATAAATTCTTTTGTTTTTGCGTCATAACTTTTGCTAGGGTCATGCTAGAAGCTCCAGATTTTGTGTGTTTATAAAAAATGTATGCATGGAACACATCTACATCAATAACACAGTTCTGTCTGAAGTGGACTTAAGTGATTATTGCTTGTAAATAAAGCTATTAATGTCGAGAAAATACTTGTAAAGTATATTTTTCCTAAAATTTTCTTGCAGAACATTTAACTAGACATGTAGCTAAGATTTAGGATGCACTTGTAAGCTTTAATTTTATATCTATTTTTGACATGTTGTTAAACAAAGTTGGCAAGAATTTATTTAGAGTACAGTAAATAAACTTTTAGATACACTGGAGATTTTTTTCTTTCTTTCTTTTCTTGAAATAAAGTTGACAACTGTTATGTAGAATTGACAAAAGCTATGCAAATAAAGCTAAAGAAGCACCTCTGCTATAGTTTTATAAAAAGTTTAGACTTTAGAGTTGACTGAAATCATGCAAATAAGGTTTTAGAAACACTTGTGCTATAGTTTTCTTTCAATTTGCCAGTCATAGCGTTGATAAAGTTGATATGAAGCTTAGAATACAATCTGCGTTGCTTTGTTTTTGCTGGGTCCGTCGTTACATATATTCGCACTGATACATTTATTAATTTGGTCTGAAAATCATGCAAATTTTGCTGCTTTTTTAATCTCTTCATTATTCACACATATTTTAACTCAAACACACGTGTCTATACTAAAGTGATCAAAAATAATATATATGATTTTTTTTTTATAGCTGTGCAAAATTGATGTATTATGATTTAAAATCTGAATTCTAAATTTAACAAAATCTAATCAGGTGCACTTAAAATTGTTTAAATAACAACAAAATTATCAACCTTTTTGCACACCTATAATTTTATATTTTATAGCATAACACTGACAATGGAATTTTAATTTTACATCATGCTTTGTTTAAAAACTTTAAACGCTTATTGCTTTTGTATGCTGAATTTCTGTTCAATATTGATAGCACTGGACTAAGTTTTCGTGTTTATTTTTTAAATTTTGTGCTTAGCTATTGCAAATTTTAAATTTTGCATAATTTATGTTATTTTACAATTACATTATGTTACAAGGGTGGGCGTGAGTGATGCTTAAAACAGCTAATACAGCTTTTCAATATTCAATAAAGAACCACACCGTATTTTTAATATAGAAAAACACAAATTTTAATGTTAATGAAATTATAATTCCCAAAACTTTTGACATATTTTAAAAAAATATATTCCTATGTACATAACATACACATTAACAAACTATGAAAAATTAAAGTTAAATCGCAACAAATTCTTGGCTACATTTCTGAAATTAGGTTAAGCATTCAACACCTTATCTTTTTCCTAATTCTTGCATCAATTTTTGTCCTAATCCTTGTCTAAATCCTTGTATTTATCCTTATTCTCATCCTTGTCCAAATCTTTATTCTAATTCTTGTGCTAAATATTGTCCAAATCTTTGAATAAACCTTGTCTAGATCCCTGTCTAAATCCTTGTCCTATTCTTTATCCTTTTTTTTTTTGTATCCCCCCTGCACAAAGTGAAAATTCCATTAAAATTTTAAAATATTTTTTTAATTTTTTGACTTTTTTTTTATCCCTGCACAAAGTGAAACTTCCAATCTTAAAAGACGAAAACATAAATTTTGGTGATTTTTTTTAAGTCAATCTTAATTTTGGTGACCTTTGTGCAGACCTTTCATGATCCCTTCACAAAGTGAAAATTCCAGTAAAATTTTAAAAATATTTGTTCTCCCTTAGAGGAGAGGACCTTTTTTTTTTTAGTCACCCCAATCTTAAAAATCCGAAACATAAATTTTTGGTGATTTCTTTTTAAGTCAATAATGTCAATTTTGGTGACAACATTTTGTCAAATTTTGGTGACCTTTCATTATCCTCCCTTCACAAAGTGAAAATTCCATTAAAAGTTTATTTTTTTAATTTTTTGATTTTTTTTCAATTTTTGACCTTTTTTTAATTTTTTGACCTTTTTTTAATTTTTGACCTTTTTTTAATATTTGATCTTTGTTTTTAGTTAAAATTCCATTAAAATTTTAAAATATTTTTTTAATTTTTGGACCTTTTTTTTTGTAGCCCCCCTGCACAAATTGAAAATTCCATTAAAATTTTAAAATATTTTTTTAATTTTTGGACTTTTTTTTTTGTATCCCCCCTGCACAAAGTGAAAATTCCATTAAAATTTTAAAATATTTTTTAATTTTTGGACCTTTTTTTTTATCCCCCCTGCACAAATTGAAAATTCCATTAAAATTTTAAAATATTTTTTTAATTTTTGGACTTTTTTTTTTGTATCCCCCCTGCACAAAGTGAAAATTCCATTAAAATTTAAAAAATTTTTTTTAATTTTTGGACCTTTTTTGTATCCCCCCTGCACAAAGTGAAAATTCCATTAAAATTTTAAAATTTTTTTTTAATTTTTGGACCTTTTTTGTATCCCCCCTGCACAAAGTGAAAATTCCATTAAAATTTTAAAATATTTTTTTAATTTTTGGACTTTTTTTTTTGTATCCCCCCTGCACAAAGTGAAAATTCCATTAAAATTTTAAAAATTTTTTTTAATTTTTGGACCTTTTTTGTATCCCCCCTGCACAAAGTGAAAATTCCATTAAAATTTTAAAATATTTGTTGTGCAAAAATTGTGCAATAAGATCAGCTAGTGATTTTTTCCTTTTCATATTGAAAAAACTTTGTTGTTGTTGTTGTTGTTGTTGTTGTTGTTGTTGTTGTTGTTGTTTCTTTGGAAAGATTCGTTAGAACAATTAATTGTTCTAACTTTGACCTTAACCTCAATAAACGATTTTAAACTATCAAACAACTAGAATTTGTATTTGAAATCAAGTATGATTTAAACTATCAAACATTTAGAATTTGTATTTAAATCATATAAAGTCATTTTAAAATATTTTTTTAATTTTTGGACTTTTTTTTGTATCCCCTGCACAAAGTGAAAATTCCATTAAAATTTTAAAATATTTTTTTAATTTTTGGACCTTTTTTATCCCCCTGCACAAAGTGAAAATTTCATTCAAATTTTAAAATATTTTTTTAATTTTTGGACCTTTTTTTTTGTGATCCCCCCTGCACAAAGTGAAAATTCCATTAAAATTTTAAAATATTTTTTTAATTTTTGGACTTTTTGTTTTTTTTATCTCCCTGCACAAAGTGAAAATTCCATTCAAATTTTAAAATATTTGATAATTTTTGGCCCTATTTTTTGTGATCCCCCTCCACAAAGTGAAAATTCCATTCAAATTTTAAAACATTTTTCACTTTTTGGACTTTTTTTTTCTATCCCCACAAATTCAATTCAATGTCACAATTCTTGTTCAAATTCTTTTCCTTATTCCTTTCCTATTCTTTGTCCAAATCCTTGTCGTGACCCTTGTTCTAATCATTTAAAAACTTCTTGTCTCAATACCCATCCAAATCCTTGTCCATTATATTGTCCAAATTCTTGTCATATTCTTTGTTTTAATTCTTATCCAAGTCCTTGTCTTAATCCTTGTCCAAATATTTGTCCTAAATCGCTGTCTAATCCTTGTGCTATTCTTTATCCACATCCTTGTCCACATTTTTGTCATAATCTTTGTCCTAACCCCTGTCCAAATCCTTTTCGTAATCCTTAACTAAATTCTTTTCTTAGTCCCCGTCTAAATCCTAGTTCTATACCTTGTCCAAATCATTATCATAATCTTTGTCCTAACCCTTTTCCTTATCTTTGCCCGATCTTTGATTTTTTTATTGCTGAGCCCTATCATAACCCTTTACTGTCGTGCACTAACATTAACCTCAGTGCCTTGCAATATTTCTATGCATCGATGGTGCATTTATGTTATATTAAGATGTTACATCATAACTTTTTTGTTTTTTTTTTCAAGACGCTTAAGAACCCACCTTTACTATCGCATCATAAAATTTACCTTACTGCGTATAGTTACCGAGATAAAATGCCATGCACCGTTTTTGCATTTTTGTTGCATGCAATCTAAGCAAAGATTGCTTCTGTCGCAATCTTTTTACGTCATACATTGTTTTGTTATTCTTATCAAGAATAGTAAAAGTATTTTCTCAAAAAAAAAGGCTTACAAAAACGCTGTAAAAAGGTCAAAAGCATAATGAAGTCAAAATCAAAATTTAAGAAAAATTGTATGTGTTTTTTGTTTTGTGTTTTTGCTTAAAACCATTTAAAAAGTAAACTTTTTGTTATAAATTTCCCAGAAGAAAGCCATAAAAAAGTTATTATGGGTATTATTAAGGTGTGCTATCATGTCATAATGTCATATTGTCCTTAGATTTTACACTAGTTTAAACATTTTATTGTTGCCTTCCATCAAGAACAAAATAAAGAAGATCACGCCTTAAGTGCGCAAAAATGGCAATCTACTGAGCAGGTCTACGTCATAAGTGAAAATACATTCAAACAAAAAAATCACATAAACAACAAACGAAACTAAGCAAAAGAATCTGATTGGCTAGTTGGGAAACAAACGAAATACACACAAAGAAACAGTCAAACTGCTCTCAAAATAAATCGAACAACATAGCTATTTTTTGTGAAGGGGTCAACACGGAAGTTAACACCCCAATAAGATATAAAATTTTTATCAAAGATAGTAATGAAAAATATTAAAATTTTTTTTGTGCAAGCGTTGTTTTTGATTTAAAATTATTTCTTTTAAAAAACCAAGATTTTATAAAAAATGAGGAGATTTTTAAATCGATAACCCCTATTAAAAATTTTTTACTACGTTTTTTTCAGTCAGTTTGAGTCTCTTTTCTCTTGCACTTCTGACGTCACATGCACGTGCTCACAAAGAGAGCGGACATGCGCAAGGCGGAATCTTGAATATATAATTCTTGGCCTTCCATATAAAAAAGTACTAATATATTACAACTCTGATAGCTATGTTTATGGAAGTGTCGTAATTAAACAGCTGCTTCTTATTTGCATTTATTTATCTTGTAAATTTTAGTTGTAAAATTTTTATACAATACGACATGATAGCACACCATGTGAATACCCTTATTGTAACAAACAAATTTTATGACCAAATGAAATTTCAGACAATTTATAAAAAAGTGCTATTATTTGCTCAAAATTTGAATTTTTGGTGAGAGAGATCCCAATTTTTAAAACGTAATGGTATAATTTTTTTAAACCATATCTTTTTTTTTCTTAAAATACAGATTTGTTTTGAGGAGAGCAAAAATTAAAGACACATATGCCAATATGAACACATCTAATGTACATGAACATAATTGTTTATAAAAATAAAAAACAAATTCGAAGTGTATTTTAACGTAGCTAACAAGTTTAGCGTCACTATGCTAAAAGTGCTGGACAAAAATTTATGAAATTCCACTTTATTCTCAATAATTCGCATAATAAACACTTAATCATCGTTAGCTCTTATAGCAACTGTATAACTGCATGAGCTGATTAAATTGCTTACATAAATTTTACCTGAACGATAACCAGATTCAATACAATGTCCAAGCTGCACAAAAAAACTGAATAAAAATAACTATTGAATTGTAAGAATTGATAAAATAATCACTTATGTTGTTTTTTTTTAAACGTAACGATAAACTGCAATAAATATACAATGATGTGCCAATGTTGCAAAGGACAAACTAAAAAAAACAATAGGGGTATTCACGATTCAGTGAACTTGCGAGTGCAGTTGAGGACTTGTACAGTTGTGCAGTTAGGTTTTCGTGAACACACTACCATCACTATTTCAAAGCTGTCAAAATTTTGCAATGCACACAAGTGCACAACTGCTCAAGTCCTCAAGTCCTCAAGATTTAGGCTACAGTAGAAAAGCACTTGTGCAAATTTTTGACGTTTGTGTATTTTGTTTTTGTAAAGTGTACAAGTCCTCAAGTCCTCAACTGCACTGGCAAGTGCACTGAATCGTGAATACCCCTAATAATAACTGAAAAATGCATTTTGTATATACAAAAAAAGTATACACAAAATTTGATGCTCTATTAAGAAAAATGTAATGGTACCCCCTTTGATTTTTATAGCGATTTGAATTTTTTAACATGTTTTTATAAGTGTTAAGAAAATGCTTAGCCTTGCAGAATAATTTCTGATTTTTACGTATGTAGAATCCCATCTGCGGGGAACAAATTACAACTATTAAGAATTTTAACTACTTAAATCATAAAAATATATTTTCTCAAAAGACATATTTTCCTCATCTTATGACACAATCTTGCAAATCCTACCTACTTTTAAAGCAAACTCAAATAAAAACCACAAAAATAAAAAATTTTAAAAATTATTCATATTCCAGAGTAACAACGGGTTATATCAGCTAGTCTTAAGTGACTAAAGAACGTAGTGCTTGAGTATATTGCTAACACTCGATTTCACTCCCTAAAATATATCCACGTCACGGGCTATGTATGGAATCGATTCTTAAAGAGCACACTCCAAAAAAAAAAATTGAAATTTGGTGACTTCGGATTGCATATAATGATTTTGTCTTTGAATATTTTCTAATTTGTTATTTTGATATTGTATATTTTCTACCTTGGAGATTTTATCTATGGTGAAGATTTTGTCTCTTAAGATTTGATATAGCTCCCGAGTAACCGCGATGGAAATTAAATTTTAAGGCTGGAATTGAAAGGATTTTATTGTATATATGACGGCTTTTATTTAATAGTGCTCCAGTTAAACCATACATCAGTGGAAAGGTGATTTAATTATCTTTCCTGTAATATACATAACAGAAATAGCCTCTATATGGAATACAAGGATTTCTTTATTGAAGCTTTATATCAAGAATCTAAATTTCACTAGTTTTTAAACATTTTTTAATGTGTACAAAAAGTTTAATTCGTACTTTGCAATAGAACAAATTTAAAAATTGTGAAAAAAGTAAAATTCGTACTTTGCAATAAATACGAATTTATTTTTTGCGCGAATAGAAAATATGGGTTTGAGTCTTTGCTAAGTTAGCGTCGGACTTATAAATTTATCTTCACGCAGTTTGTTTTTTAAGGAACTCTATAAATAGCAAAGAGGCAAAACGATATTTTTTTTAACTAAAGCTTAGTATGCTGTCGGAATGAACATTTTTAGGCATTTAATTCTTTTCGCGAAATTTTGGTGTGGACTCAACACTAACACATACTTACTATAACCTGTTTGTTGAATGTGTTAGTTGAACATCCCAGTGGGCAAAAGCAGGTCTTTGAAACGGTTCTAGCAGGCCATCATAAGGACTTCTTAGCCCTTCCGTGCTCGTTTCCAAGCCCATAAGCTTTTTTATATGAAACGAGAAAATTTTCTAGGCCTTCCGCTCTCGCGACTCTAAAGAAGCCTGCTAGAAGCCCTTCTTTAGAATGTACATTAGAAAGAAAAGCAATATAAATATCAACTTGAAATAAAAAAACTTTTGACAAATTCCAGATTTTAACCAGCGTCCTCTCAGCTGGGGGTCTGGCATCTTACCCACTCGTCCACCTCAGTTGTTAACAAACTTCAGCTTATTTTGCATCATTACAAATGAAAGTAAGTTTTCGGGAGCGCGTGTTCGCAACCCAGCTCGGCACCAAAAAAATTTTTTTTGTATTTTTTTTAAAATCTACATTTTTTTACAAACTTTTCTGTCCATTTAAAAATTTTTTTGGAATTTTTTTGTAAATTTCTTCATACAAAAATAATAGAAAAGACTTAGAATTTTTCCATATAAAAGTTTTCATATAATGTGATATGCAATGTGTTAGATTTCGGAGACCTGGGTTCGCGTCCCAACTCGGACAAAAAAAAAAATAAGATAAAAATTGTTTAAGATTTGATTTTTTTTAATTGATCTGATCATTTATAATTTTTTAAAAATTTTTTAAAAAATTTTTTATATAAAATAACAGGAAAAGACTCGAAACCTTCAAAAGGTAGGCCTTACAGAAGCACTCATCAATGCAGCGATCATGGAAGGTATATTGACGCCAATAAGAACACTACTAAAATGCCCACTGGGATTATTGTTGAATGTCAAATTTCCGCGCTAATTAAATGTACCAACATACAAAAGACAGCGAAATTTTGACATTTTAACTCTCCAATCATGGTTGTACTTGGCTGCATTGAACCAATTTTTCGGTTCAACAGCGTACTAGCCAACGAAAAAAAATTTCGCTACCTTTTCGCTGTCAAAAACACAATGCATTTCTTACGGAAGATTTCTTTTCGCTTCTACAGCATACTAAGCTTAAAGTAAAGAAAGACACATACAAAATTTTGACAATCGATGCAGATGATCGCTACCAAAAGTTTGACATAAAAATGTCACAATATTGACAGATTTGTTTTGCGCCTGCTTTAAAATTAGGGTGCTAATTAGTTATGTTTGGTTTGTTTATTTCTTTCTTTATTCTCAAATAACAAACTAATTTCGGTGTTATTTTTTACAAGCTGGTATTGTTTACTTTGAAAAGGTTATAAAATATTAGGTCTATAAATTATGAAAAAATGTGTGTCCCTTTCAAAAATGCATAGAAAAATAAAAATGAGTCGAGCAAAATTAACAACAAACAGCAGCAACTGAAACTACGTCACGACATTCATTAGACAGCAAGACAAACACACAAACATCTAGATAAGGCAATAAAGTAGTTAAATAAATTTCTATTAATGTGCGGATTTTTACACAAATTACGCGGTTAGCTGGATGGATGGGCCCAGGGGCGGGAGAAAAGAACATAAGTGGATGGTGATATATGATAGTTGAACAGAACATAGTAAAAAAAGCAGTCGTTAATCTTATAAATTGTGAGCAAATTTTGCGGTAGGAGTTGTTTGAATGGGATATAAATTAAATCAAATGTTTGCACAAAGCTTTAATATAATACGATAAATATATTTTTTATATTTTAAGATAGCCTATTAAATTTTAAATCCTTTTAAATCTAGATGAAATAAACATTACATATGGAAATCAGTTTAAAGTGCGCCGTTTTTATGTAATTATATAGCTGTATTATATACAGTTTTTGTGTAATTTAAAAAGGTATTTGTAATGAATTCAAAAACCAAATATGGCATCATGTTTGTAGAAAAATAAGTTGTGTTAAGGAAGGCGTAGGAGAGGGACACTTTTAGAATAAAGTTAGTACCTGCGGATGTTTTGAAACACGGTTTCTTGGCATAACATGAAAACGAATAAATATTTTTCAAAACTTTTTTATTTTTCTTGGGTCACTCAACAGCTTCAAATCGTTGAACAACTTATTCGAAATGTTTCTCATTTGCCTTTCAGCAACGCCAAATCAATCTGGATACTCTTCGATTACAGTAAGCACCTCATGCATAGCAAAATTTCCCACTGCTCAAACAAGTGCGCGTTTTAGGCCGCGTTCATAGTGCCTGCTTTGGCTAAAGCTGATTCCTAAAGCTACTTTGTCCAGCTGTTTTTTATCATAGTGAACGCTTATTCAACACTTCACAAAGTAGCTTCTTGAGCTTATTGGTGATCATAGTGCACGCTTTCTACTTGTGAGCCCGAACAGAACTAAAGTGGATGTCGGCTGTCGGATTCACAGTGCAACAAAATACATGAAAATACATGCAGCCGCCAAAAATGAAACCGCAGTAGAAATGCGCGACGGGAAAACGCCTGAATAGAATCTATTCTAATTTTTCTCTGACGTCTGGCGGATCTCTCTCTGAGTGACTCAAATGTTGCCATATTTTTGCTAAAGATTAGATACGTTCAGTGTTATTTTCTTAGTTTTTACTATGATCTGACATTCTGTTTCTGTGCCTGAATTGCATTCATATCAATGCAAAGCAAAATATAAAATAATTTTTATCATCCCTAAAATGAAATGCAACCGTGATCCGACAACCGCCACCGCTTCAATTCTGGACGTGTTCTAAGTGGATTTCGCCGACAGAGGCCCGCCACCCGACATCCGCTTCGGTTCTCTTTGGGCTCTGTGGCTGATTGATGCTTTGTTTTCATTTTTTTCTTTGGAAAATAATGCCGTCAATTGGGTTTACAAAGTAAATGAAAGATTTTTTGTTAAACCCATTTCTTGCCACTACCAGAGCGCGTTGAAATTTTTCAAAGATTTTTGAAATATGTGCTACTTTCGTCAACCTCCCGACCTCAGAAAAAAAATTTTTTCTTGCCACGCCCAAAAAAAGTTATGCACTGTACGAAAAATCGTATGCAAAAACTTAAGATATAAGCAAAAACTTAATTTAAAGAAGATAAGGAACTTTATTTGTTTAATTCAGTTTTAAGCATATATAAGTATAGTCATATTAAATTAAAGATAAAACAATTCAAATAAATACTCCATATTCTTTAGGCAGGAATACCACTTGTTGTACATTTATAAGAGTTGACACAGCCATCTGTAATTTAGTATTTGTTATTCGTGATTTTTGTATAAACTGAAGCATTTTGGGTGCAATTGCTTATTACATTTGGTACACATGAATATCGTTGTTCTGTGGCAAACGCCACATCGTAAATACTTATTGGTTGGATCTTCTACTACAATATTATGACTTGCAATCCTTGGGATATTTTCTGGACAAAACCGACTTTGTAACTCAGTTTCTTTAAAAGTGTTGTGATTTTGATAACTTGTAAGTAAGAGATCTTCAGTTACTTTTACTTTTAATTCTACCTTTGTCCCAAGGTTTTCGATTTAAACGTTTTTCTATAAAACAGTTCAGCTTCTAAGAATTGACGAGTGCACTATCTAAACCGCAGATAACCAAATTCCACCACAATTTCTTACTTCGTATACCAATATGGAAATTAGAAACAATGTTGTCATGTGGATATAACTCTTTTGAATGTTGAAAACAAGATTTTTTTATTCACTTTTGAATGTGAATTACAAAATTATTTTATTTTTTATTTTTTAGACATAAGTAAATAATAAATAAATAATGAATATTGAATTAGTAATAAATGAAAATAAATAATTAATAACATGAATAAAAAATAATAATTAAAAATATTGAATAAATAATATAATGAATAAATAATAATGAATAAAAAATAAATAACGAATAAAAAAATTAATAATGAATAAAAATAAAAATAATCGACAAATTCTGAAATTCTTTGTGAATAGCATTCATTCATATACAAAATTTGATTCCATATTCTGAATAGCGAAAATGAATAATTGAAATGATTAATAAATTTATTTTTTACAATATAATATGAATTCAAAATTTTATTTATAAATCAATTTTGCATTCATTAAATGGATTCTTATTTTGTTTTTACTTTTTCACCTTTTTGCAAAAAAAATCAAATTAAATGCACTCATTTACAGCTCTGCTATGAGGTGAGACCTCATCGCTGAAAGTTTTTCATCAGTCACAGAGTACACCTTATCGGTATCGCATGCAACAATATTGTCGATATTTTATTCCTTATCATCGCTCCAATTCTCGATAATATCTAAAAGCTCACGTGCTTTTAGAAAACGACTTCTTGCCATGATTACGAAAGCCACTTTCCTTTTCAAGCAAAAACAGCTGTAAGATGATTGACATATCACGGTTGAACATTGGTTGCACAGTGGTTGCACGTTCGTTGCACGTTGGTTGCACGTTGGTTGCACGTTGGTTGCATACGTAATTGGTCAACGTACGATTTTTCGTACACCAATTTTTGCACTAAAATGAAAAAAATTTTAAAATCCAAAAAAATATGAATATTAAAAAAACTTTTGAATTGAATTTTCAGAAAAAACTTCAAAATTTTTTACCTAAGAAGAACTGAATACATTTTTACCCCCAAGTATTTTATAACAATTTTTAAAGTTTCTGTACGAAAAATCGTACAAATACAAGAAATGGGTTCATGACTGTAGAGAAGAGTAAAGAGAAAAAGAAAAAAAAACTGCGTTACTTTTTAATAAAAAAAAACCATAACGTTGTTATAAAAACGAGATAGAATGTGCATAAAACTGAAAGAAACCACAAAACAAAACAACTTCAAAGACACAATAATTGAAGTTCAGCACAAAAATATATCTAACAAATAAAACAAAATCAACGAAAATTTCAAAATTTTCGTTAAGTTAAATAGAATATCAAGTGCCGAAATCCATTAAAAAATTCATTCACGACACAATAAATAATGAAACTAAAGCAAAAACTGCAAACTATGTGATCAAACGAGAATATAGCGCCGAAAAGCATTTGAAAAATGCTCTACGACAAAGCATAAAAAACGAAATTTGTTTGCTTTGTGAGCAAGTGAGATGGAGATATAAGCGCTGAAAAGCATTTCAAAAGTAGCTTTATGCTTGCGCTATAAATCTTTGAGCTTTTCACATATGATTACACACAAAGAGTTTTTCAGCTGAACCTCTCGGCAAAAAACGATTACTATGAGTGCAGCCTTTGACACTTGAATCTGAAGTGTCAGAAAGAGCAAGCTATAGCCTCTTAGATGGACCACAATTTATAGTTCAATGGGCTTAGTCTGCGGACAGAGTAAACGCTGATGCGAGCAGGCAGGCAGGCAGGCGGAGGCAGGTACCTGCTCAGTAAATAAGCCGTGCAGAGTGAATGCTAGCAGTTCAGATCAGATCATTGCGAGAAAAAGTTTGTTATTTATTTTTTCCCCTAATGCTTTTTATTTTGCATCCTCCGCTAATGGCGTTTGTGAAAAATTTTTATTTTCTATACATAAATAGTACACTCTCTTCAAAAGAGCTACAACTCAAAAAGTTTAATTTTCAGGAAGAACAAAAAACCATTTCTTAATTCAAGGGACTCCATACAAAACAAAAAAAAAAACAAAACAATTTTTTTTAATTAAAGACTAAGAATATGTGTACAAAATTAAGACAGCTGATGTATATGACCACTACAAATAGTCTTACACGAAAAAGTATATATGTAAACATTTTGAGTTGTGACTCTTTTGAAGAGGGTGTGCGATATGTTGTGCCACTAGGGCAGCCCAGAATTGCACTGAAAATTTCAAACTAAAGCTAGCGTTTCCTTCGGTAGCTAGAAATGTTTCATTGGCCGATAAGATAACTCTCCAGAAATTTTATCCAAATCGGACACCGATAAGGTAAGACTCATTGCGATTTTATCTCATTACATTGGTATAAAGGGCGAAAATGAGGTTTTTCTTCATTAATATGTATTTTAAAATTCTGTTAACTGATTCTATACTTTTAATCAATAGCAAATTCAAATACCTTTACAACGTGTCATCGGTGAGAAAAATCAGATGAAAATAACCATAGTTTTGATATTCTACTTTTCGAAAAAATTATATTTTCTTTTTTGTTGTTATAAAAAAATCGTAAAAATCCAAATTTTAAAAAATTGCAATTAAGGTGCTTACAGTTTCGTTTTATCTAGTGTGGTATCTTTGCCGACTGTTAACTTTAAAATATTTTGCCATCTGGTAACTATTTTTGTTTTTGTTTTGCATATAAAATAAAGATAACATAAAATATTACAATTGCCATGCTTTGAAGCGTGTTTGTCTTTTGTGGTAATGTGGCAATGCTGACAGTTGATTTATTTTATTGTTCAGAAAATGGAAGCAGAAGATCCAATTGGAAAGGAAAGTGAAATAAATTTGAATAAATTAATGTTGAACTTTGAATTGATTGAATTTTTCTTCTCAGGTGAAGCAGAAGCGTTTGCAAAATGTGAATTTTAGAATTAATATGTAAAGGGTGCTCACACTTTTAATGAGTTATTTTTTTTTTTTTTTTTTTTTTTTTTTATTTGTTCAATTAATATAATTTCAAAAGCCTCTGAGGCCAATTACAAAATTATGGTTGTATTAAATTTATGTGCTAAATGAATAAAATTTCAAAACTTAAAATATAATATTATTATCTTACTTAAAGACTAGTCCCAAAAACATAATAAGTTACCACATATTAACTTTAAAAGAATACTGTGAATACCCTAAATGAAATGTTGTTAAACAATTTTCTGAAAAAATACTTAACACAAACACAAAAGATTATGCCATTAATTTGAATAACTTGGTCGTTATGAAATTTTTTATTAGAAGTGTACCTTTTTGAAAATGTCGAGTTTGAGTACTTTTACGAAAAAAACTCTCAAAAATCCAAAAATGCATTAATGTTAACCAATAACAACAATAATGCTTAAAGCATAGTCTTGAGCTATTTTGTGCACTAAATGAAAAAAACCAAAATCCTAAGAAAAAAGTTATAGCTGGTGAAAATTGATTTTTTTTCCAAAAATCCGCAAAGTGCCTGTTTCTGGCATTTCGAACACAAAAAAATCATAGAAAAATCATAAAAACGTTATATCTCATTTAAAATGACTTTAAAAATAATGCCTTTTAAATATTTTTGATTTTTGTATTACAAAAATTTTGGAATTTGAGGGCTGCCAACATATTAGGCCCTGGTTTTACTGTTCAAAATATAAAAAAAAAATGCAAAACCAAGCAATTTCATTTTTTATTGTTTTATTTGTTTCATATGTATTTGTTTCTTACATGCCCAACAATTGCCCATTATATCAATCTATCATTTTCGAGTGCACAACTTATCACCAACAACAACGCAATCTTAATCGACGTTAACCAAATTTGTCAATACCCACCAAAAACAACCCTCAAACTCACATAAACATATGCACGGTCGCTGCTGTTGATGTTTATTTCGTTCAACGCGTTGTTGTTGTTGAATGTTTTTGTTGTAATTGGTCTTGTATTTTAAAAATAATATAAAAAACGAAGTTTCCTTGAAAAATTACAAAAATCAACACAAAAAGAACAAATTCAGTTGCGAGAAACCTGCGCCAACCTGCGCCAGCCTGGTTTCTCGCAACAACCTGATCTGACCTGCCTGCTTTCACTCTGCACACTTCGGGCAGGTTTATATGAAATCGTATGAAGCGAGTTTTCTCGCAATGGGACAAGTAAGCAAACCTGCCTGCCTGCCTGCTCGCATCAGCGTTTACTATGTCCGCAGACTTAGGTCTGGGCTGCCAGTTGCGCTTTCAGCTGTTCGGAACATGGTTTTCAAGTTTGAGTAGTTTTTGCTTTGTGAGCTGGAGCGGAATGCGTTCAAAGAGATGAGCGCGTGCAAAATTTTTGAGGCACGGACACGCACGAGCACGACGACGATTTGCACGGGCACGCACGAACACAAAATTGGTTTTGCGTAATTGCACGAAAACGCACAAACACGCACGAAAAAGCACGATTTAGAACATTGCAAAGTAGTTATGAAAAAGTTGCACATATTTTTTTAAATTTATCAGCCCAATTATGAATGATTTTTGACGGGGAATCGGAAAAAGAGAGTTTTCATTTTTAACCTCTTAAGACCCAAACAAAAATTAAACCAGATTTATAATGTTTTATGCATTTTTCCAGCTTGTTTGGGTAAAAATTAGACTTCAAATTTGTATTATTTATTTTTATTCGTTGGATATTAGAAAAAAAAATTACACATGTGTGTACTTGGGGTCTCAAGTAGTAAAACCATTTGTATAAGTGTAGGAAATCTCAAAGCAATTATTCTTGAGTATACGTAGGTATATGTTTCATTTCACACATATGGTATGGTGTGGCAGCGTGAAGAACATGTCCGATGCCGACATTTAGAAGCGAACTTGGCGTCGACAAATTGCGGCAGGTGACGTACATTATCAAGCCTAATTTCAGGTCTAGGGTGGGACACCACCGGCCGGTGCTTCTTCAGAGGAGGTTCATCTTCGCTCTCTTGCCTACCAGTGAAGGGTAGGAACTGGGTCTTGAGGTAGTGCTGGCAGTGATTTTATAGCTGGAGCCAGGTTGTGAGAAATAGGCATCAATTCGTCCACCATCATACTTTATCATTTTCGTGACTAAACTAATCCTATATTGCAGTGACCACAGTTTTTCCTTGCGTGCAACATTTTCATCAGTACAGCAACGTGTGTACATTATTCAACAATTGACGACGACGAGATCTAGAAAGTGACAGAAAGTTCTTACAGTTCAATTTTTTGTCCGCCTTGCGCTTCAGTAGGGGGGATCAACCTATCACACAAATCTATACCATTATAATTTTTAATAATCCCTGACTGGGTCACATAAATTTTCCGTTTTTGTATTTTGCGCCAATGCTTACAAGTAGCTGCAGGCGCACTTCCTCCACATGTAGAGAGCATTGTAACAGGCTTTGTGTCCTTCCACTTCAAAACACATACATTTTCGTCACTCCTTACTTTCTCATCGCATTGCCCTCTTTGTAACTGTTTATCTGGCTTTAATTTACTTGAAACCGGGCCAATTCTATTTGTTATTACTGTCCCAGTCAGGAAAATATCTTTTTCACTTTTGATTAAATGGTCTGCGAGTTTCAGACTCGTAAAGACTCGATCAGTGCACAAAACACAGCTGCTGTCCATCGTGCGACTTAGAGTCTTTACAATACCAGCTCCCAGACCAAGACTAACTCCCAAAAATCTTGTCCCAGATATTCGATAAAAGAGTACATTATATTAATTTCACTATCTGCCTGCGAAATTAGTATATCATCTGTATCATCTGGTCCTCGGCAAATCATTTCTTTCGTTCGCCAAAATAATGATCGCGGGGCCTGCACAACTTCCTCTTCGGTGTTTTGCTCAACTCCCTCTTGTTCACTTTTTCCAGATTCCTCATTCTCACGACCACCTCAAGCAACCTCTGGAGGCAGGTACTCGTCGTCGTCATCATCTTCAGAAAAGTCTAGATCACTCTCATTAAATAATCTCTCAATTTTCTTCTCATTCATGTTTAATCTGCAAATAGTCATAAATTACACAAAACTAATTTATGTTCCCAAAAGTTATTAAAGTTAGGTTAAAGTTATTAAAAGTCCCAAATTTATGTTGCCAACACAAAAAATCACAAAAAATCATAACACAAAACTTAAATTTATACTTTCATACGATAGTACAGTTGATTGACTATCAAAAACACTTAATTTTTCTAATTAAATCAAACAATTGAATTTCTTACCGATTTTTGAAGATTAAACACGCAGGCCTTCAGAAAAAATATCCAACTGTCAAATTCCTATCAAATTTCTTACATGTAACGCAACTGTAAACGCCACCTAGTATCTGTTTTCCGACGATGAATTATCTTTAGAAGACTACTTTAGTTATGCTTATGCTATGCATTAGTAACACTTTATTAAAACGCAAGGTACACATAAGTGTACCCAGGGTCTTAGGAGGTTAAGATAAAGTTCAAAAACATTTTGGAAATATGTTCATCAACCGCCAATAGTCATGAGTATAAAAAACAATGATTTGATATCTTTTTCTCCTATCTTAAAAAAGAAAACTCCCTTTTCCAATTCCCCGGGAAAAAATCATTCAGAATGGGGCTGTATTTTTGAACTTAAAAATATTCGAATTATTATAACATTAGAATGTGTCCTTAATTTTTTTATTAGTATTATTCACAAAAGAATATGAATTTTGATGAAATAGTTACTAAAGTGAAAGTAGTAAAATGTTCGTGAACGAACACGGAAAAGCACGAACGACTTTGCCTTTCTTAAGGCCAAATGACCACGTGCACGCACGAAGGTGTTTTTTTAGACACGTGCACTACGTTTCACGGAAATAGCATGGCACACGCCCGTTTCTAGTTCAATGGTTCTCGAGAACGAGTTTGCTCAGTTCGTGTATCAAAACATTTGCAAATACTTGATATATAATTACTGTAAAGCACTTCTGCAATATTTTGCATAACTGCAAGAAAGACAAATGTACATAATTTTTTGGAAATAAATAAAATTCTTACGAGAAAATGTTGGCTAACAAAGTCAAAAAAAAAAACGCAAAATAAAACTTTAACGACAAATGACTCAAATTTTGAGCTTTAAGGCGACATCAATATATTTACTAGAAAAACAAAAACCAACAACATAATTATCACAAAAATACCTTCACAAAAAAGAAAAACAATCTGAAATGCAAGCCATAAAAAAATAACACAAAATTAAAAAACCATAAGAAAACAAAATACAAGCAAAGGGGGGGTTAAAAAGCAATGGAGACAAATGACAGCAGCAACAAAAGAAATAAAACCAATTGCATAATGCATTAAGTAAGTGAGTGAGTGAAGCAACAAAACCAACAACAAAAACAACAACAACAACAGCAACTTCTACTCTTAACTCCAACAAAGAACATTTCGTCTGATTCAGCGACTGAATGCTTATCCAGTCTTATATACTGGGTGCAGTTAAGGTTGCCCAACTGGCAGTCCGTACTTAAGTGTTGCCATCCCATTTTCTTGGGCTGGCGCTCCCGCAGTTTGAATTTAAATGCACTACTAACACAATGGAGCGAGACAGTAATACAAAAAGAATGACAAAAACAAAAAAATGTTTACCAGGTATCTTGGCGGGAGTTAAGAAAAACCTATGTATTGTAGTGTAACAAGCTTGTCAACGAAGTCAATGATTCTTTTTTCACTACCAAATTGGTGCTAAATTCAACAAGTCATTACCAAGGGAATGGAAAAGTAATAGTATTCCTATAAATTTCTTCACCTTCAATGAAGGTGAATTCAAAACACTGAATACCTAAAGTATTCAAGGTCAGGCACAGCATTTTGAGTAGAGGTAAGGACAAAAAGAAGCACTCAGGCACAAATGATGAAAATTTTTGATTTCCCGATTTCTTGCTGGGTTTTCTAGCTGCTATGCACTATTGTCTATCCTGTCTGGCTTCTCTGGCAGAACCTCCTGCCAGGCTTATGACTAACTATCGTTAAGTGGTCTAATGAGAAGCAAGCAACCTGACACACCACGCCACAACAACAACAACCACAACACTGAACTCAAGTACAACAGCAACAACATGCTCCCAACATTGATTCTTTTCTATGTCGTCTTGTATTACAAAAGACTTGGAAAAAAACAAAAATTTGTTCATATTTTCTTCGTAGACAAAAGTAGACACAGAAAGACAAAAGGAGACAAGACTAAAAAGAGAAGAAAGAAAAAATAATAAATTAGCTGCGACAATTGAATGCGTCAAATAAATCGTGCTACAAAATGGACGGTAGCTGTTGCTGTCATGGCGTGAAAAAAGTCTAATGCTCGCAGCAGTTAGCAACAGAGACTCGAATGAAACTCAAAGTAATATAAGTACTTTGAAGAGCATTGACAGGACACAAGGCAGCAATTTGTTGAACTTTTTATGAGAAGTTGAGGAAAACATGGTGCCTAAAACTGCGCGTTGAGTTGTTCCAATTTTTTAAGGACAAATAAGAAAATCGATATAATATACTCATTAGATTTCTCTTACTGCAATTAAAATAGATGCGTTTACAGGGCAGATATGAGGCAAAAACTCCATTCCAGATGCTTAAAATACCGTTGAAACATCTAAATTTAGAAACAAGTTTGCTATAAATACAATGCCTTGCTGAAGACGTTCAGGCAGCCAACTCCTACCAACTCACACCTACTAAGAGTCTTAGTAAAGACCTCTTCCCGTCACAAACAAAAACAATGCCTTGCTGAAGACGTTCAGGCAGCAAACTTCTACCAACTCACATCACTAATGGGCCCCATACACGCTGCAACCAAAGCAAAGATGGAAGTGTAACTTAGAAGTTTTTGACAGTTATCACGATGTAGTCGCGTGTGTGTCCAAGTTATGCAAATCATTGAAGGTTGCAACTCAGGTTGCAGGAAAATTAAAATCGTTCAATATTTTGGTCGCAGTTGCTGTTTTTTGCTGCGTTGCTGCTGTGTTGCAGCGTGTATGGCAAAATGGATTGCTGCAACCATCGCAGCGTGTGTGTCAAATGTATTAAAAAAGTCGTAATCTGGTTGCAGTTTCACTAATGTTTTGGTTGCAGTGTGTATGGCCCGCATAAGAGCCTTAGTAAAGAGCTCTTCCCGCCACAAACGACAAACCAGCCCCGCGTTATTGAGGTCGACAATCTTCATCCAACTCTGATGGCAAACGAAGATGAATTGATGGCAATTCTGTCAAGAACGACAAGGCTCCAGGCCCAGATGCTATTCAGAATCGTGTGCTGAAACTCCCCATTTTCTTGCAGCCACATTCGTTCGCAAAGTTCCATATCGTGTTCCTAACAGCGGATATATTTCCAACACAGTGGAAGATTAAAAAATTTATGCTTATACTGTAACGAACCCTTTTTCGTCCGTTACTAGTTTGCTGAGGTAAGCTCAGTGAGTAAACCAAGGGTTCTTACAAAACAATTTATATTCTAACGATTCCAATATTTAAAGGAGAAAGCCGGTGTTTTAAGTTTTCAACTGTAATAAAATCTGGTTTTATTGTTATTTTTCATTAGTATTTTCTTATATTAGTTCAATAATTATTTACTTAATTATACTGTAACATATATATATTTATGTTATATATATATATTATAACTTAATATAGATCTTATGTTTAATAGCTTCTGACTTCTATACTGAACGGTGGGTACACGTTCCTATGACTTCTATGCTGAACGGTGGGTACGCGTTCCTACGACTTCTATGCTGAACGGTGGGTACACGTTCCTATGACTTTTATGCTGAACGGTGGGTACACGTTCCTATGACTTCTATGCTGAACGGTTGGTACACGTTCCTATGACTTCTATGCTGAACGGTGGGTACACGTTCCTATGATTTCTATGCTGAACGGTGGAGACACGTTCCTATGACTTCTATGCTGAACGGTGGAGACACGTTCCTATAGCTTCTAACTGAACGGTGGGAACACGTTCCTATAACTACTAGCTGAACGGTGGAAACACGTTCCTATGACTTCTAACTACGTTTGAAAGGTGGAAACACTTTCGCTAGCTAGTCTCGACATGTGCACGCAGCCGCGCTTGCACCCAGACTGATTTTGGTATGCCAGCGAGTTGCCTTATATATGTTCTCGCTGTATTCTGTTTCGCCGTTCATGTGTTTTGTTTTCCCTGCCTGTGTGTGTGTGACTGTGAACATGCCTTTGCATGTTTGCATGTTTGTATGTGTGTATTTATTATTTATTTACTTATTTATTATTACTACAATGTATTTATAATAATTTGTTATATTTTATACATTTTATGTATATAATATTTTAATATTTACATTATATATTAAATTTAGTTAAACTTATTAAACATATACAATTCATTTACATTTAATTTATCATTACATATCATTATACATCTCATTTGTGGGGCACAAATTGTACAACAATTTGTGTCCTCACAATACCGGAGGGCAGTGCTACTATTCCTCAAACTATCGACTAATAAGCCTGCTCGACATCATAAGTAGGGCTGCCAGGTCCCGATCTCCACGCTGGTTGTCCCGATTTTCAGCCTAAAAATGTGCGTCTCGCGAAGACATAATGCGGGACGCCAAATGTCCCGATTTCTTGAAAAAAAAATTTATTTTGTAATGTTTTCACTATTTTTTAAAAATACTTCATACGTTTTTATTTCTTCATGACTAAATTTGTACAGATTTTTTTTGTACGCCACTAATTAATTTCACCGAATCGCATACTTTTCAAGCAACCGAACAGTGCGTGAAATATAGAAAAAGGGAGCGAAAAAACAATAACATCATTCTTTGTGAATATTGTTAATTTTGCTTTGCTCATTTTCACCCACGATGTTCGTTAAGTTCAACATATCGCATCCTTTTCTAGCAATCAAACATAGCATGAACAAAAGAAAACAAAACGAAAAAACAATAAGTGCATTATGTAAAATACATTATAAAATACAAATTTTGAAGTTTCAGATATTAATATGGGTTAGTAAAAATATAAGTTTATTTTATTTCTATATTCATGTATTTGAGTTATTTGACACTGACTTTTGTTTAAAATATAAAAATTCTTTTTTAAAGTTACATACAACTCGAAAAAATTGATTTTCAGTAAACGTATTTAAAGTTTTTTGTTATTCTAAGCGTACTGGACGATTGAGTCTCTGTCCCGATTATTTTGCTTATGGCCCGATTTTTTTTTTTAAAATCCCGATTAAAAAAAAAACCTGGCAGCCCTAATCATAAGCCAGGTTTTTCAACACGAGCTGTGCATTCGAATAGAAGAAGCACTGAAAATAGAAAGGGGACTATAAAATATTCAGCTTAGGTTTCGAAAAGTGCACTAAATGACTGACACCAAAAACATTGTCACCACTATGGCGCGTAAAGCTTTCAAAGCCAACTGATGGAGAAATTGTGCAGAAAAGTACTGCTTCGTATTAACGTAAGATGTACGAAATATATTTAATTTAGACAACTGGGGCAAGATTTCGATATTCTCACAGGCTACCTTTTGAGTACCACGCTACCTTACGAAAGCCATAGCCAACTTTTTCGATGAGAGAAAGTGCTTCCACAGACTCATAAGGGCAAACAAAATCACCGGTGGTGCTCCTCAGGGGCTAGGGCTACAGGTCCTAGCATCTCAAGAATGTTGCCAAACACGAGAGGATCAAAACAAGTGCTCAGAACACTTCTTCAAACGTTGTGCGCTTCATTGTGATGTACGACTCGACGATTGGGGCTGCAGCGATGAAAATCAAGTCCTACCAACGAGGAGAAGAGTCGGTGCTGTCCTTGGAAGAGCCAGTTCGATTCCCTTCCGACTGCCAGCAGCGATAACACATCCGCTCGTAACAAGCTTGCTCGGGAGTGAATCATGTTACAGTGTCAATTTTGTTGGGAAAATTCCACTAGCTCATCGCAGTACTGAATTCAGTACTTTTCGCTCTTTAAAAGTACCGCAGTACCCCCGCGATGGTTTCAGTACTTTTTACAAATAGTCTAAACATTTTTTTTTAATCAATGCCGGATTTTGTTGATACATTTATCAAAGAAATTCATTTTTATTTTTGTAATAATTCTAGCCGAAAAAGATTTTTTGAAGTTTCAAGAATATTTAAGATTTAAATTTTATTTTTAAATACACAACCACGATTTGCTATGTCACGAATGAAGACGAAAATCTTATCAATCAGTGTATCTTATGTATGTTTCATTTTTTTTTTAATTTTGAACTAATACAAATATATAAAACTGAGAATTTTAATTTTTTTTTTCTTAACTCAGTACTTTTAGTACTTTTTGAAATCCACTAAGTACCAAACCGAAAATTGGAATTATCTTCCTTGGCTCATCCCTAACTTAGTAGAGTGGTGTGTATACGTCACGGATCGTTGAATTTTTATCTCACACAAATTTTTATTTTGCACGATTGTTTTAGAGCAGTGCTGGGCGCCCCATAGCACACTGAGTGCTCTCTGAGCGTAACTTTTCACATGTACATAAAACTCAAAATAGAAGAGAATGTAATTCAGTCGTTCGCTGACGGTGATGCTGTATAGATTTATGTCGAAAATTCAATGTACACTCTTTAAAACCCAAATTTTTAGCTTTTAGATTAAAAATTCTTATGCATATATTTTTTATTTCGTAGAATTTTGCATTATTCGTATATATTAAGGTTTAGTTTAATTCAAACATATTTCCTTTTAAGATTATTTGCATTATTTTTTCATATTATTTATTTTCATTAATTTTTTGATACTTAATTTTATGAGGTATTTATTATAATTTTAATGATTCGTATATATTGGGATTTAATAACATTAAAACAAAAACAAAGCACCTAAAAAACAATGCTTAACTCTGAATCGGAATGCGATTTCTGTTCTACGGAGAACCTTTCTTGCGAAGCAGAATGTGTAATTTTCCACTGCAAGCAAACTAATAAAATGTATTTACTTAGAAGAAAATGCTGCTGCAATAATGACATAGAAGAAATAGTGAACAATACCGATGACTATAAATAAAAAATAAACATAAAAACTTGCAAATATAGATAATTGTCACAACTATTTCGCTCAGTGTGCGCTATTCGAGAGCGCATTAATACTAACAAGGCAAAAGAAAATGTGACTGTGCTAGAATGCCCAGCCTTGTTTTAGAGCAGTGGTCCCCAAACACATACTACTACAATTTTCGGATTTTGTGCTTATGTTTGTAGCTCTCTCACTCTCTGCACTGACACAAATTGTTGTACAGATATAAAGCAAGATTTGTATTATTATTTTTAGTTTAACTATTTTTAGTATTTTAATATTATGAAGAAACAAAAATGGGAAGCCTTTTCTTAATTTGTATCAATGTGTGAATTTTTACATTCCAACGAGCCCTGAATAAATTTTTCAAGGTATTCTTTTTCTATATTAACAACTAACTCATTACGTCATTGATTTTACACAAACGAATATTGAGGATCCATATTTCTATAGTGCCTTTAAAAAAATACAAATATTCCAATTAGCCGCTGTGCCTTGGCACACCAATCATTACCCAGTAGTTCCAGTAGTCCAAGATTCAACTTGGAACTACTACTTGGTATGAGAATTCATATACCCCAAGTGGTAGGGGCATGCTCCTCGCCTCTTATCTTGTACGTCCCTTTAACATATCGATGTCATTTACAGTTGCGAACGGACCCAACGTGCATTAACAAGGGCTTTGCAATTCTCCTGTCCCATAGGTCCGTACCTGTAATGGTTTGAGAAATGGCATGTCCAAAGGGATATGCTGCCACCAGCTGAACTACAGGGCATGGCATTCCTTAAAAATTTTCTACAAATACAAAATCATATTCATATTCCACTTTAATTTTATACTGTGGAAAGCTGATCGAGCGGCGTGAACCTCTTCGTTTGAAGTCTCAGCGCCAACTAAATAAGAGAACTTCGTACGTGTGATCGTGTCAGTGTAATGTTCGAACTCGAACTCAAGTTCGCGATCTATGAAATGGGGACCACTGGCTTAGAGCATACCTGCATCCAACCAAGCATCCAACTGATTCCTATTGCACATATTGCTCTGCTAGCACAGTAAAAGATACTGACCCTTAAAAAATACACTTTTCTTCACGTGCTCAAGTTTCACGATGCGAAAATTTAGGCTGCGTCCAACTCAGAGAAACGCCAACATCCCAAAACTTAATTAAACTTGTGCTTGGAAGTAAAGCAAATAGGTTTGTGGTTAGTGCATTGGCCAATCATATACTGAACTTCGAAGTGTGCACAGATTAGGTCAACATGAGGAAGATGACTATCCTATGAGAATCTCTCCTACAGACCAACATTAGTTGAACAGATATTAGCTTAGTGGTGTTCTTGGGCTCTAGAAGCAATGCCTAACGGCGATTACAGGACTTCTAAAGGGACGAAGTTGCGAAGAAAGAGGACCCTTCGGGATGTCTGCCTGTCCAAAGCCAGTATAAAGGCTTTGGTTAGACATTGGATAGAGAATTTTATGGGGCTGAAAATGAGTTAATTCTTCGGGCCAGACTCTTGACTGGTTCATCTGATTTCTGTTAAACGAAAAATCCACCTTTAACCTTGGTTGTTGGTTGCCGAATCTAAGAGAAGGCATAGTTATAGTACTAAATTATTATAACAAATTCAACTAAGCCTTCGATGGACGATCAATTCAATATAACTTGAAGCACGGGAATAGTCATCCATCAAATGATGAGAAGAACTGATCTATCATCATGCACTTCAAAACTTTATTTTAGAATGAGAGTTCACAGTTGTGCTAACGAGACATTGTAATCCTTGAACATAGTATTTCACTAAGTAAACGTTGTGAACTATCTGGAGCGCAACCAACTGCTCAGTGACCGTCAATATAGTTTCCGTTGGGCTCGTTCTACTGGTGATCTTATGGCGTTCTTAACCGAAGAATGGAATAAATGCGTTCACTTTTTCGGCAAGATTAGGGTTGTTGCTCTTGATATTTCTAAAGCCTTCGACCGAGTGTGGCATAAAGCACTCGTGTCAAAACTTGTAACATAAAGACAGAACGACTCGAGTCGTAGTTGACGGTTTTTCGTCCGAAGAGCACGCCATTAACGCAGGAGTACCGCAGGGTTCAGTTCTATCGTCAACCTTGTTTCTGATCTTTATCAACGACCTTCTGTCGTTGGCGCATAACCCAATACATTCGTTTCAATTTCAATTTCAATTTATTAGGCAGAATACGTTAGCATATAAGAATACAGTTTCTTTTACATGCTGCACAAAGAGTAACTTAACTATTAAATTATTAAATTATTAAGAGAAATAACAACATTGTATTGTTGTAAGTAGCATCTAAGTTAAGTATTGTTAAGTAGCAACATAATAAAAATTTATGATTATTTTTTTTTGAAGAACAAAGGTTAAAATAATATAAAACAGCTTTTAAGTAATTATAGAAATTTAAATTAAAACTTTACATGAATAGAAAAATAAATTTATAGTCAAATTATATAATTGCAACTATTTTAAGAATAGAGGTTAAAATAATATACAACAGCTTATAAGTAATTGAATAAATTAAAATTAAAATGTTAATTGAATTGAAGAATAAATTTATGGTAAAAATTAAATAATTGCAACTTTGAGATATATCTATTAAAAAAAAAAACAAATTAAAAATCAATTAAAATATGAAGATCTAGCAATAAATGAACACACCAGAATTTAAACAATATGTATGTAAGAAAAAAGAAAACTGGTAGGAATAGAGAAAAAAATAGATTTATGAAAAATATTCAAAGATTATATGCTTAAAAGCTCTTTGGTTGGAAATGACCTTAATGTTATTTGGCAAAGAATTCCACAGTCTTATTGCACTGACGAAAAACAGTCTGCTAGAGTTTATATAATAGTGGCTCGGAAACAAGGGGTTTAGACTTCTATTTGAACGGCAGAACTGAAGTTTCTCATATAAGTAGCGTGGACAACTTGAATAGATTACTTTATGAAAATATATACAATTTCTTGCTTCAAGATAACGTAGAAGGCATCGTCCAAGTAGCTTAGTGCGAAAGAACGATACGTGGTCGAATTTCTTCAAACCATAAACATAACGTGCAGCGTTATTCAAAGCGACTAGCAACTTGTGGGATGAAAGAGAATCCAGACTACTATAAACAACTTCCGAATAAGTGATAATTGGCATAACTAGTTGTAAGACCAGTTTACGTCTCGTTTCAACAGGAACAAACGCTGCAGTCATTCTTAGATTCCTTAACACATAGTAAATTTTACTAACTGAAATACATACTGAAATTTTACGTTTGCGGACGACAGCAGCATTTGTCATTCATATTCATTCAAAAAACGCCAAAGATCTATGGAGATTGAGAGGAAGAGGCAAAATATGAATGACACACTCTTTAATGTTCTACAAAAAAGATCCCAAGTGGGGTCTTGCTAATAGAGCAGAGTTCAATGCAAGCAAGAGTCAGTGCTGCCTGTTAACCCACAAGCGGATGGATTGCCCCTTAGCACCCCTCAATATGAATGGTGTGGATTTTGTGGAATCAGCCGCTCTTGACGTTCTGGGCATATCGATCAAATCTGATCTTCGTTGGAATGATCATATTTTTGATGTGTCGAAAGAAGCGGGAAAGTGCCTAGGTTTTTTAAAACGGTGCAAAAAATATTTCACCTCAGCTGATCTTCGCATGATCTACACCTCATATATTAGACCGAAAATGCAGTACAATTCGCACATTTGGGCAGGGGCTTCAAGATCTTATTGGAGGCTTCTGGATCGAATTCAACGTCGTGCGATATATTTGATAGGGGATAAAAGTATTTCATCCTCTCTCAACTCTCTTGGGCATCGACGCAATGTTAGTTGCCTAAGCCTTCTGTATAGGTATTACCATGGGAAGTGTGCACGGCAGATACATGGCCTGACGCCACCAGCTCTTGTGTGTTTCCCAGGTCCACTCGGGCAGCTGTCCAAGCCCACACCTTTACCATTGCATCGATGTCCAATAGAACCTCGCATTACCGTGATAATTCGTTGTTTAGTCGCAAGGCTTACACAAATTTAAAATACTTAAATTAAGCTTACTTAACGAATTTAACACAAAAACTACTAATGTTTTCATGCACTTGTACCATTAAATTACATGTTAAGATCAATTTCTATTAAATATTTAGTCAAATTTGGTGTCTGTGAAATTAAAAAAAAAGCTCCATAAAATGCACCAGGCACCAAACCTCATTTTTTTTCTTGCGCCAAAATTTTCAAAACGCACCAAATCTGGTGGAAAAAGCACCAAGTTGGCAACAGTGCATCTATCCACCCTCCAACGTTAGTTCACCCATCTTCCGAATCAACACAATGCTTACGCATTTATAGGGGGCATCCCCTGAGCGTTGGTTCAGTCTAAAAAAAAGAAGTATACAACGGCACACTTCTAAGTTTTCCGAAGTAAGCTGTTTACATCGTTTAACAAGCTCACAAAATTGCGTAAATAAGGTATAAGCAGAATTTAATTAAAAAATTATTGTAACCTAGTATAAGTATAAATGTTCTAAAGAACTGTTGGTCTGTTGTTGGGATGTGAAGGGCCTTGTCTGACGCAACCTTTGCCCGGTATTGACTGTTGTGGGCTGACCCTACAGGTAGTCTCGTGCTGACTGTGGTTGCAGACCAGAAAAGTTGGTTCGAGTTACACCTTGTTTTTTTTTGCTAGAGTTGGTAACTCCCATTAACTACTAAGAGAATAATAGTAAGTAGTACTCGTATTTTTGACTAATTCAAATACTAGGAAGATAACCAACACCCGGATTGCCACGCTGTTACCTTTGGGACTAAGCGGGTGTTGACTCTTAAATTCCAGGGGTTTAATTTTCCAATTATCCACCAAAAGATGAGGAAACCAAAGGTGTTTAGTTTTTAAGTATGCTAACGAAGTAGCGTAAGTAAAATTGGCTTAATTATCAGTATTTTATACTGGCATGGCCCAAAGTCATTGCTTACATAAGCTAGTTAAGTACACTTTAATTAGATGAAGCTTCACCGATCATGAACAACTGTTCCAAAACACTCTACTGGTGGTCTGTTGCTGAGGTTTTGCCAGACCTTATTTGGCGGATACTTTGAGTTTTAAGGGTACGTTGAACGACGTATTATATCGATTACATGCTAAGGAGCACCGTAGAATTAAGCCTAGGCAGGGGTCTACGTAAAACCTAGGCATATATCTTTATCTACCTCTACCTCAACCTTTTCTAGCTCTACCTCCACCTATACTCCAACGTTTTCTTACTCTAACTCAACCTTTACTAAACCTACCTCTACCTAAACCTTTTCTTACACAGAAAAAACAAATTTAATGAACAGCATACGTTAAAATTAATTCACTAATTTTAATGAAAAAATCATTGAATTGTAATGAATTGCTCATAGTTTTTAACGTACTGTTCATTGAAATCAATGAAGTTATATTCGTTAAAAATGTCTAAATAAATATCAATGATTTGTTTTCATTATTTTAATGAACTTTTCATTGATATCAATGAAAAGTACATTGATTCCAGCTGTAAATGAAATCCTAACGAACCATACATTGATTTTTAATGAACAGTTCATTGAATTCAATGTAAAGGTCATTGAATTTAATTTATAGTTCATTGAATTAAATGTATTGTTCATTGAATTCAATGTATAGTTCATTGAATTTAATGTACAGTTCATTGAATTTAATGTATAGTTCATTGAATTAAATGTATTGTTCATTGATTTCAATGTATAGTTCATTAAATTCAATGTATAGTTTATTAAATTCAATGCATAATTCAATAAATTCAATGTATAGTTGATTGAATTCAATGCATAGTTCATTAAATTCAATGCATAGTTCATTAAATTCAATGTATTCAGTAATTATTTATTCCCTTCCCAATTTTTTTTGAAGTGAAACGCGAAGTTCTAAAGACGTGTGGCAATAGTGTGTGTAAATTTTATAAATAGTTTTATAAAGTTAAAAACTATTCAAAATCTTCGAAAATTTGTATATTAATTGACTCTTTAATATAAAAAAATATTGTTGAAATTGTAATTATTTCCTTATTTTAAAAAAGTTTAGAGTGGGATTAACAAATAATTCGTTGAATTTAATGTATGGATCATTCATTCCAATGAACTTAATACATTAAATTTAATGAAATATACACGGAATTCAATGAACTGAATACATCAAATTTAATGAACTGTACATTGAATCCAATAAACTAAATACATTAAATTCAATGAACTTAATACATTAAATTCAATGAAATAAACATTAAATTCAAAGAACTATACATTAAATTCAATGAACTTTACATTGAATTCAATGAACTATAATACATTGAATTCAATGAACTATACATTGAATTCAATGAAATTTAATACATTGAAGTCAATGTAAGGTTCATTGAACTATAGATTAAATTCAATGAGCTATACATTGAACTCAATGAACTATACATTGAATTCAATTAACCTTACATTGAATTCAATGAACTTTACATTGAAATCAATGAACTTTTCATTAAATTCAATGAAAAAATCATTAATTTTATCATTTTTTTAATGAACGTGTTCATTGAATTCAATGAAGTGTATATTGATATTCAAGGAACCATTTATTGAAAATCACTAAGTTTAATGAACTATTCATTAAAGTATGAAGAAAATTCATTGAAATCAATGACCACATTTCATTGGACCAAAATCAATGAATAAGTCATTGAAATTAATGCACCTTTTCATTAATATAAAGTACCTTTTTGGTTCAGTGTACTACCTCTACATCTCAAGTCTCTTCAAAAGGTCTGAAAATTGCATGAAACATCGTAACTGTAAATAACCACAGGAAATGACAAATATATTGGTTAAGAAATAAACAGAACCCTAGGCAATAATCCGTCAATAATCGTTTGTAAATTGGTTTTCTGTAATTTGCTCGCAAATCTTTTATTTTTTACTTTCTTTTTTATTGTAGTTATTCTTGGCGTGCCCTTCGGGACGCGCCCTGCATTTGACAATCTTTGCATTACTTCTTACTTTGCATTTAAATTTCGATTTTGTGGCGCTCACCGCACTGCATTTCGAGCTGTCACTGACAGCGAAACGTGCACCGTTCACAAAGTTGGTTAGTCTGTTGGCTAAGAAAGATAGACAACCAGCCAGTCAGACGCATAAGCAGCCAAAGAGACAGGGAGACAAACTTGTGAATTGCATGGATAGCAACAAGAATTGACAGGCGACAGCATATCAGACAAACAGACAGCCAGGCAGGCAGGCAGGCAGGCAAGCAAATGATTCCTAACAACCACAGTAGCTAGGAATCTAGAAATGCAATTCTGGAATAAGCAAAATGGACGACTGAGGTTAAAGTTGGTGTTAACCAAAAAACAGTCAGTCAGACAGACAAACAGACATACAGCTTTATAGAACGTGCAAATTTATAATCAGCATATTGTTGGATGCAAATTGAATTCGTTGGAACGTCTCCGGTTTTGTTTTCAAAAACAGGGAAAACATTGTTCAGAAAGCTGCCAAATGTGGCGTACAAATGTAATTGGCACATTAACTGAGTTGCCACCCTTTTTCATGTTCAAGAAGTTTGCAAGCTAGTCACATAAAAAGAACAAAAAGAAAAACAAGAGAGTCACAAGAGAGACAGTGATTCCCAAGATAGATACAGCGATTGCAAAATAAGATTTTATTTTTTGCACTTTGTATGGAGTCATTATGTTTCAAAGTATAAAGTGACTAACATCAATATTCGGTTAATATTTTTATTTAAATTAAAATAAAAATGTTCGAAAACCACAAAAATTTCGGCACCTATGTTTCTATTATTACTAGTATCGTCTGCATTTGACGAACTGCATGAAATGAAGTGAGCAAAAATTAGCACTAACGCAGCGTATGAGAAGGCACTCTAGTGTGGATTTTAAAAACCAGATTCAATAAAGATGCATAGCGAAGATGACAGCACTCGTTTGTCATTTGTGTAGCGTTGACCCACAAAAAACTCAATAAATGAAGAAAATTGCCGAAAATAGTTCATAGCTGTTATTACCCAATAAAAAATTTTGATGCGCATTACTCGTATGCTCATTAAGAGCGCTTTCATCCCCTTGCGTATAGTGCTATTTGTAAAGCGCTGTGCTTGGAGCTCTTTCCGTAGTGATAACGTAGCACTAGCAAACTAATCTTAGAACGTAAAGTCAAAAAAATAAAAAATAAATTTTTGAAAAAATCAAAAAAAAAAAATAACTAAAATTAGAGCCCGTCACATTCCGTTCTTTTGCTTCAACCATCGTCCATAAATCCAGCGAGCACATCACCTATCGCGCATAACGACCTGGGTACCTCTGAGGTGATTCTTAAATGAGTTGAATGTATAAGATGGTCCTATTATGTTTTCAACCACAACATTTCTTTTAAATACCTATCTACCTCTCATAGTTTCTCTCATGATTTCGCATTTTTCGAAAAGCAGAATTTAATTTTCTTTCTGGGTTCATTTTATATTGTTGAAAAGCTAATTTTGCCAGCTTTACCTTTTACCTTAAAATTATTTTATTATACTTGAAATAAATTACCTTGCCACCAGGGATGGAACCCCCACCAAACAAAATTTTTCAAAACTATTTTTAATTGTAAATCCTTTCAATTACCTTTCCAAGGTAGTTAAAAATTAAAATTCGGGTAAGAAACTATTTGTTCATCAAAAAATATTTGTGTTGAGATGTTAAAATGATCATCTCAGTAGCCCATTAAGACCCTACCTACATTTTTATATTGCTGAAAAGGTAATTTTAACAGCTTTCAGTAAAATTTATTTTAAATGGTATACTTTGACTGCTACTTTGAAAGAAATTACTTTACCACCAGGGATGGAACCTCACTCCACCAAAATTTTCCAAAATTATTTTTAAAATCAAGTCTTTTGAATTGAGTCTCGGCCAAGATTCGAACCCGGGACCCCCGAGCGACAGTCAAGCTTTTATAGTAAAACGATAAAGCATTTTAACCGCCAAAATTCAAATAACCAGATTTAATTTTTTCCAAAAAACCGTAAAAAATATTGAAGAATATTGAATAAAATATTAAGATAAAAATATTATGTGACGTAACGCAAGAACGACGGTCCCCTTACCGCTCAAGTATATAATCGAAAAATGTCTACTTTACAGTGAAATATAAATATCAACACTGGCTCAATAAAATGTGCTCTATTCTAAAATGAAAGCCTGCACTTTTATTTAAATCCCCCTTTATTTTGTGTTGTCTCAGCAACGCTGGTTGAATGTGTTCGAAAAGAGAGAAGAAAAAAGTTACAGCAACCACACAGCTCTGTTTTTTTCATTCTCTCTGCTCTCAATAGAGCGAATGTTTGGCTTGGTTCCTTGTTGCTGTTTTTTATATGAGGAAAAAAGTGTTTTTAATTTCTAATTTGTACCTATCTTAATGAAAATACTTTTGAATAAATATTATATTTTACACTTGCTATGAACTAGAGCTTTTAAATGATATAAGTTTCATTCAAATGTGTAGTATAAAAGTCGGTAAAAAGGGGTAATATATGTGTTTGCTTTTTAATACCTAGAAATTTTTTTTTTAGCGCAGGATATGTTGAAGCCATTTCCCTCTGTATACCTAGATTTCATACTAAATTTCACATTACTTAGTTACGAACGTAAATCATATGCTTTTCTACCAGCAATATTTATTTGTCTATTTATCTTATATTAAAAAAATTAAGTTAAATGAAATTTACAAAATAATGGTTTACGAGAGCCACTAGATCAAAAATTGATCTAGCTGGAATATGTTGAAAACCAGAAGGCGCTCTTGATCACTAGAGGTCGCTGTATTACATATAACTTCCTGAACAAATCGCAAGAAATCTCATAAAGCGTTCTTTCGATTAACATAAAAACTTGTGTATCAATGTTTTCGGATAAGGTGATATCTCGGTCTTCATATTTTGAGGCCCAACCAAAAAAGACGATTTTCTCCGTAACGGGTAAAAACTTAAGTGTTCGGGTAAATACATTTGCAAGTAGTTACCCAAAATTAGCAAACGTAACTGAACGAAACTAAACGAAACACTTTGACAAGACGTATTTTTCCGTAAGAACTGAACTGCTAGCGTAGGAACTCGTCAACAACAGCTGTGCAGAGTGCGTTTTTATTTTATTTTCATAATTTTATTTCACCATTATTTCACTCATCTTTATTAAAAATTCTAAAATGCACAAATTAAATAAATAAATACAACTCGATTGCCAACTGATCAGCTGATTCAGACGAGTTGAGCAACTCGTCTTATTTTGCGTTAAATCCTTAAACATCCGTAACGAGTGCAGACGTTCGTCAGGTTGCTATCGTCTCGTTTCGTCTATTTTGGTTGGGCCTTTGCCCTAAAAATTTAACGAAATTTCTGTTTTTATAGTTTCGATCAGAATATTTTTCAAACTTGCAAAAATTTTCGTATTCGGAAAATATAAACAAAGATATATTTCACAAGCTAAAAATAATATACATAAAAATAAAATTAAAAAAAAAATTTACATATAGCTACTAAAAAAACGATCCTAGAAATCCAAAAATACGAAAACCGTAACATACCTTCAATTTTAAGAAATCAACATGTTTGTTTTTATAGTTTTATGTATAAATTAAAGGATATCTTTCTCAACATATTCCTAAAGTTTAAGCTTGCAAAAACTTAAATTAAAGATTTTATGAGTTTGTTTTGGCGAAAATGACCACCAATAGCGCACCAAAAAAACTATCAAAAAGACTTTTGTAACTTTTTGTAATTAATAAATATTTATTTATATTCTTATATGTGTGAAAATATTAATTGTATTTTTATATAGCAGAAAATTCGAAACGAAAGCATTTTTTTCCTCTTTTTGACCATCCTGCAGATTATTGATACCCTACACTTTGCTTATGTGGCATGTTAAATTGTTACGTACACAAAAATTATTGTGTAATATCATCAACTGGAATGTATTGCTTTATAAGTAATTGATATTAACATAAATAATAAACATACGCATACGCTTCGCGTTTCTGATTCTTGGGATTGTACTGAGCAAAAAAGTCCACTAGACCATACGTCTACGGTGAAAATTGAGCTTCCAGATTTTGACTTGCAGCTTTTTCTCAGACTTTTGTCACATTTTTTTTTTTTTGAATATTTTGGCCTATAACAGCCAAACCATTTAGATTTTTGTCTTAGTATTGGATCGAAAATCTTAATGGATTGGCTGTTATAGGCCAAAATATAAAAAAAAAAACGTGACAAAAGTCTGAGAAAAAACTGCAAGTCAAAATCTGGAAGCTCGATTTTCACCGTAGACGTATTGTTTAGTGGACTTTTTTACTCAGTAAAATCCCAAGAATCAGAAACGCGAAGCACCCTTTAAGATGTTCAAATCGCCCCACCCTAATACGCATATATAATGATTAGTATGTTTGCTATATATGTATATTTCTGTTTTTTTAATCAATATATTTTTGCTATAATTAAGGTAAAAACTACACTTAGTATGATTTTAGTTCATGTTGATTAAATAATCAAAAAATTTTCTGTGTCAATTAATTGGCTTGCTCTGAGAAGATGCTTTGGAAGCCACTCATAAAGAGTTTCGGAAGTGCCGACTGAATCTCACCCAGAAAATATCAAGAGAAGCCACAAATAAAAATAATTTAGCACTATTGCTTCTAAAACCTTCTCAAATTTTGATTAGCAAATGTGATTTTCAGCAATTAATGCGATCAACTTCAGTGCGAATAATTTTTTTTTTGTTTGTTAAATTTATTAAATAGGCTAGATTAGGTTAAGGTAGCGGCATTTTTTTAGACTAGCCCACTTAGACCATATTATTGATCCGTTGTGATACCATAGAATTTAAGAAGGGGGTAATCAAGTGAAACTTTTGTGTAGGATGTTCTTTATGTGCACGCTCAAAAATCTTGAAGTAAATTCTAGTAAATTTCTGTAAATTCTGTATTAAAATTGAATCGATGCCAAATATTAAAAATTAGTTTTATTTCCTCATGGGATTAAGTCTTAATAAATGCTTGTTTTAAAATATTTTCGGCAATTATAAAAAATATCGCAACCTGTGGGGTTCGAACCCACTTCTTTTAGATTATAAGTTCATGGCAAGGACTAAAACCCAGAACACCTGAGCGACAGTCAAGCAAGCTACCACTAGACTATCGAGACCGCCAAATTTAGCGAACATAGAAGCTAGTTAAAAAGCATTAAGATTCCTAAATTTAATTACTTTAATTTATTTTTTCTATTAGTATTGTTTATGTGTATGCATTAGGGAAGTCAATCCCGGGATCCCGGACGATTAAAGCCATTTTAAATTCCGGGATTTTCTTTCCGGGATTTTTATTTCAATTACTAATATTCATGTAAATGCAACCATTTCAATTTAAGTTGATACGAATATAGAGTTAGAAAAACCTTTTCTTGAAACTGAAAAAGATTGTTAGGACGATAAGTGTTAATCACTGGAGCAAAGATTTTGCAAAGTGTTAGAAGAATTTGCAACATCGGTAATCAGCAATGTATTTAAGAATTGTCAGATATTCTTACTTAGGAAATAGTTTTGTTTTGTAGTGAAGGCAATCGTGATCGAAACTTACAAATTGGTTACGACTATCGTACAACTTTTTCTACAACTAGCATAGAATCAAAACGCTGCTTCTCATAAGCACGTTATATTTGTAATAATATCCGAACAAAACTCCGAAAAATTAGACGCGTTGATCAGCTTAATGTATTAGTTTAAAAATAATTAAAACAACAAATTTAATTTTGAAAAGTCTTTTCCAACCTTAATTTGCCATAAACACAAAAAAACATAAAGACTGTGTATAAAATTTTTTTTAACATTTATATAATAATGCCTTAAACTGTTCTGTATTTTTTCTATTTTTTGTTTTTTAAATTAATAAAATTTGCTAGTCATTAATATTTTTTAAGTTTTTGTGCGTTTATTAACAAAAAGGGTATTCACAATTGTGTGGTATCGTGGTGTAGTGGTTTTTTGCCTTAGTTGAAAACCATAATTATGAGCACCCTTTAAAATAGAATTTGTGGTTGGGAACCTCCCACTATAGCTTTTTATAGCTATGCAAATAAACTAACTATCGAATTTGATATATTTTATTAACCCATTAATGACAACGTATGATATATCATACGCGATAAAAGAATTTTTTAAAAATTCCTTAGCCACTGAAAAGCTTTTGCTTCCAACCGCAAGAGAAGGACAAAAGTATAGTTTTTCCAAAAAAAATTATAAAAAAAAAAATTGACATTAAAAGCCCTTTTGTGTACTTTTTCGCACCAGTTCGTGCAGTATTTTTAAAAAAAGTGAACAATGCCACTCAAGTGAGTTATTTTGTTTTATAAACCTCAAGAAAAAAGAAAATATATTAAAAAAGTGCATTAGGTTTTTATTAAATTTATTTTCCAATTTATCATTTTTTCTAATTTTGTTTCATTTTTTTTTTATTTCTCTACTTACAGACCCCTTATGCGTTTATAATCATGCGCTTCGCCACACCCAAATCCTTTAGATTTTGTTTTTACTTCAGAGTTGTCCGACTAATATTAATACAAACTTTTGCTAAAAATTTCAAAAGCTTAACTCAACGGGTTCTGGTAGTGAGCATTAATGGGTTTATATATGGCATAAATAAGTTTAACTTGCATTTTAAGCTTCTTCCATTTTTGCAATTATAATATAACTGGCAACCGATCAGTTTCTTCTGGAACTTTAAAATCCATATTCGTCAAACATATCATTGTGCTACTTCAAATTACCATACTTTTGGTTTTTAGAGATTTCATGTAAAATAACAAAAAATATAAAAATCGTTCGTTAAAGTGTGGTATCAATACCACGTTGTTTCCTAACTACACTGAAAACAAAACAATTGTGAATACCCTTATTGTGCTTTCTTTTGTTGCTTTATAAATGAAACAATTAACAATTTTTTAGTTTGAAGTATTTATTACTTGTTTGAAGTATTTATTATTAAAAATTGTATTAAAAACGTTTTGAACTATTTACTTCTTAAAGTTTTCAATCCCGAACTAATCCCGGGATCACGTGTTCGAGAAAAGCTTCCGGGATTGCACTCCCTAGTATGCATGTAATATGAATTATTTTTATAACATAATATAAAGTTTATGCAGAATGAATTCTTATTCACGGTCTTTTCTTTTAAAATCAATACATTTTATTTGGTTTTCACCGACATATAATTTTTTTTAATACGGTTTATTGGTAAATTGTAATAACGCACCAATTTTAAAGGGTATTACAAAGAGTATATGAAGGGAAAACCACATGTCGATATGTTTGTCATAAAAGTCTTTAATACCTTGTTGTTTTGCTACTACGGAAGGTGCCTCGATTGATTATCGTTTTAATTCATGGTGTTTTAACCCATTCATACATAATTTTTCATCAGGTTAAAATGGGATTAAGGAAGTATGGAAAAAATTAAAAATCATGTGGATATTTTGTATAGTTATAGTTTGTATAGTTTATAGTAGTAAAAATTTCTATCATGTGCTAAGAGTTCGCTACAATTGCTATATTAACATTGGAGCTATACTTGCTTTTGTCTTTGGCTTATATGGTATGAAGGCGTGGTCATTGCTCACGAAAAAAGTGAAAGTTTTGAATTTAGCCAGTAATATTATATTAGATTTATAATATATAGAATTTATAGCAGACAATTTTTATAATTTCTGAAAAATTGGGCGTAGCTGTAGATTGACCATGCCCACTTTAAGTACATTAGCCAATTATTAATTATTTAGTACCCAATTATTAAATTTAAGTCTAATACGACCAAAACCACTTAAAATATAACATTTTTATTAATTTATGGGCGTAAAAAGGGGTATAGCAATGTTTTTTTTACAAACCATCCTCACATAAATTGCAACAAAATAAAAAAAATTTCAACCAAATCATTTTTTTTTTTTTGTAATAGATTTTATTATTTACGAATTTTTATGAGCCTAAAATAAAAAATAACTTAATAACGCTCCGAACACAAAAAAAAGTCACACTTCCACAAATTTAACTGAACAATTGTATATTTATAAAATATAACTGCGTCAAATTCTAGCAAAAATATGGCAACACCGGACATAATCATCACTGTTTTATTATATGATATTTACTGCTTGTTGCTTCCGCAGCTTGTTTGTGAGCACTTGAAAAAGCCAAAATAAATCTTTTTATGCCTTAGCGACTATAATTTTACGGTCTTTGTTTTATTTAAGATCTTAAGACGGTATTTTATGTCAAGCATGATTTAAACAAAAAAAAAAGCAAAAATAATAAACAATTCCGTTCTCAGTGATTCAGAAATGAGTGCTAAGTAAATGGATGAGAAAAATTTTTAGGAGTAAAAAAAACAGTTCAATAAAGCGATTTGAAACAAATAAACGATGAAGCAGAATCCAATTTTATAATTTTTCACGCCGTTGATTTTATAAGATGATTGAGTTGAAAGCATTAACATGACTATATTTTGGGTATTAGTCACGATAGAAGCTAGAAATCAATAGTTTGAGAGGGGACGACTCTGTATAATTCCGCATATCTTACTTTAATGATTTATGTATTAAAATTTTTCTTACAAAATTCTTTATAAATTTTTTCTCGTAGCATTCAGAGGTTAATAGATAAAAAGAAAAGTCAACTTGAAGACATTTGTTTTTTGACATGTTCTTAAAACATTTCTCCAGAAAATAGTGTTCCATTCCTTCTATTAATTGCACTTTAGCTAGACTAAAATTTATTTACCAAACACTTAACTTAAAACTTTGTTGCTACATACTGCATACTTAACTCCAACCATTTCCCTAACCTCCTTTACACCCCGCCCACCATTTCCAAAACACTTTAAAAACAAAAACTTCAAAGTGTCAAACACTTCAGATACTCAAAGAAGTTGAACAAGAATTTTCTTTTTTTCCCCTTTCACACACAACTCAGCGGCGGCTTTGCCAATGCAATTTACTATAAAGTTTCGACTTTGCGTGAAAAACTCATAAATTTGCATGGAACACCAATACGGCAATTCTTCGATGAGCCCGCTAGAAAGCGAGAAAAATATCTGAATTGTGTAGAGAGCTAAAAGTTGGATAAGGCTAAAAATTTCCGTTTACACTCTGCTTGCTTTGCAACGTTTGCTTTCTTCTCTTAGTTTTTTTTTAATGCGAAAGAAAAAATAATAAATATAACTTTAACTTTGACAAATCTGTAACTTCCGCGACAAAACGGCAGCACTGGCATCACAAAGTAAATGGTGCGGGCAGAAGCAGCATGCAGAGAAATGCTTAACTCAAAACATAGATCGCGGAATATCTTTGGAAATAACTATTTCTTTTTCACAGAGGAAATACGAGCAAACGGATATCGCATTTTCGTATTTATGGATTTCTTTCGCTTTTTTTTTTTGCAGCTGTGAGGGAATTTTAGATTGAAACATTTATTTCATGATTTTGCTATGTATTTTATTTGAACTTGCTACTGAAATAAAGAAATCCATTTTAAAATTTAATTGTAATTGAAGCACGTACAGGAAGAACTTTGTCAATCAAGGGCTTTTGCCAGCTATTTTTTCCATTTTAATTTAAAATACTTAAAATATCTAAAACTTTAAATCACAATAATAAAAAAACAATAAACAAACTATTCTTTTTGGCTACTATGCAAGTAAGAAATAAATTTTATGGACGTAAACATTCCCACCATATCCATATGAAGAAAACATGACAAAACTTGGAGATAATTTTAAAAAGACTTTCAGTCCCATAACACAGTCCAACATACAAGAAAAATAAAAACTTTGATCCAGAGACTCTGGTAGAGAAGCACAATATTTAATATTTAATATTTAATATTTAATATTTAATATTTAATATTTAATATTTAATATTTAATATTTAATATTTAATATTTAATATTTAATATTTAATATTTAATATTTAATATTTAATATTTAATATTTAATATTTAATATTTAATATTTAATATTTAATATTTAATATTTAATATTTAATATTTAATATTTAATATTTAATATTTAATATTTAATATTTAATATTTAATATTTAATATTTAATATTTAATATTTAATATTTAATATTTAATATTTAATATTTAATATTTAATATTTAATATTTAATATTTAATATTTAATATTTAATATTTAATATTTAATATTTAATATTTAATATTTAATATTTAATATTTAATATTTAATATTTAATATTTAATATTTAATATTTAATATTTAATATTTAATATTTAATATTTAATATTTAATATTTAATATTTAATATTTAATATTTAATATTTAATATTTAATATTTAATATTTAATATTTAATATTTAATATTTAATATTTAATATTTAATATTTAATATTTAATATTTAATATTTAATATTTAATATTTAATATTTAATATTTAATATTTAATATTTAATATTTAATATTTAATATTTAATATTTAATATTTAATATTTAATATTTAATATTTAATATTTAATATTTAATATTTAATATTTTATATTTAATATTTAATATTTAATATTTAATATTTAATATTTAATATTTAATATTTAATATTTAATATTTAATATTTAATATTTAATATTTAATATTTAATATTTAATATTTAATATTTAATATTTAATATTTAATATTTAATATTTAATATTTAATATTTAATATTTAATATTTAATATTTAATATTTAATATTTAATATTTAATATTTAATATTTAATATTTAATATTTAATATTTAATATTTAATATTTAATATTTAATATTTAATATTTAATATTTAATATTTAATATTTAATATTTAATATTTAATATTTAATATTTAATATTTAATATTTAATATTTAATATTTAATATTTAATATTTAATATTTAATATTTAATATTTAATATTTAATATTTAATATTTAATATTTAATATTTAATATTTAATATTTAATATTTAATATTTAATATTTAATATTTAATATTTAATATTTAATATTTAATATTTAATATTTAATATTTAATATTTAATATTTAATATTTAATATTTAATATTTTATATTTAATATTTAATATTTAATATTTAATATTTAATATTTAATATTTAATATTTAATATTTAATATTTAATATTTAATATTTAATATTTAATATTTAATATTTAATATTTAATATTTAATATTTAATATTTAATATTTAATATTTAATATTTAATATTTAATATTTAATATTTAATATTTAATATTTAATATTTAATATTTAATATTTATTTTTGATATTAATAATTTAATATAAATTTGTAGTTGTATTTGATGTTTTGTTGAATTGTATGCCTTACTAAATATTTAAACTTTTATTCAAACAACTTCTTGTGTAAGGAGACTGTCAAAGAATTTCATTAACATTGCTTTTAATTGGGATATCCTTGCGGTTGCTTTTAATTAGTAGCTTGCAACCACGCAATAACTATCAGTTTTATGAAGAGTGTGTGCGGTTTCGAATTTATGACAATCTATTTGCATTGACCGCAATTATGTTGAAAAAATGCCTTTGTTTGTTTTATATTTTACTATTTATTGTTCAAGTATTAAGTATTTCGACTAACGTCATGCTCAAGTTAATACATTGAAATTCAATGGCAAAATAAATAAATGCCTTAACACTGTCAAGCATTTAAAATTCCCCAAACGTACTTCAACATATTCAAGGTTATTGAAAAATAATTTAATAAACAAATCAAAACTACCGATTACGCATATTTTAACACTTTTTATGATATTTGTAAAATGCTTATGACATTGAATACCAAATCCAACAATCATTAACAAAACCATAAACGTTTAACTGCTCCAATAGTAAAAAAACAAAAGTATACAAACTTACATTAGTTTAACGCGTTTCTCAAACAGCAGCGCAGGCACTTGAAAATTTTGTAGAATTCTTCATATTGTAAGGTTTTGCATATGGCCTCATAAACTTGAATTTATAAAATAATTGGGAAAAAACTAAAACAAAGTCAACATTTATTAATGAATTAAATGTTGGCATTCGACAGCTTTGTCAAGAGGGTGACGAAATGATATTGAATGAAATAGATCGATCATGAAAAACAAAAAATGTATTCGTCTTAAATAAAACCCAGTAAAACAATGTTGGCAAAGCACTCAAAAATGATTGTATGTTCTTAAATTTCCATCTTTGTCGGATTAGCAGCACAATTTTTATGCTTCAGATATAAAAACCTACTCGCTTTGAAACAAATTTTTTTAAATAATTTTTACTTACGTCTATCTAGGTGTCAAAAACTATTTTAATTTGTATGAAGAAAACTACAAAACTTGAAACTGAAATTTTCCTGTTTGTTCTTTTTTTTCTGAACGATCAAGTTGTTTTATTAATTAAATACTAATGAACAAAAACCGTAACAATTTAGCTTCTGCTATGGTTTGTTGTATTGTTTTACGCATCCTATACTTTATGCGCTTAATATTTATGCAAAGTAGCTTAAAACTTATTTTAGCTTTAAATAAGCTTTATAAGATTCAATTAAAATTGAAATTAATCTCAGGTGATTGGTTAGAAGGCATGACAAATTACGAAATAAGCTACTAGTTTGGGAAATACATGTATTATATGCACATATGTATTAAGTTTATCCACTTATGCTCAAAATGGTTAGAGGTTGTACACTTTAATTGAAGATGCCTAAATTAATTAAGTGGCAGCTGTAAAAAAAATTCGTTTTTTGTATTATTTTATACGTAATTTTCAACTATCTATCATCTTGAAAATTGATAAAGAAATATAAAGTTTTTAGCATTATGCCATATTAAAAAACCTAAAGAAGAGAAAAAATTTTGAAATTTTTGCTTTTTGAAATTTTTTGCTGCAGAAAGTCCACCAAGTGTTCTTACAAAATAACTTTTAGAAAATCAACATCCACCAACTTCACAACAAAAATTTGCTGAAAAACTTTTTTTATTCTGAATTTAATGTTAAAAATTTTGCATGCTTTTTAACTAGTTTAGACATTTTTAAATAAAATTAAAGTCAGTAAATAAGTACTTACATAAGTAGAAACACATAGACTTTTAATATATTTTCGATGGGAATTGTATCTAACCAGGTTAAACAAGTGTTAATTTTTAACCCAAATGTTTTAAATAGGAAACAATCGTAAGTTTTTGATTCGTTCGTAAACTAAAAATATAAAGCGATTTCCTGCATAAAGAAATTTGCTACTAATTACCAAATTAATACACTACACTAGGCGAGAATCCAAATGTAGTCCATAAACTATAAGAATTTTTCATTTCTTTGGTTAAATTTTTTTGTTTTCAAAAATTCTAATGCGTAAATTCTAATTGATTGCTTAAAATCACAAATCACAATAAATGACATAATTAAAATGACAGATTTTTGTAAGAAGACATTCACAAGGATGGCAGATAGCTGGTAGATTCAGAAGAACTGTTGGGGGTGAAAAATCAAAGGAGCACCTCATACATCTGAACCTTGCAGGGGTCAATTCGTGTGAAAAAACTAAATATTTTTCTTAATTTTTCTTATAGGAACTTTAAAGGGTGTCCGGTAGTGGGTAGGTGTGATCAAATAAAATATTTGGGGTAAAATATAATACGCTTAGGTTAAAAGTTATGGTGTCCGTACAGAAACATCTATGTAAATTCATGTACTGCATCTTGTATGGGAACGCAACGAGAGCAATATGTACTGGGTAAAGCGAGTGTGTACTGGTTCCATATCAATTTATTCGCTTAGTAAAAAGAATGAAAAATGTATTCAATACTTCAAATTATGTGCTGAATACATTGCAGACAGTAATAAATACAAGCAAAGAGCACTCAATCAATATTTCTTGTAATATTTTTCAAGGAATGTACTCAATACATAAAATATAGACTCAATACACGTCTCGTTTATGCGATTTAAGTGAGAGGCGCAGCTGAACAGCAACAAAAAATAGGCTAACAGTTTTGCTGTTTTCTGTCATTATATATATATATATATATATATATATAAAAAAAAAAAAAAAAAAAAAAAAAAAAAAAAAAAAAAAAGGTCCCCAATTGAAAAGCAAAGGTTCAAAAATTAAAAAAAGAGGTCAAAAATTAAGAAACAAATAGAATTTTAATGGAATTTTCACTTTGTGAGGGGGCTTCGGACTTAGAAAAAAAAAAAAATCCTCTCCTCTAAAGAACTATTTTAAAATTTGCCCGTAACTTTTGAACCGTTGGACCAATGTTGGAGATATTCAGTCAATTTGGGAAAATATCTACCAACAAAAAGTAGGGGACTCGATTTTAACGATAGAGGTATGGTTCCTTCGGCAAATTTTCATGGAATAACCCATAGAATATGGAAATCATAGGGAAATTGGTGAATTTTTTCACTCCCTACAAATCGACCCGCCCTAATATATATATATGTAAATATAAATGAAATAAAAAAGTATTAGTTGTAATTTTATAAATTGAGTGAAGTGAATCAGCAAGCTCAATTAGGAATTGTTAATTTATCTAGGTAAGTCCCAGTAAATTAGGTGCATACTTTTTCGTTATATTTACTTTTTAACGGTTTTTATGTAACCATTATGTTGCTTTATTTGTGTTCGATGTGACATGCATTAAAATTTTTTATCAGCAAACGATAATTTTAAACAGAATATGTTGTATTTTTTTAGTAAAACTCAATTTAATATATGTTGAACATGTGATATTTAGTACAGTATACAAAATTTCATTTCATTTTAAGAATGGAAAGTTTTAAATGTTGCACATTTTTTGAAGAGTGGAATAAAATTACTTAAGCATTTCAAAAAAATTCACAAATTAAATCCAAAATATGCCGAATATTGTTGTAAATACCGAGCCTGCATACGACTTTGGCCAGCATTTTCGAACTCATTTGGCGCGAGCAAAAACATCCGGAAAGCATAGCGAGAAGTAGAAATATAATTTAAAAAAAAAAAACTTAATAGATAATACCCATCAATAAATTTCCTTGATTTTTTATAGGTTTTTTATTGTAAATAATATTATGTAATGAGTACAGTTGCAATGTACATTTAGATTATTAACCCATTACATAAAACTATAAATAATTGTGTGTAATGATAGCAGTTTCGATGTACCTAGTACAGAGATTATTGACCTAATGTGTTGCAAAGTGTTCCATGTTCTAAATTTAAAATATTCTAATGATTGCCGCAAATATTCATTCATAGGTGGTCTTACAAGCCACTCTTTTTTACCACCAATAATGGACGAAATAAAATGATAAATTTTTTATTGAAAAAAAAAATAAATATTTGTGCTTTTTTATAGGTATATTTATCTTGATTTTTTAATCCCTTTTTCTTAGGCATTTTTCGTTTTTAGCACAAACTATATTTTCAAATCAGAAGTACGTCGCGATCCGACTATTGCATCAACTAAAAGTAAAAAAGCAACTATCAAGTAAAAAAGCAGAGCGGATATGAGTTAATTCATTACACTGTCGAACAAAGGCAACGAATGGATTGGAGAGAAATCACTTGATATAATAATAATTGAAATTGCAATTATTTTGTGGAATCTTGACCTTCCTTTATAAATTTAATCATTGCATTTAATTGAGAGGGTGATTCAGGCACAGAGATGAACATAAAATAAAAAAATAAACTGGCCATTTCAGCCCTTGAAAGGACTTTGACCTAGCTTCTATTGATCAATGTGTTGTGCGTGTTATTAAATGTTTGATCACAAATGACCGAGAACTGGACCTACGAGTTTTATGCCGTCTCCGAACGGCTTATGTTCTCAAGAAGCTTTACATGGCAATTTTTACTCTCTGAGGTTTGCCATTGTCTGCAGAAAGGGGACGACCGAACAGAAAAATTAATTCAATTGAAAAAACTTTCTGTTTGAGCTGGAATTGAATCCGGGCTACCGCGGTTCTTTAGCTTAAGGGCCACGCACTCTACCCACTAGGCTACGGTCGCCACAAGAGATGAACATACTTTATACTTATTACATTAAATTGTGAACTAAAAATATATAATGAGTAAATTATGTATGCACTCATCACTTAAAATTATGTACTACAAATATGTAATGAGTAAATATTGCATGTGCTGGGTACATGAAAATATTTTTCAAATACTGTACTCATCATAAATATGCTGTACATAAATTTTTTAATGGGTCAATAATCTATGTACTAGGTACATCGGAACTGTACTCATTACATACAATTATTTATTATTCTATGTAATGGTTCAATATTCTATGTGCATCGGAACTGTACTCATTATTTATAGTTGTATGTAGTGGGTCAATTATCTATGTACTCATTACAAGTAGTTATTTAATACTTATGTAATTGGTCAATAATCTATGTACTCATTACAAGCATTTATTTAATATTTATGTTATAGGTCAATAATATATGTACTAAATATACACAGCTATTTAATACTCTATGTTATGGGTCAATAATATATGTACTACATACATCGGAACTGTACTCATTACATAAAATTATTTACAATAATTTTGTGATAAGTACACACCACATTTTGATGCTGCATTAACGATACATAATTATGTGATTAGAACATAAAATTCTTTATTGACTATTTGCAGCACTGCTTTAAAGATTTATAGAGTCAATACAGATCTCAACATGTACTCAGTACAAAAAAATCACCAAATTTGTGTGTGCAGAAATTTGTGTATTGAGTACATAAATTTATGTAGTGAGTCCATAGGTTTTTCCCATTGTGTAGGGCTAACTTTTACAATAAAACCCATTTAAGACTAACTTGGAGGAAATATGAACAATTTTCGACATTTATCACAATTTCTTGTTTTTGGACCTCCAGAAGTTTGTCAGAAAGGGGTAAGCATGTTCCAAAAAAATATTTGGAGTAACAAAAGAATAAAAGCAGGCCATTTGACTCTTTAAAGGCAAATTCGGAGAAGATATGAACCATTTTTGGACCTCCAGAAGAGTAGCATATAGTTGGTAGATGTGTTCATATGTTACTATTATAAATTTTACTTTTTTATGTACGAAGTACTAACTATAGAAACTCTCATTTATTCTTATAATGTCTAGTAAAAATATGACAATTTTAAAATCAAAACTTCAGCGTAAACACAGGGAGTGTTGAAAAATTTTTCGTAAGTGAAAAAAAGTCATTTGGAATGTTTGTAAGTCACACGTGGAATAAGCAACCTCCCTCTTCCCTTCCACTGAATTTGAAATAGGTGTTCAAATCAATGAAGATAAAAAAACGATTCAATTAGTTAATAAAGATTATAACAATTCGTCCCCTGATTTGAAATTACTTCTCATCTCAAAAAAAAAAGTATCGTAGTAAAGACATAAAATTTAACTGAAATAATTAGAAATATTAACTTAAAAATTTATTCCTTAGCTTTGAATTAGCAAATATGTAGTGATTTCAAAAAAATAAATGTTTACCTTTTAAACTTAAACGTTAAAAAAATATTTGTATATACTTATCTAATAAGTTTACCCCATAAATTTCAATTTAAAAAACAAAATTTTTTCCAAAAAGCTCCTTTTTAATCCCTTAGCAGGCAGTGCTAAGCCAACAAAATGTCTCCATATTTTGAAATATAAACTCATAAAGCTACTTATAATAAAGCCACTTGAACTGCATACCAATTTCCCAAAAGCTCTTGCTTTATATTACTTATATAAATTAATCCTCTTTTGAAGAGGTAAAATTGATAACATCAATAACTTTGCAGTTTTTAGTGAAGTGCATGCATTGAAACAGCCATTCCCGATGCACCCATTCATGCATTCCTTTATTCCTTGAGCCATCTCCATTCAGTCAGCCATCCATTCAAATATCCATCAATTCATTAGCCACTTAATAAGTGTTTCATATACTCGAGAGTTTCACGTCCAATACTTCAACGCTCTGCGCCAATCATCAATTAAGAATCAATGGAAAACGTTTGCAGCTAATAACGAACTTTTAATTGAGGAGCGAAGAAGAACTTTAGCAGCAGGAAACAGCAAAGTCAGCCAGTTATTCTGGTGGCAACACTCTTTCAACTACTCCTACAACTACTACTTGCGAGTTCCTCTTTTATGAGAAATACGATGGTCATAAATATTGATGTGAAGAATTAACTAGAGGATATTTTTAGTTTTAAGTGCATGCAAGGAATCCTTCAGCTACAGATACATACAAAGCATAAAAAACATGAAAAATTGTTAGTAAGTTGTCTACAAAAACAATTTATGGCAACTTAAAAGTTGATGTAGTTAGGCAAGTGAAATACAAACATTGGAAAAACAGTCAAGGAATCGACAAAGAGAAAAATTGAATGGAGTTAATTAAAGGAAGTGTAGAAGAACAATCAATAAAGCTTGTTTGAAAAAGTTTCAGAAAGTCAAGGAATAAAATGTCCAATGTTTAGCAAAAACAAATTTTTCTCAAGAACTTAAGAGGTTTAATCTTAAAGACCTCATTATTTGAAGGCTACGCACAGTGGCCGAAAAGGCTCATTTAGCGGCGTTTAATTAATAGCGCTTAGGGAAAAATTTTGTTTGTTTGTGTAATGCTTTTTTTTAGTTGAAAACAGATTAAGCTACAATGCTAAGCAAAAAGAAAAATTTTTTAAAATATATTTATATTTTTTTTTTTTTGTGAAAGTTGCAACTTTTTTTCATATTTTATACTTTTTTTATTTTATTCAGGAAAACATCGTAAAGTTAAAATATTTATTGTTTCACATTCCTTTGGGCTGAAAATATATTAAACTTAAATATTAAAAACATTTTTTTGTTTTATTTATTTATTTTGTTTTTATTTTTTTTCTGTTGAAATAACTATTTTTGGCCATATACAGTCTTCATATATTTAAGTTGTTTTCATAACAAAAATTTTATTATAATTAAAAAAAAAACAAATGTAGTAATAATAATAGTAATAAAAGTGTTTTATTCCGTTTCGGAACTGCTAGATGAATCTAAGGTGCAAATGAAAAAAACTATTCAGAGTCGGAGCTTTCAGAATTAAGGTCGCCAGTTATATCATTCATATTTAAAAGAAGCTGCTTGACCCCAGCATCTATTTCGATGTGTTTTTTCGAATATTTCGAGGTGCTTTTAGATTTAGATGTAATAAAAGGATCCGACGAAACCAATAGAGCGTGCAGTAAGTCTTCCATTGTGTGCAATCTCGTGTCTTTTCGCGTGTGGTTCAGTCTATAAGTGCGCAAATCTTTATTTCTTGCCTCAAGTGCCTCTTCCGACATCATTCCTATTGGTAGCGAAACTTTGTCAATAATATCTGCTCCATGTATTAATATTTTATGAACAGATTGAGGCATATAAAACCAAGGGTATTCGGAAACAAATATTTTTGCTGTTTCCCAGGCATATATGCGAAAAGCCTCTACGTTAACTGCATACCCACATGCCATACCCACATGGCTGTATTCCCAGTGTTTGTATTCCCCGAACCCGTCGTTGGAATGTCCACCAAAATACCCAATTCTTTTCTTAGTTCAAGTTTAATTTTACTTTTGGTTTGTTCAGCAATTTCTTTATTTTCTCCACGTATTTGCCAAGTTTTTATAGGTATTCTGTAGGCGATATGAATTATACACTCGAAGCACCGTATCCAAGCATGAAGTGTCGACAATCCATATTCGTACAAGTGGTTTTGTGGCTGCCTCAGTTGAACCAAATTTAGATTGTTCATCAATTTTGGTGTCGCACCACAAATTCCACAAGCCAGTGATGATGACTCCGCTATGGTATTAAACACTTTTCCATCGATCATGGTCAAATGAAATTCGTGTGTTACTTCAAAAGAACTTAATTTTGTCGGCAGAATTTGTGCAATTTGTCTTTTTACATTTTCTATCTCAGCCCTTACTAAATCCGCTGACTCTTTTTCAAAAATTATTTTAATGGGTCTGCAGAACCGAGTTGAAGAAGGCCTGTTATTTTTCCATAGTATTGCGGGTCCTTTTTTAATTTGTAAAGGAACAATACATACAGCAAATAAATGCTCATCAATTGTTCCAGTATCAGAAACACTGAAACGTTGACGGTAAGTAGAGTGCCCACTGCTACCGTCACAGCCCCATTTAAATATTGCTTTTATGCAATCGTTATTATTGCCTACAGTCATGAGATCCTCAAAAGCTGTTGAAAAGCCTTGCATTATACGTGCAATAGTATGGTCTACGAGACTTTGCAATCCAACTTCAGCTGAACGTTCAGTTACGTGTATGTCACTGGGGTAACACTCCCTTTTAGTTTTAGCCAAAATATAGTAGCTTGGATAAATATTGGCGTTTCGTTTTTTGGCACCAGATTGCATATCTCTGTATGACATTTTTGAGTATCCACCATCAATATAAAGAGCTAAAGCTTCCTCAGGTGTATACGGAATATTGGTTTTTGCTTCAGAGTCTACAGATTTAAGCATTTTTAGGAGCTATTCCAGATTCTGAACGTAACTTTGAAACAACCTGTGAAGCGCTTCTTTTTCCAGCCTTGTAAAGACTCACGCTCGTTGCTACCATTAACTCTTCGTTCGGTGTTTCATTGACAATTGATGCAATTTTTTTTATTTGAGTCTTCCTTGTGCACTCTGAAAAAGGTTTCTCATTACGTTGGGCAACGGCTGGATTAGGGAAAATAATGTCTTCATCCAACCAGATCTTATTTCGCTTTTCGAACACTGCCAAAACTCTATGACTTTCTTTCCACTTTTGTACAAGTTGGCTCATAAAATTTCTTAATTGTTTTTGAATTTGTCGGTATTGCTCTTCGCTATATTTCGAGCGATCAATGATATTAGCGAATACATGATTTTCAACCATTAAAAATTTGTTTGTTGGCACTGGTTCACTATGCCATATTAAAAAAAGAGTGCGTTTAGATTCTGCCATTGTAACTAAAAACCGAAAAAAATAAAAAGTTTGCAAAAACTAGCAGCCTATATATAAAGTTGACATAGATTACAACCAATTTAAACAAATTAAGCAAACAGTGAACCCAATCCAGTCCAATCCACCTTACTTTTATTCCACACAAAATTGGATTTCATATCTAAAAACACTTTCACAAAGGACATTTTATTTTTCAACTGTTAAGCACTAAAACATACAATCACAGATCACAAACAGATTTTTTTTTATTTAATACATACCTTTTAATTAAAGTAAAATCGCAAATCTTATTAACAAATTAAATATTTAATTTTTTCCTCTCAACAAAATTGCACTTGAAACAAGCTCAAAAACATGTGTTAACTTTGCTGAAAAATGTGTCAAGTTTGAATGCTCACAGCTGTACGAATATTGGGAACAAAACAAAAAAGAAAACACAAAAAAATCCGCTGTGGTTTAAGTTTTCAAAAAAAATAATAAAGTTTGCTATATTATGACTTTTAACATTTCGCTGAAGCGCCGCTAGATGGAGTATTCCGGCCACTGTGCTACGCTAGCAAAGCAGCGGATATAAACTACACATTTTGCAGAGGTAATTCAGAATAAATCAATTGAAAATGAGAAAAAAAAATTTTAATAGGAAATAAAAAAGATAAAAAACACTTTTTAACAAAAAAAAAAACGAACATCAAAATCACTACAAAGTAAAAAATAATTAAATATTAATTTTCCTATTAATTTCATAGTCAAATTTGATAATTTATTTATGCATAAAATTATATAGGAAATAATATTATTTTAGTTTTTTCTAATTTGTTTTATTACTATATATATATGAAATTTTTTATGAATTTAAAGCCTTTAAAGTTGGCGCTAATATAATCAGACTTTTATAAAATCAACGCTTTCGATCACTGAACACAAATGCGAGAGTTTTTGGTTTGTTTGAAATTGCGCCTGTAACTCGCTGTTCTTTACTTCAGGACTTCAGTCCCGTTCGTATTGGCAGTGCAGGGAAGATAAACGATCATGATTGTGTGCAAAGATCAGCACCGACTTCAATGGTTTTATATTCAAAGTGACCATAGTTACCAACGATCTTGAGAACCTCCTCCTTTTTGAAATCGGTTAAAAATTGAAGTCTACCATTATTATTATTACCATTAGCATAACCATAGCCATTACAAAAACTATTTCCTTAACCATTACCATTGTAACAATCATTACCATTACCACAACCCTTATCATTACTATTGCCATTACCATTACTATTACCATTAACATTACAATTAGCATTACCATTACCATTTCCATTACTATTACCATTACCTTTACCATTACCATTACCATTACCATTACCATTACCATTTCCATTACGATTACCATTACCATTACCACAACCATTTCCATTGGTAATGGTAATTATAATACCATTATTATGGTAATTATAATACCACAACCATTGCCACTACTATTACCATTACCATAACCGTTACCATTGCCATTACAATTACCATTTTCATTTCCATTACCATTACCATTACCATTACCATTAACATCACCATCACCATTACCATTACCATTACCATTACCATTACCATTACCATTACCATTACCATTACCATTACCATTACCATTACCATTACCATTACCATTACCATTACCATTACCATTACCATTACCATTACCATTACCATTCCCATTACAATTACCATTACTATTACCATTACCATTACCACTACCACTACCATTTCCATTACCATTACCATTACCATTACCATTAACATTACCATTAACATCACCATCACCATTACCATTACCATTACCATTACCATTACCATTACCATTACCATTACCATTACCATTACCATTACCATTACCATTACCATTACCATTGCCATTACCATTGCCATTACCATTACCATTACCATTACCATTACCATTACCATTACTATAACCATTACCATTACCATTACCATTGCCATTACCATTAACATTACCATTACCATTACCATTACCATTACCATTACCATTACCATTACCATTACCATTACCATTACCATTACCATTACCATTACCATTACCATTACCATTACCATTACCATTACCATTACCATTACATTAGTATTACCATTACCATTTGCATTTCCATTATCTTTACCATTTTCATTTCCATTACCTTTACCACTTCTATTACCAGTACCAATACCAATACCATTACTATTACCATTACCATTACCATTACTATTACCATTACCATTACCATTACCATTACCATTACCATTGCCATTACCATTACCATTACCATTACCATTACCATTACTATAACCATTACCATTACCATTACCATTGCCATTACCATTAACATTACCATTACCATTACCATTACCATTACCATTACCATTACCATTACCATTACCATTACCATTACCATTATTACCATAACCATAACCATAACCATAACCATAACCATAACCATAACCATAACCATAACCATAACCATAACCATAACCATAACCATAACCATAACCATAACCATAACCATAACCATAACCATAACCATAACCATAACCATAACCATAACCATTACCATTACCATTATTACCATTACCATTACCATTACCATTACCATTACCATTACCATTACCATTACCATTACCATAACCTTTACCATTACAATTACAATAGCAATTACAATTACAATTTTAATTAAAATACAAATACAATTAATATAACAATAACAATTACAGTTACCATTACCATTACGATAACCATTACAATTACAATTACAATTAATATTAAAATAACAATTATAGTTACCATTACCATTACCATAACCATTACAATTACATTTTAAATTAGAATTACAATTAATATTACAATTACAATTACCATTACCATTACCATTACCATTTTCACTACCATTACCATTACTATTACCATTACCATTACCATTACCATTACCATTACCATTACCATTACCATTACCATTACCATTACCATTACCATTACCATTACCATTACCATTACCATTACCATTACCATTACCATTACCATTACCATAACCATTACCATTACCATTACCATTACCATTACCATTATCATTACCATTACCATTACCATTACCATTACCATTACCATTACCATTACCATTACCATTACCATTACCATTACCATTACCATTACCATTACCATTACCATTACCATTACCATTACCATTACTATTAAAATTACCATTACCATTATTGTTACCGTTACCCTTACCATTACCATTTCTATTTCCATTCCCATTATCATTATCATTACCATTACCATTACCATTATCATTACCATTGCCATTAATATTACCATTAATATTACCATTACCATTAACATTACCATTGCCATTACCATTACCATTACCATTACCATTACCATTACCATTACCATTACCATTACCATTACCATTACCATTACCATTACCATTACCATTACCATTACCATTACCATTACCATTACCATTACCATTACCATTACCATTACCATTACCATTACCATTACCATTACCATTACCATTACCATTACCATTACCATTACCATTACCATTACCATTACCATTACCATTACCATTACCATTACCATTACCATTACCATTACTATTACCATTACCATTACCATTAACATTACCATTACCATTATCATTGCCATTACCAATTGTATCAGCGCAGTCAGTATCGCAGTTACGTGCTCTGATTCAATAATGCAACTCATAGCGTCATCCATATCTTCTGACTTGACCGTACTGACAGTGTTTATATATATAATGTGACTGAACAATAAGTTCAATGCGTCAATTTTTGTATATAAATCAAACAGTTTGCTTGTATGTTTGTTTGTTATAATTAAAAATCTGTATCTTTCAACCGATGTGAACCATATCTGACATAGCTGTGCTACGAAACCAAACAACAATTGCCAACTGTCATTGTCAACAAAGAAATGAAAATACTATATATCAGAAATTTTTGATCATATAACAATTGTGCGGCATAAATTTTTAATTTAGTTATTTAATTCACATGGTTTCTGCTGGCAGCTTAAATAAAAGTGGGCGTGGTCGAATTGAAGCTTGGCCCAATTTTCAGAAAATACAACGTTTGTTGTTATTTTTAAACCAGTTGTCGGAGAAGGGTCCAAAAACCAAAATAGATGGTGATTCATTAAACTATAAATCACCATCTTTGAAATGTTATTCTAATGAGCATTGCCACATAATTTGATACTTTTAACAAATGCTTTTTGTACGTTTTTTTATGCATCTTCACCATCAATCAAAGGCGATTTAAGGGCCAAAGCAAATGTTTCAACTTGCGAAATAACGTCCTTGCTGAATATAATTCGAGATTTTCAGTGATTCAGAGTAATAAAAAATACAAACTAATCACCGAGCAAGGAAAATCAAACGAAAAATGAACATCCGTTGAACATATGTAAATATTACTAATGCCACTTTAGTCGAATTTTTAGTAAATGTTTGTTTTTTTTCTGCGTTTTTCTATACAAAATGAAAATCATCATCGAACAAGTGCGAACCAATGCCCAAAACCGATGGTAAAGGTTTGTTTAACCTGCAAATGGTCAAAAAATTTGGAAAAATTAGCGTTGCCACATAATTTCAGATTTTTAGTGTTGAGTGCGTTTTTTTTTTAATTTAAAAAGCACTATTCTAAGACACTAGAATAAAAAACCGATAATATTACTGCTAAATATCAAACCACAAAAGTTTTAAAAAATTTACTGAAATGACTTAATTACAAATGCATTACAAACAACATTTTTAACTTTTCTTGTCGTCTAAAAAGCATGTTAAATGTAAAAAAAGTCAATTCCAAATACAAAGTAATCAAAACATAGTTAAAGAAGGCAAAGAAGTCCACAAAGAATTGCTCCCGTTATTCTTTAATATTCAATTTTCTTTACTTGAATCCCATGCTACAAGTTTCAATATAAGTTCCTTTTTTTCCAACGGAAGCATGGCAGACATGGGTTAAAAACCTGCCTTCCGCTGACTGTCAAATCAAATCAAAGCTTTTGATGACTTCGTTTTCATTAGCTTCACTTAAATATTTTCAAAAAAAAAGCGCCTTAAAAACCGTTTACGATTTAACCTTGTAAAATCCTTGAACATTTTTCTGAGCTAATTTCTTTTTAAAAAACGCACAACTTTCTTGGAACTTTCTTTGTTGCTGCCTAATGACAAAAGTTTTTGCCCTTTCTTTTTCGAACCCACCCCCTCCTTTCTTCCTCTTATAGAAAACTTGAGACTTGTTTGACCTAAACTTTTGATCCACATGCAAATAAAAGTGTATCTTTTCGCCAACATCTTTAAAACTCATCAACATCAACATGAAGTTGTTTACTTTTTCTTTTTCAAATTTTTTTAACGTGCGACAGTGAAAAAAAAGTGTACTATTACTGCACTAATTATCTTTTTTTTTCTTGCTTAGCTACACGGCTTTGTAAGCACATTTCACCTAATGACCCAAACCTCTGCGCGACATTTCTTTTTTGTGTGCTCTATGCTTTTTGTTGGTGTTGCTATGAAGTTATAGCCTTCTAACCCGCTTCTAATGGCCTTCTTGTGTGAACGTTAAAGAAGAAAAAAAAAGTAAAAACAAGTGAAAAAGAAAAACCAACATTCATAATAAAGGCAGGACCTAGTTTCATATCTAGGAAGCTGGCTGCATTGCCATGTTCTAGATAGCAATTTTTCTTCTATGTCGCCGCTGGAGTAACTCAGTCCCCTTCCCTTGATTTGTGTTCGGCTAAAGGAAAGCCTTGTTGTGCGCTTTTGCTGTCATGTTGACAGCTTTTTGTTTGTCGGTTGCACGAGAGAAATAGACAAAAAAAAAAAACTATACAAATAGACGCATATGTGTTGGTCGCATTGATTGTACTGGCGTCAGTTGGAAAATTCAACAAAGAGACGAGACATTCAGTGTGTCGTTGAGTCGTTTGGCCATTCCGTGGCTTGGTTTTTTGGTCGTTTAGTCATAAAATCTGCATAACTAACGCATGTCAGTCATTCGCACAGTGGGGCAGTGAAACGTAAAAGCCATTAATTCATAGCATAGTTTTCAGAACAGCGAGTGTCAGTATTTGTTTTCGTTTTTAATTTCTGCTGCTGCTATTGTTGTTGTTGTTGTTATTATTGTTCAACTGTCATTCTTTTTTAATTGTAGGAATATGTTTAGTTCTTGTTTTGTTTGCATATTGTTTTGTTTTGTTGTTCCGTTTCCTTTCTTTTTTGACAGATTTATTTGCTGCATAGCTGTCAAGAAGCAACACTTTGACAGCTTTTGTATTCTTAAGCTAAGGAGGAAGGGGGATGAAGCGTGTTATGCTGGTATTGAAAATCAAAGGCAGCGTAGGACATAAAAGTAAAACCTGTTTGTTTTGGCTTGCGTAGGGACAAACAAAAATTATTGGAAATAATCTCAGGATATTTTAAATATTTACAGAAGATTCTAAGCTACTTTTATGAATACTACAATACTTGAGAACGTATTAATTTTAAAATAATAACGTGCTATTAAATTTTTTCTTTTATAGCCCTTTCGGAATAGAATTCACCGAATGTAACTTTGAAGTTATTGTCAGGATCTTTCATTGAGGGTATTTTTTAGACCCACTTTGAACGGGTTGACATGAATAAATTACTTTTTTTGCATTAAGGGACATTTACCTAATTTTGTTGAAAATTTTGAAATAATTGTGAGAAAACGGCTAAAGATATTTGAGTAAATATTTATATATATTATATTTAGATATTTAAAGTATTAAAATGAACAAAAAATTTTCGTGACGTCACTTCCGCGTCACACGTGCGTAAAGAAAGCAGTAAAAAATAGAAGAAACGGTGTGCAGGATATCTCAAGCTTGGCTTGGATTGGCTCTGAAACAAATAAATAAAAATTTGGTGAGAGCCATTTAGCCCTAATATGAGGGGTAGACCAAGAGTTTTTGCGCTGCTACGCAAAGTTCAAATTCAAAAAAAGGCCTAACATTTTAGGATAAAGGTAACTGTAAAAATTTGTTGAGGACTTTTAAAAAAAAAAAACTCAAAGTCAGCCCCTCAAAAATATTTAATATGTAATTACTTAAAAATTTTGAAGTAAATTGGTGTAATAGTTTTTAAAAAAGCGCGTGACGTGAAAGTGACGTCACAAAAAAATTGACTTTGTTAATTTTAATACTTATGCAAAACAATAAAAAATATTTATTCAAATATCTCTAACCATTTTTTTACAATTCTTACTTAAAAAACTCCTCAAATTTCGACAAAATTGGTTAAAATGTCCCTTAAAGCGGATCAATTTTTTTTTTTTTCAAAAAATATGCAACTTTGCTCAAGAAATCTTTTGTAGAAGAAAATCAATTTCGAACTTCCGGTTTTTCGAGTGAAGGTTTGAATCGATGTTAAGATATACTATTTAAATAAAATTTGCACAAACAGCCAAAAAACCAGTGCTAGGGTACAATTTTTGGGATTTTCAAAAGAAAATGTTCATAAAATTTCCACTTAACAAAAATTTTAAAAATTTGCATATGTGATCAAAATTCAATAAGGTTTATATTACTCACAAACTCTATATTTGACTTCGATTTGACTCGATATCGACTTCTTGAGCAAACGTTTTTACCAAGTAATAGTTTTGGAAAAAGTTTTTAGTGTGTTTTAAATTTCAGTCAAGAATTCCACCTTAATGTTTTAATGTTTCTAAAATTTTAGCTGAATTTTTGATTTTTTTTCTTCTTATTATTAATCCATGTTCAAAAGAAAATTAAACTAAAATGAAAATGTCTGCACTCATTGTGTGAATTCTTATAATTCTAATGTGTTTACAAGAAAAAAGAAACAATACCGTAAATTTTGTTATTTTTCCTTAATTCTCTGAAAGGGCTTCAATTTAATTAATGCCGTTCAGCCCAATTCTTGTTCAATACGTATAACAATATGGTCACAACTGTGTTGACAACATCAAATTTACATTCGAACCAAATACATGCACAATTCGACATTAACACAAACAAATGACTCATTTACACCTGCACCAAATAAAGCTTTACAATGCTAAAACTTGAGCAGTCATTCATTTTTTATTCTCTTTTTTTATTTTTGTTTTTATTTTTGTAATGCAATATTTTGGAAAAGCCGGCAGAGCCCTCAATTATTACAACATCAGTAACAAACATTGTTGTTTTTTATTTCATTTAATTTTACACAGCAAAGTGCAACACACACACATACACACACTTGCAAACACACAGCTGTAGACAGGGTTGGCCCGTGGGACAGGCGAAACAGACCCACGAATGTGGCGCCAAAAGATGGTGGGCGCCAAAACTTCATATTTTAAATTATTCGTTTACCTTTATGGCTTTTACCAAATGCTCCTTCCAGAAATTCCAGAAAATTTCATACTAGTATATTACCTTTTACACTTGTTTCTAAAGATTGCCACTTTCTTACCTACATTGTTTGATAGCTTCAAACAGTATTTTAATAAAAACATCTCTAATTTTTTTAACTTGGCTACTTCATATAATCTTTTAGATATGCACCGTGTAATGATTTCTTATTAGAAAAGGAGCTATTAGCGCGACAGATTTTAGTATTTAGTGCAGTAATTAGTAAAAAAAAAGAATAGTGAACTTCACTCAATGAACTTCGAATGTGGCTCAATGCACGAATAAAAAGGAGCTCAGGAATAACATGGATTCGTCTCTTCAAAACGCTCTATCAAACTTTTCAAATGTTCTTCAAGGAATGCAATTACAAGTGATTGGCTTCACAATAAAACGGCACGTGTTTGGCATCGCAATAAAATTGCACGGTTAAAAATCGTGGAATAAATTTAATACAAGCAGAGTATTACACAGTTTTTTTAAAAGAAAAGCTATTCAATTTAATGCTTCTAAATTAATCACAAAATTTCTTAATGTATTTTGTTTGTAATTTTAACAAAATTAGTAAAATTCAATCATTCAATAAGCATTAAATTTCAATAAATATTTTTATTAAAAATTAATTTTTGTATTTGGCCAGTATTTCATTTTAATACAATTTTGGTGTGGTCGAATATGTTAGCCCAAAAGTATTAGACTATATTCCAAGACTTCTAACCGTATCATAACTCGAACAATTTGAACGTGCATAGTATAATGGCATATCAAAAGTTTTCACAATATTCAGATTTATAATTTGGTGTTGTTTCGGATTTTTTAACCCCCCGTCAAACACATATTCTGAAACCTTCGAACAAACACATATGCCTGGCCAGACTCCTATACGTTTTTATGCATTTGTATGGCAAGGGTACCATAACTTTGAATTTCTAAGTATACTCGTTTAATATTTTTATCTTTAGACTTTTTTTTTGATTTGTTGATATAGTAGCTACCTGAATGTAAAAATTTTTTATTCATTTTGTAGAATGCATGAAAAACAAGTATTATCAACTTAAGAATGTTGTTGGCACACAGGATTAGTGCATTTGGTGAAGTAAAAACGTGTCTTCCTACGCAGCTTTTCGTCATAGCCAAAAGCCAATAGTATCCCAATAAAAGCACCAAGCGCAACACTTGTCATATCAACCCATACTCATGGTGTGCAGTTTGCATGTTCTGCGTTTCATTTGCGTGTAACTTTTTATCCATATAGATTTGTTTCTATTACGATGATGAACGTAATATTCGGTGAAAAGAAAAGCTTGAACACCTCAAGCGGAGTGGTCAGGTTTGTTTTTGGTCCACCTCTGAAACGCATGATGTTGTGCTGGCGGAATCTCACTGTAGCGGGTTCAGCTGTACTCCACTTGGTACCATCTTTTCCAAGCAAAAAACCGTCTGCAGCTTGAGTTAGTGCATTCTCAATTTCTTTTCCGGATTATTCATCGCTGTCGAATAAATATTCGAATATTTAATTTGCTTCAATTTCCAATTCATGTTCAATGTCCGAGGCGTCATCTTCGGGCACAAAATCTGTGTTTTCACCGCTTTGGTCTTCAAATAAATCTAGTTCTTTGTCTGCTTCTGTGTGGAGTGCGAAATCACGGTGTAACGCTGATTATACAATAGTTGTTGTTGGAAATTATCAGTAAGGCTGCCTGTACGCAAGCGAGTCTTGTACACAAATTCTAAATCCTCTGCCATAACAGTAGTAATAATTTCACTTTACTTTCCGTATGTTCAGCATTCAATAATAAACTAACTGAACTCAAAACCAAAATCACAAACGAAAGAAAAAAATAAGAGAAAAATGAACACAAAAACTACCTGAAAGCAAATATCTGCATTGAATTCACATAAAAACAACCCAAAATATAAAAAAATAAGTTTAAACAACAATCTGCATTGTATTTGCAGAAAAATAACCCAAAATGGGTATAACAATAATTTATTTCATACAAATTGTATAGGGGTCTGGCCAGGCATATGTGTTTGTTCGAGGGGGAATTTTTTTGCAGTTTTCTTCGTGTTGGAACGATATTTTAGAATTTTTTTTAAAAAATATAAAGCCAACAATATTTTAGGCGGCCACCGGGAAATACAGGTATCTACCTAAATTAGAAGTATGTTAAATTAACGAGCAAAAATGAAATATGTGAAAGATGGATCAGTAGTAATAAAATTTGATTTAGCTAAGGCCAAACAGCCTACTAATTTGAAATATTTTTCTCAGCCGTACAGGTTTTGTTTGCAGGACTTTTTGGCCAAACAGCGGCCGTTTCAGAGGCCGTTCTGAAATAATCTTGACGGTACAACATGCAAACTGTGGCCGTACATCAACCAAACAGTCATTTTTCTACAATTAAAATGAGTAGCTTTTCAATGAAAATTGGAATTTTATGGAAAAATGTACATTCCAACAACAAACTTCATATAAAAAAAAAAAAACTATTTTGCGCTGTGGCCACCCAAGTGGCGATACTATCAACACAAGCATCGCCGAGAAAGGCTTGATTTTTTTTGTTGCACATGAGTTTGCTGTTGAATAAAAGCTTTGAAAAATTTGGTGGCATACAAATGTACGGCCGTTGTTCGACCCAACTTTCTACCGGTAGGCTTTTTTGGATTATTTTTGCGCCATGTTCAACACTTGTACGGCCGTTCGGCCCATGTTCGGCCGCTGTTCCTCCGATAATAGTTTTACTCGGGAAGAATATCTTTAAATAAAAGCTATCTTCCGTAAAAAATATATGTAAAATAGCAAAAGTGGGCGTGGCACCATCCATACAAATTCAAAACCATAATCGTGATTATTCCGAAACTAAACGTCGTCTTGAGTTTAAACTTTAATAATATGTTTGCTTCGGTGTCTTGTTATTTCGCTACAGACTACAACATTAACTAAAAATTTATAAATATAGCTTTGGCGTAGCAGAGCGCACCAGGAAATAACTATTTAAAGTATAATTTCTTAAAAAAAAAACAAGTGTGCACATAACAAATTTTAAATATTTTGGAAGGCGATTTCATTGCAACCCAATAACGACGATGATGCCATATGACATCACTAAGTCGGATGTCACTAAAGTAACGGTATTACTTAAATATAAGTCATAATCAAAATTATGTCAAAATAAGCCCATATGCGAAAAAATTCTCCCGTCTTAAAAGAGTTAATAGGTTGGAAAAATTAAATCCAAAGTTGCATCCTAGATTAGATGGTTACATACTTAATTTTGAACACGCCCCTTCTGCCCCTTTTCAACTCAACTTAATTTTGTTATTGTAGTACTTTGTACAAACGGAGTTTTCTTTAAATTTTTAAATTTTGAAAATATTTTGTCATTTTAACACCAAAAAAATTCACAGGTCTACAAAATTGTAGAATTTTTTTGTGCAACGACTTTTTCAAAAAAACATTATCACCTTAAAATGAGAAAAAAAACTACATAAAAAAACGAAGTTTTAAGTTTCTTTAAGAATATCTCCGTTGTGTTTGAATATATTTCATTAACATTTTTTTTGTGACAAATTGCAATAAAAACTTAATAACATGAGTTTGAACGTTAGGGTAATATATATACTTTTAATCTTTTCTTTAAAAAAGCTAAAAAATTTTTCTTTAAAAATGCCTCAAAAGTTGTTTTGGTTGTAAAATTATAAAAACAAATAAAAATTGCGTTTCTGACTACCTTTCATATGATAAAGCATTCATTTGCAAAAATTCTTACAGTTTTGTGCATAAATTATTTAACGATTTTGGTAATCAAAATAATAAATTTTTTCTATGATTTTGTGGGAAAAATTTATTTTATTCGAAATGTTGTTTTAATATTTTTTAACAAAATATTCAAGCCTCCAAAATTATTTCTATGAAAAAGTAGCCCAATATCTCTCCAATTAAAAAATATGGTTAAAAATCCTTTATTTTAAACCATTGACTATCCTATATGTATTAGTAAAACTTCTTTTTATATTGAAGTTCTCTAGCGAGTTTTCATTCAATATTAAGAAATACTTAGAGTCCTTGGTTTTTGCATTTATATGTGTAATTCATCGAAAAAGTCAGTGTAAACCCAACAGTTAATATTCCAAGCTAAATATTCCATGTTGCTTACTTCATTGAATTTTTTATGTATAAACTTACAATATCGAGTGTGAAGTATTCAATACCCGAGCAGGCTAAACGTTAAGTTTGTAAACCAAGTACATAGTAGTTAGTTAGATCCCTGCAATTTGGGCGAATCTAAATTTTTTATACTTGTTTAGCATTCCGTTTGGCACATGGGTCTGGCCAAAACTTTTTCGATTTTAATTTTAATTTAAGTTTATTTTTAATTAAGCTATCGACCTAAAATTTCAATAGCTTCCAAATATTTAATTGGCTGTCGTTCTATCTAACAATCAGTATGAAAAAAACAATGCAAGGATAATTATAAGTATTTTATGGTGTACACATCGTATTCGTATCACATGGGTCTGGGTAGACCCACATATAAATTGTATGAAAAATAATGCAATTCTAATCAGTTTCTTTTCTTTTAATCTTTCTTTTGGAAATTTTCCATTCCAACTGCCATTTATTCTCTTTGAATTCGTATATGTATGTGTATTCTTACTATAAGATCTGCTTCCGTACTCAAGTAACTTGAAGTTACTTGAACGCGTTTCACTACAAATTTTTCAAGCTCGAGAGACAAGAAGAGAGCAAACAAAATATCACTCTCTATTCTATTACTATTACTAGAAAAAGCCTTTTTTCTATTCGTTGACAAGCTAGTTGACAAGTAAGCGTTGAACGGAAAACACGTTGTTAGAGCAAAACAGCATTTTTTCTATTCGTTGACGAGCTAGTTGATGAGTAAGTGCTTATAAAAAACATTAAACGCGCCAAATAATTCGATCGCACCAAAGGATCTGATGCAAGACGAAATTTCCTTTGCATGCCATAAAACACATTGGCTCTGCCACACATCGAACAGCGAATGTACAACGCTCACATCAACAAACAATTCGGTACTCTTTGAATCCTTTTTCGGAAGACAAATAAATGTAAGATTAAAATTACATTTACCGTTAGTTTTTATTTTGAATTGACTTCATCTCATTTGACTCGTTTTCGTTTTTTTTGTTTCACTTCAGATTGCACCAGAAGAAGTGACTGGCATTAGCGGTGCTAGTACATTCGAAAAGAAGAAAATTTGCATAATTTGTGCAGATGGAAATGATAAAATACGCCGAAAAACTCGTTTCTTTTGTTCAAAATGTTCAAACTCAGTATGCCAACAACACTCAATAGTTTATTATATTTGTTTTTCTTGCCATAAAGATAATAAGTAAAAATGTAGGTAGTATACTTATTAAGAGAATTAGCTGAATGAAAGTTAACAACAGCTTTCTTAAAAATAAAACATACAATATTAAAAATTTTTTTTTTAACATTCCAAACATTTTTCTTCCATATTTTTGCCTACGCATGTAGTTCCACACATGCGAAAACCACCGAAAACAAAAAAATTTAAAATATATATATATATACATACATTACATATAAATAAGTCCAAATTCATCACTAAAAACTCAATATTTACATTTTAATGCTTGAAAATGTATTTGGGTCTGGCCAGACCCATGAGGTACAAATGTGACTCGCCGAATATATGCCAAATGGAGGGTTAGTTATTTATTTTTTTTAGTAAAAAATGTATGTTGAAGCTGTTGTTTTTGTGATTAAGAGTGATTACTTTAGTTGCGCTTCTTGTCCTCGAAATTGTTAGTCAAACGCACTTTTAGATTGGAAGATTGGAGACAAAACTTCTCTATGAATTGTGTATGGTTTGGTGCTGTTTGAAAAATTGATAATTTTAATGTAAGTTCATCCTTCTAGAGGGGGAGACAAAGGCATAAAGGAGTCTATAATGCACATGAAAATGTAACCTATATAATACTATTTTCTGAGATTTTTGGTACTAATTTTGCTATCATGCATGATACACTGGTTGACACACGCTTGTACACATAAGAAAATTATATATATCTCAAAGATGGGGTAAAAATCTTTTTCGTGTCATGTCCGAAACGGTTTCAAATTTAATTTTTTTCATGTAATTTCAAAAATTTTGTTATCAACAAATTTTCTTTGTAATTGATTAAATTAAATAATGTGGTATCTCCTTTATCCTTAAATAAAATAGCATTAATTTCTATTTAACCCCAAAGTTTTCCTCCTTTCAAATAAGAATACAAAAATTTCCCAATAGCTTTTTTTAAAAAAAAAAAGAATAAAATCAAATCCAAATAAATTTATTAGATTTGGATTTAGGAGGTAAAAATCCATATAATCCGCAAAATTAAGAATTAGAGTTGTCGCTATTCTTGAAATGTTCCCCGCATGGACATCAACTGACTTATTTCTTTTTTTTAACATACATGCAAGTTACTTAAATCGAGTTTGGAAACATACCTATTGCGTGAATTATTAAAAATGCATTTTTTCTTTAATTCAAAATTATGAATAATTATATAACGAGGTACATGGATAGATGGGTTTTGGGCTCCACTCATTTTCTAAATATATTCCAGAACCTCCCTGCAATGATTCTGAATACTGGATGTATAATATAAGCACGTGACGCGAAAAAAATTCAGAAAATTCTCTAAAAGGGTGGACGCCTTCTAAGAAAAGTGAATTTGAAGAAGTATAAAATAAATGTTTCAAATCGAGTTTCCTATTTCAATTTTAGTCATAAAAAAACTTTTGATCATAAGAAATTCTTATGTAAAAGCGTTTTCTTAACAAGAATTTGCCATAAAATTTTTATAAAAATTAGTGCTTGATCTAAAATTAGCATACTCTATTCAGAATTTCCTAATTTTTTTTCGCTTTTGTATTAGAAACTTTGCCTTCGCCTAGATCGCTGCAGTTTTCTCAAATTTAAATGCTGCAAGATTGTTAGCAATTTTATTAAGTTTTCGAAAAATTAAAAAATAATCCAAATTGGATCATCTTTATGACAGAAAAACGATTTTTTTGAGCCGACTTTAGGGAAAATATTTAGTTTTTTAAATTTATTTTACTTTGTTCTATTACTTTTAGAAAGTTTTTTTTTTCGCTCACGTAAAATTTTTAATTGTAGCTTACGGCTTTTTGATTTAGTTTGAAGATATATAAAATTTTCATTGCCTAGGGGAGCAAGTGCCTCATTTTACCCCCTTTGGACGCCCATAGCTGATGTGATGTTTTAAGTATTTTTTCTTGCTAAAAAAAATATTTTAATCAACAAATATTGAAATCCCTTTGGACTAAGCGATGTTTTGTAATGCCGGGTCATATCTCCCAGGGATATATTGCTTAAAGCGTTTTCTTTGTGGCTATATCCAGAAAATGTTTATTCAATAGAAACTTTACAAATAGATATTGTTTCTACGTCTTAAAATAAGTATGGATGAATATAAAATAATGAATATTCAATTATAAGACGGCCTCCACTAACTTGGCCGCAGCTGTGTTTTTATTATTAATAATTTAATTAATGTTCTTATAAAAAATATGTCTGTGAATAATTTTATACTTGATATATTTTTAAAATTAATCAAAAAAAGATTATCTCATAAATCTTTTATGTTTGATTAGTCATGGTTCATATCGACAACTTTTTTAAAAATTAAGTATGCGAATGATGTGTGCGCCAAAATCATAGCTGGCCTGCACCTCGAAAATGCTGCGAGCCACCCCTGAAAGCGCACATGTGCGCAGCAACATGTCGCAAACATGCTCACATTTCGACAACATATTAAAATATCGAAAATTGCTCAAATATGCCTTCGGTTAAGCAACATATAGACTCTGTCGACCATCCGACCGTCCTCAAAGCGTGCGCGTTCTAGCTGAAACAGACAAACATACAGACACACACCGTGCGGAAAATGGTTTCTCTCCACCTCTTCCTGTTTCACTACTCATCTGACTTTTACAACTTGGTACATGTCAACAATAAATTTTTTTGTCAGTCAAAAACATTTTTTTTGCTGCCTGCATTTTTTTATATGTTCACATTATCGGCTATAACAGCAGCATATAAATAATTATGTTAATGTTTGGCATGTAGGCGAATAGCGTATTTTTGTGTTTATGTAACGTTTATTTGTGTTTTTGTTGCTACGCTTTAATTAAAAAATCTAATTATTTTACAACCACAATCCTTGGAATTCCTATAAAAAATGTCACTATTAGTGCCTGGACATTGACGGATTTTGTATAATTACGCTGATCCTGTTGCTTTAGATTGTAGAATAATCATTTTATTCAAAAAGAAAATAAGTGGATTGAGAAAATTAATCTTATAATTGTAGCAAAACCGTGATAATTGTTGAATACTGTTTTGATAAAAAATGATTTCAAATGATTTATGGTGTTGTCATTGTTAAAAAATTTTAATTCCACTGTGTTTCATCAAAGAATTATCTTCTGTCTTTAGATTTGTCTCATTTCTTAGCATTTCATGTTTGGTTGTTATAACATTTTAAAAAATATTATTCACAAATTTTGCATTTCCAGTGTTACTTTCCCAGCAGCGGATTTGCCAGTGGCTACCATAGAACTAATACAGAATAAATTACCAGGTAAGGAAGCATTACTTTTTTCAAAAAGTAATGCGTCTGCATATAGCAGAAGTAATTAACTCATACAAGGAAAAGTAGCATACAAGGAAAAGTAATGCAGTGATTTTGCAAATATCAAATCAAATCAAATTGTCGTGATGAAAAGAAAAAGTTTTATTGAAAGAATAAAAAAAGAGCGCCTTACTCTTTGTACTCTTCAAAATATGTTTCTTTATAAATAAGCTTATTCTTTATATTTACTTAAGAAGCCAGTAAGAGGGAAGGATATGACGAAATGCGTTTCATTAAAGAGGTGCGTCATTCATTTAAGTTGTTCAAAAACGCACATTTCAAAAAAGTTTGCATCACAAACAAAGCTAAGCGCCAGTCCATGGAGTTGGGAAACCCCTGAAAGCAACAAATTGAATCAAACATTTTTATATACAAAAAAAATCATTTGTATTAGTATAACATATGTAACATACATATTTATAAACAAACATTTACAAACATAAATAAATGAAATTCAAATTTAAAATGTCTTAAGCGGAATTTACATATCACCTTCAGAAAGTTTTCCGCAAAAATTTAAATTATTCTAGTCCAATCAAAGAGCATGTAGCAATTTTTTGTTACTCTCTCATTGAGTGTGGAGAGGAATAAAGCTCAAAAACTTACAATAAAATACTTATAGAACTTGCTGAACGTGGTCAGTTATTCCGCCTTTACACTTTCCTTTCAATGAGATACAAATAAAGTGATTGCCTGCTTTCTGCAATACCAAGAAGTGCTCAAATAATTCATTACTTGTAATGTGCTAAGAATCAGATGCTTTAAACTTGTTACGTGGCTATTTTTTTCATAACAAAGCAATTTATTATTAACTGAAAAATAGAACAAATTTCTGAATTCATTACTTGTAGTGACTTGCAGAACTGGTTTTTTCTTTCTCATTGCTAATTGCTGTTACTAGTAATTCATTCCATAGTTGCTTCCAAAGAGTACATTCGAATAACTTAATACAAGTAGTATGTTACTCCATAACTTCTAGGCAGGGACCGTACCGGTTATGGTTTTTATCAAAAAAGTCGGATATTAACAGTTATCATTTAACTTTTATTTTTTCCGACAAAAATACTAGTTATTTAATGCCTTTTATTTTTTCGGGCAAAAATAACTGTTACTTTTGACTTTAATTTTTTAGGTCAAAAATAACAGGCAATTTGAATTTTTTTAAAGGACACTTGAACGGCAAAAAAGTTTTATGCAATTTTTATCGTCTCATCAGCGCGCACATTTTGAGCTATAAAACTTTTTAGGTTTTAAAGTTTTTTATTCGGCCTTTAAAAAAATACAAATTGCTTGATATGTTTGACCGAAAAAATAAAAGACACAAAATAACTATTATTTTTGACTTAAAAAATAAAAGTCAAAAGTAACAGTTATTTTTGCCCGAAAAAATAAAAGGCAAAAAATAACAGTTAATATTAATTTTTATAGTAACAGCCAAACATTTAAAAGGCATTTAAAATTCGCGAACCTGCTGCCATTACGATAATAATGGTATATTTAAAAAAGTCCTCCGGCCACTTTTTCGTTATGCCTTTTTCATGTGAAAATTGTAAAATAACAGTTATTCTCGGTCCCTGCTTCTAGGTAATGCTGAAGGGAGGCGATCACTTACCTCCTATCTCATTCAATGTTAAATGTAAGGCCTTTTATGCATAGTAAGGTAATATAGTCGGAAGTAGTGGTCATTACAAGGTAATTGATGCTTCATATATTCGGAATATATTCCATCCGCTACTGGGTTACTGCATGGCCAACAGAGCGCTCTTTGAATAACTTAAAAGATGTTTGGTCTATTTATTTTCTAGGCTGCGCAACACAAATAGTTTTTGAATAAAGGGAGCTTCTGAAAGAGGGGGTAAACGGGAAAATGTGTCATTTTTATTTTTTTTCTTTGCGTAAAGAGTTGATTTTCTAACTGCAAAATGTATCCCCAAAATTAAAAACCCAAAAGAAAGACTCTAAAGGTACCTACAAAGTAACCTTCTAAAACCCATTTATTTTCTAAGCATTGAAAAGGGAAAATCGGCTCATTTATCGTTTTTTTTTGGAATTGCTTAAAAAATTAACTTACTATTTGAAGAATGTGTGGTGTCCGTAGCCTACTGGTAGAGTGTGTGGCCCGTAAGCAAAAGGAACGCGGTTCAAACCACTGATCAGACAGAATGTTTTTCAATTGAATTAATATTTGTGTTCGGCCGTTACCTCTCCGCAGACCTCAGATAGTAAATTTTGTATTGCTATTGCAATTTGAATTGCCATGCAAAGTCTCTTGAGAACATAATTCGTTCGGAGTCGGCATAAAACTTGTAGGTTCAGTTCTTGATCATGTGTGTTTAAACATTTAATAAAACCAGTGGCATAGACAGCCACTGGTTTTGGGGGTAGCTCCGTGAGAAATATATTATCCTTAAAAAATATTACTTTTGAATACCTGATTACATGATTACAAATGTTATGTTTTACATTCTTACTTTGTTGAAACGTCGAAAAACAGTACACGCTCAAAAATCTTGGACTAAATTCTAGTAAATTCTGTATTGTATAAATGACGACATCGAAACTGTATTTAAATTTAATCAAAGCTATACATTAAAATTGATTTTTATTCTCTTATGGGACTAAATCTTAATACATGCTTGCATTAATAAATTTTCGACAAAAACAAAAAAAAAAAACGAAACCTGTGGGATTCGAACCCACTCCGTTTAGGATATAAGTTTATGACTCTACCAACTGCTCTATGTAGCCACATGTATAAAGAAATTATAAACATGCATACGAACCGCAACAAGACGAACACTTTTTTTTAAAGACTACTCAAACATGTATTGAATATTATTTTATGGTTTTAATTAAAAAATTTCTAGTATTTTGAAGAGTTTAAGTTCTAATAAAACAAGTATTAAAAAAATTCCTGAAACCAACGATTGGATTAAAAATTAGCCAAGATTTTTCACCGTACAAAAATTGTGGGCTTGTTCAATTGGATCTAAGCAACACCAAATTTCTGGAAACTACACATGTCACTATATCTATAGCAATTTTTGACCGATTTAGAAAAACCAAATACTGAACTAAATGAAGTTTTTATGAATTTCTTGAGAAAAAGAAGAATTTTGGCAATACATATACATACATTTAGATTTGGGCTTAACTTAATAGAATCAATTCACAATAATGTGAGATATTTGAAAATGTTTCCATGGCTCTGGGAGGGGTCAAGACCCGTAAACCGCCCCCATATCTACGCCACTGAAAAACACGCACAACACAAATGATCACTAAAAGCTCTGTAAAAGTCCTTCCAAAGGCTGAAACGGCAAATTTATTTTTATTTTATCTGAAGAATGTCTTCTTAATGTTCAAAGCATAAAAGAAAGACTACAAAGGTCCCTAAAAATTCACCAAAGCGATGCGCTTAAAAGGAACTTAAACGTTTCAGAAAACTATGGCCTCGTTTTTCTTTAAACCTTACTTTGTTTGAGCCAGAAAATGTTATTCAAAAACTAATAAACCACTTGACTTGAAATTTTTTACAGATATTTTTTTTTTAAAAAAAAGTGAACTTTGCATTAACCTTAATATTTATTTAAGTTGTTATAATAAGTATACTTTCTATAAATTTGATTCATTGAACTCTGCTTTAAAAAAGTTCTTAAATGAAAATTTTTGTTTATTTTTACTAGTTTAAGGTCAATGCAAAACACTGGGACTTATTTAATATCATGGATTTAAATCAAGTGCAAGGACAGGATTATTTTTCATATATTGAAAAATATCATAAGGACTTTACTTTCAATTCTATTATGTATTCTATTAAGATTTAGTAAATGCTCTCATGTTTTTATATGAACAATAAAAAAACATTTTAAAACGGTCATTTAGAGTATTTTCCAACTCTTCACTTCCCTTAAGTTGAGGATATTTTAACTTTAAACAAATATTGTTCCATTTTTCCCATATAAAATGTACAGAAAATAAAAAAACAAGGTTCGGACATAGGACTAGTAGAAATATATAACCTCTGATTAAAAGCTTGAAGACTATACACTTTTATTTGAAATGAACCCAATGCAATTCAGCTTTACTTTTTGCACAAGTAATATGAATATCGTAAATATCTTCTTCCGAATGTAGAGTAAAAATTTTCAATACAAAAGTAGCAAATTCAATATAGACATTAAGTATATTTACATATAGTGTTTATAAATATTTGAGTGTATCGTAAATCTGACTCCCAATTCCAGTAGTAAAATCAAATTGTATATAAAAAATACATTTGATTGGTGTACTTTTTTTGGACTGAACCAATTTTAGAGTCCCTAAACCTAAATTAGAGACCAAAGGCCCACTAATGGCTGCTCTTAAAAGAAAATCAAGCTTGTCGATCAATCAAAACGGTCATTTAGAGTAGTTTTCAACCCCTCACTTCCCTTAAGATGAGGATATTTTAACTTTTAGTGTTTATAAATCTGTGGTAGGAATAACGACTAAACTCAAAGTATCGTAAAAAACGATATTTTAGTTGCTCGAATTACGATCCATTATTTTAAAATATATGCACCGTTACAAACAAAATATGTGCAGACGTAAGTTATGATCAATTCTGGGTAAAAAATGGATATCTACATACTTCCAAAAATTGGCAATAAGGTGTATTCTATATCGCTTTTTTACGATATTTTGAGTTTAGTCATTATTCCTTGTGACCACAGAAATATTAGAGTGTATCGTAAATCTGACTCCCAATTCCAGTACCAAAATCAAATAGTATATAAAAAATACATTTGATTGGTATACTTTTTTGTAGTCTAGACCAATTTTAGAGTCCCTGGAATTGCATTTTAGTGCAACTTTTATACTGGAGGCCCACTAATTGTTGATGTTAAAAGATAATCAAGCTTATCAATCAATTCAAAATGAATATAAAAACATGAAACTGCAAATTTTTATCCCATTTGGCAAAGGCTTTAACGAGATTTTACGGTTTTGACCAAAACGTTTGTTTTGCGGTAGTTATAATAACTTATAATTAATTAAATTAGTTATAATTACTTATAAAATTATAGCGGTAGTTATAATTACTTATAAAATTAAGAAACTGTTAAAGCTAGGGCCATGAAATTTTGAACAAATGAGTTTTATCCCAAATTCAGTAATAGCACAAAAAAGAATTCTAGGTCAACTGCATCGCCTACCTCCCATACAAACCATATTTTTTTTTTTATAAAAAAAACCCGCATAAAATTGCTTATTTATGTTTTTAAAGAGTAAATTTAGTTTATTTATGAATTAGTTTATTTGACTTCACTTAAATGTCATGCCTAAAATATTTCAAATCGGATAACTTTAAGATATATATGGGTATTTCCATAGTCACGCACGTAACGTTCGTTGTTATTGAAAATTAAAATAAGCAAAGAAATATTTAAACTTTTTTGTCCTGTTTTAATTTTTAAATAGCATTCTAGTAGTACTATATTTAGTGTAAAAGGTGAAAGCGATCGAAAGTATGGTCCAAAGATATAAGCAATAAAAGAGGACGCGTTACGATACAAAAAATGAAAGTCGTTTTTCTCTGCATTATACGAGTATTTATTATACTTATAAAATTACTACTTTAGTTAAAACTTTTCAACTTTTGTCCCATTTTTTCTACTCTTTTTGCCATTCATCATGTTTGTTGCTATTTTTTCAAAATTCAAATTGAGATCAGCTCTCAGTACTCTCACAATAAAAATTCAAAAATTTTTTCTCTGTTGTGAAGGTTTAAAAATATTTTCGGTAACATTTTATTTTTTCAGTCGCGGTAGACCTTTTGGTGGAAATGCCCATATCCCATAAAACAATATTAGCAAATTAACGAAATTTAAAAAAAATTTTTAAAAAATGTTTGCTTATACAAAATAAGGTCATAACTTGTTTTAAATTATGAATTCTTTTTTATTTTTCTTTAAATTTAAGAGTGTCTACAAATTGTCTTGGAAATCCTTGCATTTTAGGGCAAAATATTAGTTTAAAGACGTTTTTTGAAATAAAGTGATTTTTCTTAATAGCAGCTAGATGCAGCAGGTTTTTACAGAAACAGAAGGTAGAAGTACGATAGTTTATGATAATTAAAGCCTTTGACTTTAATAATGCTTAATTAGCTAGATATTTGCTACTAAATTTACTTAAATTTTCATTCCTTGCAAAATTAACAGTATTATTTTTCTATTTTTATTTATTGAAATTTTTTATTGTATTTTATATTAAATTCAATAGCGATTAAGACATAAAAAGTACAAAAAAACAAAACCTTGAAATATACTTTGTGGTCGAAGTTATTATTGTTTAAACTTGACTTTATTTTTTGGGTTTATAATTGAGCTTATTTTTATTAAAAAAGTTTCAAGATTGACGAATTTTACAAAAAAAAAAAAAAACCATACAATACATCAAGTTTTTAATACCACATTCATAATACATGTTTTATAATCTGACGATTAAAATATTTTTCAATAAAATTTAAAAAAAAATAACAACCTAAAATTAAAAAGCGCACTGTGCGACGATGGAAAACTTTGTTTAAAGTAAATTCAAAAATTATTTTAAATTAAAAACTTATGGATTTAATATTTAAAGAAAGAAATTTTTAAATTTACAGCCCTATTCTGGCAAATTAACAAATTTTTAACCACTCTTTTAAATATTTCTATGTATTTGTTGTTTTCAACACAAAATTTAAAGATCAAAAACACAATTTTTTTTATGAAATTGTGAATAACTGAAAAGCAGTTGACAATTTTTATCAAATTTTTTTATGTAGATGTTTTGAAATAAAAAAATTACAAAAAACACATAGAAATATTCAAAATACTGGTTAAAAATTTGTTAATTTGCCAGAATAGGGCTGATAGTCACTTCAATTAAACATAAACTTTTTAAATGTATTCTGTGAATTTTGAGTGTCATCCAATAATCACATTTTTTTAAGTCAAAATTTGAACTCACATACAAGCTCTGATTCAATTTGATAACTATGAAAATACCTTTTTCTATATTTATTATTCTTATAAATTTGTTATGATTTCAATAATTGTAGGCACCTTTTCTCCAGTGCAACAGACCAGAGCCAATAGAATAAAAATTCTTAAGATTTCAAGAGAAATTCTTGGCTTTTTAAGCCTTACATTTTTTTTTAAAACCTTATCTCTTTTTAAGATCTAAAATATTATATTATTCTCTTAAAATTTTTACTCATCAGTGCATAATTCCTTAAGGAAATTCTTCTTAAACCACTTTCTTTATACATAACTATGTCATAATCATCGAATTTATGTCTTGCTGTTTATGTTTTCATTTTATATCCACTGATTTTCTACAGAAAAACAACTTCAATGAACTTCTTAGCTACAGCTAAGTATTAACATAAGATTTATGACTTCATAGGCCACCTTGCATTTTTTTCGCAAAAATTCCGTACTTTGCATGTGCTAACGTTTTGCTATATTTTGCAAATCCTCAACTTTTTGCACATTTCGTATATTCGCTTTCATAACTGGCAGCTTACACCAGCTTTTCGTAGCTTTCGGCGCGTGTCGACATCGACATGCTGCTTGGCTTTATCAATAAATCCATAGCATCAATTCATCATTAAGCTGAGTGGATTTTAAGAAAGAAATTTCTAGGTAAGTGTTGGCATGAAAATCAAGTGGGAACAAGTGTATGTAGATATAAAAAAAATTATATAAAAGAAAAGATTCGCAAAATCAGAATAAGAGCTATGGCAAACAATGAAACAGAAAAAATTAAAAAAAAAACATAGTCACACATCACGGTGTTCATCAACTTATGCCATTATTTATGCACGAGCAGCTTGCATCAATTTGAGCAAAATTTTCAAAAGATTTTTGTTATCATTACCAAATATTTATGCAAAAACTGAGTTAAACTATTCTTATGCGATATTTCAAAACTACCCGCTTGTAAGAAATTGTGAGTGATTACATTGTAATGCAGAACTGTAAGCGGAAACAAAATTTGGTTTGTGCTGAAATCTTGTTAGTGCTCACTATTTTTTCTGTTCATTGTTCATCTGTGCAGCAACATCGTGGTTTTTAACAAGGTTGTTTTGCAGTGAAGTATGTTTGTGGAAATTATTACTTTTTCTGTTTAAACCAGAGCAAAGTTTTACGTATAAAATAAACAAGTGTTATTAAACATTTATTCTTAAATGTTCTATAAAAGGCAATAAATTCATTCATTAAGTTGTAAAATTTATAGTCAAAACAATTTGTGGCGTCATTTGCTTTTGTTTGCTTCTTTTCAGTGTGTTCTCTTTTGTTTTCGTTGTGTTTTAAAAGTAGAGAGTATTTTCGTTAAATTATATTTTGTTCTCTACAATTCTGTGCGTCATTTTTTACTCTCTCCTATCGTTGCTTACTGTGTAAGGTAAATGTCATCAGTGTTTTAGCGGCCATGTCAAAACAAATGTAATTCAGAATTGTATACAGGCGTTAGAGGCCTCGCAGCTACATTGTATCTTAGAAATAATTGGTTACGTCATGTGTCCATTTACCACTGGGTAAGATAACTAACTTGACATCAGGTCTAACTCTAAGAGACTCTAACTCTAAGAGACTAAAAGATTCTGACCGCTTTTAAAAATTTGTCGGTGATGACATTGTAATACAGAACTGTAAGCGAGATTTGACAAAATCTGATTTGTGTCTGTTCTGAAAAAAGAAAACTTTGATTTTATTCGTCTGTGTAGCTGCATTGTGTTATCTAACAGGAAGTTTTGCAGTAAAGTGTATTTGTGAAAATTATAATTAGTTCCTAGTGGGCAAAAACAGGGCTTTGAAGCGCTTCTAACAGGCCATCATATGGACTTTTTAGCCCTTCCACACTCTATTGCCCATTACCTTTTTTTTTGTGAAACGAGAAAATTTTCTAGGACTTCCTCTCTCGCGACTCTAAAGAAGCCCTAAAGAAGCTAGAAGCCCTTTTTAAGAATGTACGTTAGAAAGAAAAGCAATATAAATATCAACTGGAAATAACAAACTACTGACAATTTTCAGATTTGAACCAACGTCCTCTCATGTGGCGATCTGACACCTTATCCACTTGTCTACCGCAGTTGTTAACAAACTTTGGCTTATTTTGCATCATTACAAATGAAAATAAGCATTCGGGAACGCGGGTTCGAGACCCAGCTCAGACAAAAAAAAATATTTCAGTTTATGTTTTTTTTAAATCTACATTTTTTTAAAAATTTTTCTGTCCATTTAACCCTCCTGTGTATACGAAGGTACCCGAGTACCTTTTGCAATTTTAAAGCAAAAAAAGGTAACTTTCGTCCAAGGAACTATATACTGAAATCTTTAGTACCTTCCTAAAATTTATTTTTTTATTCAATAAAGTTTTTATATTGCAAAGAAAATGTTTTGGCAAGTTTTTATAAAAGATTTTTAAGTACTACCCCTTCGTCTTATACGAAGGTACCCGGTTACCTTCGGGTAAAATACATGCGAATTCGAACTGTTATGGTCTTTGTCGATTTTTTACGTTTAGAAAATCATGTACTGATGCAATCAGGATGAAGGATTACAAAGTTACTTTGGATTTTTTCATTCATATCTAGTTTCTTTCATACAGATAGTGTAAAGGTACCAGGGTACCTTCGTATACAGGAAAGGGGAAATTTTTCGTATACACCTGATTTTTTCATTCACATATAGTTTCTCTCATACAGTTCGTATAAAGGTACCCGGGTTAAAAAATTTTTTTGAATTTTTTTTGTAAAATTTCTTGATACAAAAATAATAAAAGAGACTTAGAATTTTTCCATACAAAAGTTTTCAAATACATAATATGGTATGTAATGTTGATTTCAGAGAGCTGGGTTCGAGACCCAAATAGGACCAAAAAAAAAATTTTTTTTGTTTTTTTTTAATATAGATTTTTTTTTTAAATTGATCTGATCATTTATAATTTTTCAGAATTTTTAAATTTTTTTTTTTTCATATAAAATAATATGAAAAGACTCCAAACCTTCAAAAAGTAGGGCCTAACAGAAGCACTGATCAATAAGCGAGCATGGAATTTATATTAACGCCAATAAAAGCACTACTAGCATGATTTCTTTTGCGTAACATTAGCTGAAATGCCCACTGGGGTATGCTTGAACCAATAGAAAGTTTTATACATCCCATTAAAAAAATATGCGATCGATCCGATGAGGAGCAACAAGGGAGCGCTCTTTTGCTGTTTTATTGGATCAAAAAGTGAGCATTTGTACTCCTTTACTGTTTTATAAGATCAATAGGTGAGCAGTTAATGAAAAAAAAAATAACATAAAGTGACGCATTTGCTTTTTAGGTAACTCTATAATTATTTTCTGTGAAACAACAAATATTTTAAATGTTCCTTTCATTCGATTCGCGTCATTTCAACACCGAGGTCGTGAAGTGAGACCAGCCAACGGTAATTGTGTTTTGTCCATTCGCTGATGCGACTGACGCAATTATAGTACATTTTTTACTTAGAATCAGAAAAGATTCGAGTTTTTGATGGCGTTATAGATCTCACGATTTGGCCACTTAATTTCATCGCCGCCTTAGGGTCTTGAGGAGTCAACTTGAGCTAGGAAAGCCTAGCTTTCGGAGTAAACCTAAATCCAAAAAAAATGTTCCTTTGCTGATCCATTTGTATAATTTATTGATAGCTCCTTTTGAGCTCCTCTGGGATGTTAAAGGGAGCGCTACCCTTCCTAGGACACGCAATGTTAAAAGAGAACACAAAATACACCTACCTTGGATCAATAAGGATCCCTCTCTTTATTTAGAAGAGAAAGTCTTTAAAATTGTAAAGAAATTTATGAAATATTAGAAAAATTTAAGAAAACGGTTCATTATTTTAAACTGAAAACTTCTGAAATTTTGTTAAGTTATTACTAAGTTTTATTATTTAATTAGTTAATACTAATCTTATATGAATATAGTTTATCGGTTAGTTTTTTCGGTGTTTTTCTAATATATTACGAAACAATACTTTAAATTACTAAAGGTATTATACACTGATATATTTTTACAAAGAGGATGTTACTTTCTTTTCTGTGTGTTCTCTTTCATTTCGTTGTGATTTTGGCGAAGAGAGGATTTTCGTTAAATTTTGTTTTGTTTTCTCCAATTTTGTGCGTCTTTTTGTTGTTCTCTCCCGCTTGCAAAAATTGATCGGTGATGACATTGTAATGCAGAACTGTAAGCGAGATGTAACAAAATTTGATTTGTGTTACTTAAATTTATGATTTTTTTCATTGTTAAAAAAACGGTTTGATTTTATTTGTTTATGTAGCTACATCTTTTTTTCTTACAGGCAGTTTTGCAATAAAATGCATTTGTGAAATCTATTATTTTATATTAACCTTTATGTTTGAACTAGAACAAAATTTTGTATGTAATATAACGAAGGTTTTATAATTCATTTATTCTGAAATCCTAGCGATAAAAAGTTAGCAATTTAATAGATATAGATTTAGATCCGGAGGAAAATGGACCCTGGCCATTCATCAACTAGAACAAAACAGAGAGTTTTTCTTTGCATCTGCATTGAAAATTTCTTGCTTTGTGAGACGGAGTAGAGTCTTGCGGGAAGTAAGGTAAAATAAAATGGCGAAAATGCACTTGATTCTATAAATTATTATGAAAATAATAAGTTGCGTCATGTGCTTTTGTTTGTTTCTTTTTCGTTGTTTCTTTTCAATGTGTTATCTTTCGTTGTGTTTTTGGCGTAAAGAGGATTTTCGTTCATTGTTTTTTCTCTTTTGTCTTGTGCGTTACAAACAGCAAACCTGCTCCCATCGTCGCTTATTGTGTAAGGATGATGTCATCAGAGTTCAAGTAACCATGTCCTCACAAATGTAATAGAGAATAGCAAACAGGGTTTGGATGCCTCGCAGCAACATATTATTTCGCTTTATTCTAACCTTAACCGATGTTTATTTTTTTTTAAAAATCCTGTTAAATGCTCTCGTCGCATCAGATTTTTCTTACAAAAACGTGTTTTTAAAATGCGCGGTTACCATTTTGGCATGGCATATTTTACCTCAGCAACAGCTGGTCAGCACTATCAACAAACCCTTCAACTTCTGTATGGAGCAAGTGATGAAATTTTACGCTTACCATTTCATTCCTGTACAAAGTGATAGAAAGTTTTACCATTACTTACCTTTGCTAACCTCAATTCTGATGTCTCATTGACATGCCAAAGTGTAATTTACATAATTTACATATGAAAAATAACAATACTCAATTTTGACTATTTGCTTGCCTTAATCTAGCATTTCTAATCGTAATTTCTTAATTTTTTCTTTGCAGATTTAATTACGGATTTATTGCTGAAAATGTATTAAAATTGCGTGACAAGATCGCATTTAGTTTATATACATAAAATGTAAGTAGAACTTATTACTTATTAAGCATATGCTACGAAGGTAGCAAATTTATTTACCCTTTTATTACTCTATCGTAACTTAACGTTGTCATTGAGCTCAGTTTGATCAAAGCTTTTATAAGCTTCAATGGATACGCTCTTATTAAAATAAAAACAAAATAAAAAATTGAAAGCGATAGAAGCAAAAAGAGATTTGTACAAAAATTGGATATCAAGGTAAAAAACAAGTAAGATTGTTAAGTCGCTAGAAAACCTTGATATTAAATGCAGATTTTTGCCACGCACTGTTGCTCGACGCTTAAAGCAACTGCCCGGACAAAATATAAAAAAAAAATTTGCGAAAAAACAGCGTACGAATAAGAAGAAATTTTGCTGTCTTCGGAAGCAAACTCCAAGAACTAAAATGTGATGTAAAGGTGAAGCCTTTAAAATAAAAAAATCATGGCTTCACGGAGGGTCAAAAGATGATGCGAATAGATAAATGCGATTATTCCTTTAGAAGCACGCAGGTTGCAATATTTATTTTTCAGACGACAAGTTGTTCCTTCTGCAAAAAAGCCACAACCCACAAGATTTCCCCTAAAATTGAAAGCTTCGTGTGTATTCGCAATATTCCAGTAGATAATAAAACCATACGCAGATACCAAAACACTGCATATCTGCCATAGTTTGGGAAGCCATATCTACAAAATATGCAAGCTTTTTTACTTGAATGTTATTTGAATCAAGTGCATTTCCCCCACGGTTGCCACCTTTGTGGGAAAAAATCCCTTTTGTGGTTATTTTTAATTGCCGTGGGAAATGGGAATTCCCAAGGGATTTTTTGATTGAGTGTGGTTTTTTTTAATTAACGTGGGATTTTTTGTTTTGTGGGATTTTTTTTGTTTTGAAGGATTTATTTTTTTGTCAGTTAAAATATGTATAAATTATATATACATAAAAGTGTATATTTTTCATATTTTGTTCATTGTCAAAATCGTCTTAACCCATCTATATGATTTTCGCAACGAATTCATTAAGATTTCGGTTAATTTGGTTTGGTGGGAAGTTCTTTCACTTTTGACATAATTACATGCATTGGGAAAGTATGTTGCAGTATATTATTTTCTTTTTTTATTAATATGCAAAATTTTTTATCTTAAAATTGATTTGTGATTGGCTCTTATTACGAGTTGCTTTCGACGTAATCTTCGCTGGTTATCGAACAACGAGTATCGAACGTTAAACCCTGTCGAAATGTTCGTTCTTCATCGAATTTTCAGTCGATTAGAATTTTACTTTTGATGCGGTGCGTGCTGAGCAATAATTGTTAAAATGATTAGAATTTCGTGATTGTGTTCTGCTTTTTAAAGGCTAAAAACTAGTTTGGAACTCTTTTTGTAAACTTAATACAGGTTTAAGGTGGATTAAACAAATATTTTTTATTGAATATTATTACTAAAAGACTAATTAAAACACACGCGACGAAATATACTAGTTCTTTTTAATCTTTTGTTTAATTTTTGACAATTTGTTATGTCTGTATTATTCCTGTGGTAATTTTTCGTGGTTTTTTTAAATACAAATAGGATTTTTCGTGGTTTTTTTTATATACAAATGGGATTTTTTTTAAACACAAATGGGATTTTTCGTGGTTTTTTATTTGCGTGGGATTTTTGTGTTTTTTTTTTAAATACAGATGGGATTTATCGTGGTTTTTTAAATAGAAATGGGATTTTTCGTGGTTTTTTTATTTGCGTGGGATTTTCGTGGTTATTTAAAATGTCCGTGGGATTTTTTGTGGTTTTTTTTAATTGCGATGGGATTTTTTTTTTCAATTTTATACCATGGGAATTTTTGTGGTTATTAATTTTAGCAATTGTAGGAAAAAGGTCTTTTTCATGGGAATTTGAGGTGACAATCGTGATTTTCGCCATTTTATTTTACTTTACTTCCCGCCAGACTCTGCTCCGTCTCACAAAGCAAGAACTGTTCAGTGCTGATGCAAAGAAAAAACTCTATAGGGGTATTCACACTGACTTGGGTAGTTGGGTAGATTGGCAATTGGTACCCAAGTACCCATCTACCAATCTACTCTAGCTGACACCCTGACTTGTTTGGGTAGATTGTTTTCTTGCCAAATTGAGTACTTTTTCCATGTGTTACCACTTTTTGCAAAAATAGGCAATAATTGACCTAAGGGCTTAAAATTTACAATATTTGTTGTCAAGGCTAATATCTCGAATAATACACAAAAATATTGCCACAACCCCTATTTCCGCCCACAAGTTAATAAAAACTCTATATTTCAGACGAATTCGGTTGAATTGGACTAAAATTTTGTAATGCAGTTCGTATGACTACTTTCGACAATTCAACGAAAAATGGACGTGGTCGAACTATAACTACGTCTACATTTCAGAAATTATAATTCTTAAGTTGTGCATGTTTTTATAGTGAAACTTGGTTTATATTTGCTATGAGACCAAGTGGTGGTCAGTAGATATATGAATTTTGCCACGCCTGCTTTTACCGCCCTTCTATACATATAAAATCGTTCGTGAGGTGTCTCTTTAGATCTCAGGAACGGTAAAACCTAAGGCAACCAAATTTACAATATCTGTTAATATCTTGGAAAATAAAGTTAATATATCGGTTAATAAAAAAAGCCACACCCCGTTTTACCGCCCACAAATCAATAAAAATGCTATATTTCGGATGGTTTTATCGTATTAGACTAAAATTTGGTAAATTAGTGCATATAGTTACTTTCAGAAGCTGAAACAAAAATGGGCGTAGTCGCACTACAGTTATGCCAGTTCAGATATACAAAAAATTGAAATTTTTCCCGATTGGCATGCAAATTCTTATGTGGCAGTAAGCCGGTCTGTTACAGAAAAACTTTTTCCCCTGGATTACTAGTAAATGATAAGATGCTGCCAAGTTCATTTTAAAAATTACTCGTATATAAAATAACTTTTTTAAGCCGAAATTTTTCGCACATAAAATGACAAAAAATGATTTGCTGGCAACCCTCTTCCAGCTGTCATTCATCTCTCGTCAGCTACATAAGCCGGAGAGATCAAACAAACACGCAGCACTGCCCAAAACTATTCTACAAAGTACTCAATTGCAATTTAGGGTGCTCGCAATAACCAAAAGTACTCAATCTACCCATACCCAACTACCCAAGTCAGTTTGAATACCCTTTATGTTTTATTCTAGTTGATGAATGGCCAGGATCCATTTTCCTCCGGATCTAAATCCATTGGATTTTTCCATGGAGGCTACCAACCGAAAAATTTAAAAACTATAAAAATAAAAAAATTCAAAAGCCTTCTGCAATAATTTGTGACCAAATACCAGAAGGAGTGCTTATAGTTCCTTTAAGCGGACTTTTTTAATGATCAATTCCCGTTACTTTCTTAACAGAATATATCTCTAATCAGTAGCTTGCTAGATGATTCTCAAGCATTAATTTAATGAAAACTTCTTCGCAATAATTAGTTGCTTCACGTCATAACTGACAATACGAAAAGCTAAGCCCATTTTGTAACGATCCAGTGTGGCTTACGGGTTAGATCTTAAGTGGCACAAGATGCGTAAATTTTCGAAGAAAAATGGTTCTAGATCTTGGACTCTTCGATGTTGCACTACACTTTATATATATAGTATATATTTTTTTTAAATGCAATAGATGACAAAGCACTAAAAATGATAAATTTTTGTTTTAAATTTAATGCTTTCAGTTTCTCCTTTTATCGTAAACCTGAAATATATATATTTATAGCCCTAAATAAATATTGCACAATTTTTGTTACTCTGCATATCTGCGCAAAACCTTTCAGCACGTTTGAGCTAGCAGAAACTAAATTGTAATGCTGTACCGTTTTTTCCCCGCCACTTTTTTAAAAGCAAACAATGATGACACTTTAAACCCAGACTGTCTCTAATTTTATTTTAATAAAGCATAAGCTAGTTGAGCTATTTTTTATGAGCGTCGCGAAATTATGTTTATCTCTTGCATTCTCTTTCCACAACACTTTTAAAAATTTGTTAGCGTGCAACATAAAAGACACTAGTTATAAGTTTTACAGCTTCAAATTAGTTGTAGTTTATTTGATTAAAGCTCATTTTAGTGCATGACCCAGAAACTAAAAGATACCTGCCATTAACTATTTTAGAGTTTGATGCAAAATATGTATTTACATTATGCTTGTCTCTTATTATTGCCAAAAGTTTTCTGTGTATCTTGATTAAGCGTGATGAATGAGCAAACCGCATGGTATTTAAAACATTGTAATTTTTCGCTTCATTGAATTTTGTCTAGGTTGAGTTTTTTTATTTTATTGTATTTTCTGTTGGTTTGGATTGGTTTTGAATTACAGTCGTATGCATTTTTATTGTTATTTTTGCTTTTTGTCTCATTGCAAAATATTGTTGAGACTGAACTTTCAAATTGCAGAACTCTAAAGAATTGACGGATTTAAGAATCATGAGTGTTTTTTTAATAGCTTTTCATGTCGTCTTGATTATTTAAGGTTCATAAATTTTTTACAAAGATTTTCTTTTGAGAACATGACAAGAAAATAAGAAGTGTGAGAAATGGTGATTTATGGCGGATTAGCTTAAGAAGGGTAATCTAAGTTAAATTTTTAAAAAATCGAAATTTTTTTCGCTTAACCCATCGAACCGAAAAAAAGGCTGGATATACAATATTGGGATATATTATACCGATCGGGACGAAAGAGTTAAAATATGCTTAAGGGTCTTACTAATAATATACCAAGAGATAGAATCCGGCAAAAATGTTTAAATGCCCAAATTTTCCATTCTGCGACTAGAGGTATATGAAAATATTATACGAATTCTTAGTACTTAAAATTTTGAAACGCGTTTTAAGCGAAAACACCTTTTTTGAGATGGCCGGACACATAACTCGAGCAAATCTTCACGCATCGATTTGAAATTTTAATAGTAATAAAAATAAATATTCAAAATTCTTACTTAAAAAATCTATCGACACACACGCAGAGAAGACATGGTTGAGACATGATTACTGCAATAATAATTTTTTTACTAAAATTATTGTATTGTTTCTGCAAACACAAATTTTTGCCTTAATAAAGTCATAATTTACTAATGGTGGTACCAAAAGTAACATTATAGCTGAAATCATAACATAATTGAAATCGTCAACATACTATGATTGCCTAAACTATTAGTTGCAACAAAAATGTTGTAATTCTGTCAATCATGATAAATGTGAATATTATTATACAGACAAACGTATTACAATTTTGAATATTTGTCTGAACTATTCTTTGATTGTTGACAAACGAAGCAGAACATAACCAAAAATCAAAATAATTTATTCTGTCTGAACAGTTTGCAGAAAAAACTTTCACTTCATTAAGACACAGTAAGTTTTATCGGTTCCTGGCTATGTGCTATTTCATTTGTCAACTGTTCAATTATTGTGTTTTGTTTTAAATCGCCTTATCCTAAAAAAAGCACACAGAGAAGTGACATTTTCGACTTTAATTACAGCAAACATATATCTATTTACCGTAAATATATTTCGCAATTCCGACCATATTTTGTTTATCACACATATTGCTATTTTTGTGACAATGCACTTAATGTACCATGTTTATGAATGGCATTAATCAGGCGAGCGGTAGTAGTGGCTGTGGCCTACTGGAAGTGTGCGTGGCTCGTAAGCGAAAAAGCCGCGGTTCAAACCCCAGCTCGGACAGAAAATTTTATCAAAAAGATTTTTCAATTGAATTAATATTTCTGTTCAGACCAGACAATGGCAAACCTCTGGAGATATCTTAATTAATAGCTGTGGAAATTGGAGTGCATGAAAATAAAAAAAAAATAAAATTATTGTTTCAATAATATTCTGGATCCTAAAAATAAATTCATAATATAAAAGTTGCAATCTATTTTCGACCCAATAAGAGAATAATGATTGTTTATATAATATTTTGGTTCCTACAAAAAAGTTCCTTTTCTAAATATAGTTGTTGTAATCATTTTATCATGATCAAAGAAAATATTATATGTTTAAGAACATGTTAGCAATAATCATAATCCGAATCATACTATGATTCTCTTAAGACATGGTTGTTGCAACTATGTTTTTTCTCTGCGTGCACATTATCGATTGCTTACTTTTTGTTTTATCAACAATTTTTTGACTTTTTTTTTCGTTAAAATTGTAACTGTTTTGCTCGATCACGCACCATTTCGCGAAAAATCAATACATTGAAAAGGTCCGAACGAAATATAATTAGTTGATGTATAGAAACTGACCAATCAATTGATCAAAAATTAGGAAAGTTATGAAAATAGGCGCCTTCAAACAAATACTGCAAAGCCGCCATTTTGTATATCAATGCTTATATCATAAAATGTACTTCACAGTATTAAAATTTCACTTCACTTCACTTTACTTATAAGGAATCACTACACAACACCAATCCTATAACCTTACTTGCCAATCCCACCACTGTAAATTTAAGGATGCTTATAAATTACCTTAAGCTTTGTAATATTTATAAAGATATATAATTAATAACATCATAAATACTATGTATTATTAAACTACTAGCTTTACACCATTGATGTCAAAGCTTTAATTTCCTTTGTCTTAAAATTTTAATTTTAATGCAATTATAAATAAATAAATAAAAATGTTTAACATAACATATAACATAACATAACATGACATAACATAACATAACACAACATAACATAACATAGCATAGCATAACATTACATTACATTACATTACATAACATAACATAACATAACATAACATAACATAACATAACATAACATAACATAACATAACATAACATAACATAACATAACATAACATAACATAACATAACATAACATAACATAACATAACATAACATAACATAACATAACATAACATAACATAACATAACATAACATAACATAACATAACATAACATAACATAACATAACATAACATAACATAACATAACATAACATAACATAACATAACATAACATAACATAACATAACATAACATAACATAACATAACATAACATAACATAACATAACATAACATAACATAACATAACATAACATAACATAACATAACATAACATAACATAACATAACATAACATAACATAACATAACATAACATAACATAACATAACATAACATAACATAACATAACATAACATAACATAACATAACATAACATAACATAACATAACATAACATAACATAACATAACATAACATAACATAACATAACATAACATAACATAACATAACATAACATAACATAACATAACATAACATAACATAACATAACATAACATAACATAACATAACATAACATAACATAACATAACATAACATAACATAACATAACATAACATAACATAACATAACATAACATAACATAACATAACATAACATAACATAACATAACATAACATAACATAACATAACATAACATAACATAACATAACATAACATAACATAACATAACATAACATAACATAACATAACATAACATAACATAACATAACATAACATAACATAACATAACATAACATAACATAACATAACATAACATAACATAACATAACATAACATAACATAACATAACATAACATAACATAACATAACATAACATAACATAACATAACATAACATAACATAACATAACATAACATAACATAACATAACATAACATAACATAACATAACATAACATAACCTAACATAACATAACATAACCTAACATAACATAACCTAACATAACATAACATAACATAACATAACCTAACATAACATAACATAACATAACATAACATAACATAACCTAACATAACATAACATAACATAACATAACATAACATAACATAACATAACATAACATAACATAACATAACATAACATAACATAACATAACATAACATAACATAACATAACATAACATAACATAACATAACATAACATAACATAACATAACATAACATAACATAACATAACATAACATAACATAACATAACATAACATAACATAACATAACATAACATAACATAACATAACATAACATAACATAACATAACATAACATAACATAACATAACATAACATAACATAACATAACATAACATAACATAACATAACAACAAAACTAACTCGATCTTTAAAACCAAACAACATTTTGCTTATGCCAAGAAATACAGTGGTGGTCACAAATTTAGCACTGTGTTAGTAACTCTAATTAAAAATTTTAACATCTTAGCTTAAGAATTGTAAACAAATATTATTTGCCGAATGTTGTTTATGAAGTTAGCTGAATGCACCGTTAGTTCGTTTCTTAGTGATTCTTACATTTTCTTACATATTTAAGGTAGTTGCAATCAATGTGGTTTAAATGCTGGACACGAATTTAGCTTTAAATTTTACTGGTAGGATTTGCTAAATTTATTAAGTTTTTATTTAAGTTTCAACAAAAAATTGCAGAAAGGCATGGCGAAAGACTGCTCGTGTTGAGAGGCTCAGCGTTAGTTGATTTAGTAAATGATGGAAGCACGGTTTTAAAGATTGCTCTGCTTCTACCAGAAAGTTAGTATGTAACGAATGCTTACATGTAGAGCCATATGATAGCAATAAAAGTGTAAAAGGGCAACCTAGAGCGCGACAAAGTAACAGCAAGATAGGACCATTTTATTTGTAGAGCTTCACTTAAGACTCCCTTTAAGTTCTCAAATGAAATTAAAACTGAAATTTCATCAAAATGTGGCATAAATGTGTTCTCAAAAACCATAAGATGATGCTTGAATGAAAACAATTTGCGTGGCTGTATAGCCCAACATAAACCACATGTGTTGAAAAAAAAAAATTAAATGTAGACTTGCGTTTGCAAAAGAACTTTTAAAAAAGCCAATGAGTTTTTGGAAAATGTACTTTGCAGCTACGAAACAAAGTTTTGCCGGTTCGGATCTGACGGCAAACAATATGTGTGACGTCCTCAAGACATGCAGCACAATCCAAGGTACACGCTTAAGACTATTTAACACGGTTGCGGAAATGTTATGGTATGGGCGGCGTTTTTTTTTTGCACGGTGTTGATCCGATTGTTAAAATTGACAAAAAAAAAGGTTCAGAGCATTTACAAAATCATACTTGTCAATACCATGACGTCTTTTGCAGAGGATAATTTGCCGCTTTTATGGCGTTTTATGCAGGCTAATGAACCAAATCACACTGTTCGCACAGTTATAAGTTGCTTGGAAAACAATCATGTTAATATTTTCAAGTGGCCAGCGCAATCACCGGACCTCAACCCGATTGAGAATCTGTGAGCAAATACTAACAAATAAACCAAAAACTTTGAAAGATTTGTGGACCCAAATCCAAAGGATTTGGTATTGTATTCCAAAGTACCGTTTCGAGGCTTTGGTCGAAGGTTTACCAAGTAGATGCGATGCAGTAATTAAGAATACGGGATTTTCTAAGAAATATTGAGTTTTATGCAATAAATTTTGATTTTATTTTTTATCCTAGACATTTTTTTTTTGCTTGTGTGCTAAATTCATGACCAAGTGGAAATGTTTGTGTTTTTTTTTTCTACTTGACTTTAAGTTCTTTAAAAAAAATTTGAAATAAAAAAAGTGTATATTAGAAATAAAGAAGATTTAATACATATATTTAATAAAAGTTCGTTTAAAATTTCAAACAAATAAATAGAAAACATAAGTATTCACAATACTTTTCTATGTGTGCTTAATTCGTGACCACCACTGTATATCGAATATTTATACTGTATCTTCACTCCTTTTCTCTACGTACTTACTCTCTCCCCTTCCCCTCTTACGACATCTCCTTACACATAGGGATATCAACAAAACCTGTGCAAAATTTTTGATCGCAATTAAATTTTTATTACCAACGATTTACAAAGCAAATCCAAAACAACAACAGCAACAAAAACAACAACAACAAAAAGACGACTAATATTCAAAAATACAACAACAGAGATATTGTTCCAAACTAGCGAAATTTCACGACAGGCTCAAATGAAAAGCCCTACAACGAGGGTGATGATGAATTCACCCTTGAAATATGCTACAATTTGTGACGTTTTCAATGACAAGAAAAAACAATAACATCAAAACAAAGGATTGCCTCTTACAAAGGACAAAGTTCTGACAGAGCATTGCTCCGGAGTTTTTGAGATTTTGTGCAAAGGATGAATTTGCCAGGATGCAGCAGCAGCAGCAAAGCACACTCAAAATGCGGATACTGTCTGTTGTTGAGCTAAGCTCTCTCTATCTCTGTCACCATTCTATACTTGTGTCTGTCTCTGCCTATTTGAGCAGCTAATAAATTCATGTCAAAATATCCTTTTGTTAAAGTCCTTAACGCTGCAATAACTCAAACGAGAAATGCGAAGCGGCTTTGTTGTTATTTTCATTATTTTTTTTTGTGTTTTTTTTTTGTTGTTGTTGTTGTTTGACTCTCTCATGATATCTCAAGAGAACCAGCACGACACGCCAATGAATGAAACGGTATCGAGATGATTACGGGACTGACAAAACGCACGCACGTACACGCACACAAACACTTTAACACTTATACAAAAACAGTAGCAGCATCTGGAGTTTTCTGCTATTGTTATCGTCTTAATTGGGATGACGACGTTGAGTGAGCGAACTCCACCTCTCACCATTAGAATAGCATTTTTAAAATAAAAAAAAAGTCCATATGAAGCAATTTGATATTCTTCACTCCACTTCACTTTTTGTATGTTGCCAGGGATAAGAACAGGATATTCTGGGAAATGGGAATGAATCTGAATTTGAGAATTATGGCGCAAACACATTAACATAGTTGAGCACATCCTGGCACAGGATGCTGTGCTACTGGCGCAGTTAATGCGTTTTTAATAATTTAATGCTTTTGCTGGCTGCACCATTATTTTGTGTTTTTATGCTTGTTTGTCTGTCTGTCTGTATGTTTGTTTGTTTGTTAGATGAAGTCAACGTTTTTAAAGTGCTGTTAGCGCACGAGGCTGATTGGCGCCGGTGAATGCGGGAGCAAAAATTTAATTATTTAAAATGCAGCGTGCGCTAAAGGAATTATTTGAATGAAATTTTAAAAAAATAAATCAAGAAGCGGAAGTTGCAATCAAATTATTTTATTCATTGCTCACGGTACGTGAAGGCAAATCGGATTACCTGCCAACATTTTTTAATGAGAAAATTTTTTTATGATATAGAAACTGTTACGGAGCCGTTTTCTTTTATTTTGTAAGCTCCCAGCGTGATATAGAATTTCCAAAAAGCTGTGCAGCTGTTTCTTTCAGTTTCATTTATCTGTTGTGAAATTTACAGTGTTCAGTTCCTACATTAATTCTTCAATGTCTGTGTCTGGTTTATGCAATGGTACATGCAGCACCAGTTGGTCGCATTACAGCATAATTTAAGAGATTTTGAAAAAAATTAATGGTGGAGTTGATATAAAAAAATACACATTTAAGGATAAATCGAACATATTGCTGCAAAAATTGTAAATTTTTAGAAAAAATTAATGGTAAAGCCAAGAAAATCTTTAAACCATTACTTCCTCATATATGTACATAAATAATACGCTTAGTATCACTTTTTTCGAATGGCATACAAGAAAACATAAATCGAACCAAAGCGCATATTTGATTGATTTATATTAAAATATGGCAGTACTAGCTTAAGAAACATTGCTGAAAGAATCTATACCTTCCTAATCTTCTTAATTATGCTCTTATGCTTTGCGCCATTTAAAAATTATTTATTATTATCGTCAGAATAACCGTTGTTTGTTCCTTTCAGAACTTAAATGTCCGTTTTGTTCTGCATTTACTAATGTTAGATATCGAATACAATATTTTTCATACAAATATCTATACAATAAATATAGATATCTAATAGAAAGAACATGATGAAGAAATTGTATGTTAGTACAGATCGTTTTGGATGAAAAAATTGTCGGAGATACGTTCAGATTCATTAGCATTTAAGTAGCTCTTAAAAATTATTTTTGTATACTTTTTCCTAAATCGAATAAAATTCTACGAAGCAATTTTGATGTTTTTAGAGTCCTTTTTATTAAAAAATCTTGTTTTTGCTTGTAACTTTTTTCTTCATGAACGAATATGGGTTTTTTTAATTTGAGGACAAAAACAAGAGTTCTTGAATAAAATTATTATCTGTTAAATAAAATGTACTACTTTCCTTTGCTTTAGGTTTTTTGAAATATCTTAAAAAAATTAAACTGAAGCTGCACTAATCGTTCGTGTTTTTTTTTAAACCTGATCACAAAATTGAGTTCTTTGGCTCAAAAAACCTTACCATGGAAATTTTTAATGAAATCAATCGGTTGAAAACGAAGTAACAGCACATCAAATGTACAAAATGGCATTTTACTTAAAGTTTCATCCAGTAAAACCAATATAACTTAGATGTTTTCCATTCGTTTGAGTCGCTTATAGTTAGTTATAATAAGAAATGATACCGCGACCTCAAATGACACTCAGGGTCACAATAACCAAATCGTTTCTTGGACGTTACCCAAGTCTTTTACGGGGATTATGCACACCCCTGCAGGACTTCATTAGGCTCATTGAGGGCTAAGTTCTTTAAAAAAAACAGACAAAAACATAAAAATGCTTTTTTATTTTCACAGGAATTCAATTAGGGGATTTGTCAGCAATATTCGAGATCATATCATTAGCAAAGGGGGTAAGAATTCTCAAAATTAGACCAAAAATCTCAACAATACATCACAAACCATAAAAGAACCCCAAAAATGTCTACTAAAAGCCTTTAAAGATTTTTTTTTTAAATCACAAAAAAGTCAAAAAATACACCAAAAATATTAAAATACTAAACCACACAAAAAAGTTAAAAAAAAAACACAACATATCTATAAACCTTTTTAAAACCCCAAAATTCAAGAATACAAAAATGTTTATTAGAAATGTTTATTAAAAAAAAATCAAAAATAATCTTAAATCCTCAAATATGTCTAAAAACCCCAAAAAATGTATAAAAAAATAGAACATTTTTACAAATGAACCAAATATATTAAAATTTTTCGCAACAATTCATAAAAATAAAACACCAAAAATCTTAAAAACGAAAAAAAATAATCCAAAATTGTCTAAATGTTATTTAAAAAACAAAAAGTACCTAAAACTCCAGGAAAAAAAATAAAACTGTTAAAAAAAAAACAACCAAAAAGGAAAAAAAAATCGAAATTATTTAAAAAACCCCCAAAATCTCCAAAAATATACTAATAATATAAGAAGTTAACAAAACACCCAACACCACAAAAATGTCTAAAAAAAAATAAAAAACATGTCTATAAACCTTTTAAAAAACCCAAAAATGTAGAGAAAACACCAGTAAAATTAAAAAATGTTTTTAAAAATGCCAAAAAAAAAATTTCAAAAATTATTTTACATCCTCAAATATATCTAAAAAACTCAAAAAATGTCTAAAAAACCCAAAATTGTTTAAAAATTAATCAAATACATTAAAATTTTTCCCAACGATTCGTAAAAATAAAACACCACAAACCTTAAAAACAAAAAAAAATAATCCAAAATTGTCTAAACGTTACTAAAATAACAAGAAGCACTCAAAATTCCAGCAAAAAACTCAAAAATGTTTTAAAAGAATAACCAAAACGGCTTAAAAACTCTAAATTGCTTAAAAAATTCCCAAATCTCCAAAATATACCATTAATATTAAAAAAGTTAACACACCAAAGATCACAAAAATGTTAAAAAAAAAACTTAAAAATTCTTACAAACATCTAAAAAACCCCAAAAATGTCAGAAAATACACCACAAAAATTAAGAAAGTAGTCAAAAAATTAAGAAACTACAAAAAAGTATAAAAAGCTCCAAAAAGGTTTGAAACTGCAAGAAATATATTAAAAATATCTCAAGAATGCATAGAAATGAATATTTTTAAATGCCTCTAAAATGCCTTTAAAAAACCCCAAAATATTTGTACATATGGACGCTTAATGGTTAAAAATATACCAACAAAATTAAAAAAATGTGTCAAAAATAGACCAAAAATGTTTTAGGAATCATCAAATTGTTATTTCAAAAATATTCAATCTTATATTTGATGTTCTTTCTCTGAGGGTTTTCCCTCGACGCCGCAAGAGCTCGATTCAATGGTGGAATAGCTGACGGGGACTTTAAATGAGGCGGAAGAATTTGTATGCGCTAAGGGTGCCCCAAGAGGTAAACCGAAATCTCGTTGATGGTCAAGGAAAATTGGTTTTCTAAAGTCGCAGTGTGTGAAGACTTTTAATAAAGCTAAGAAATCGGGTAGAACTTCTAACCCTAACTGTCCAAACTAAGTACTTAAATAAATCAGGCGATACCTGGACATCTTCCAGCGAGGATGCCCTTGATCTTCTTTTGAGTACCCGCTTCCCGGATTGCGGATCGGGATCCAGATTGGATCCCACTCACATTAAGTGTGAGGACTCTGGCTATGAGTTATCCTCCTAAAAAAAATTTCAATTAGCTGTAATTTGTATAAATAATTTTCCTCAACTCCAGAAAACTGTTTATAAAGTTCCTTGGTACACAAAGGGTTTAAAAAAGCTTAAAAATTTGAGAAAGAAATTTTCTAAGAAATATAAGGCCACTAACAATTCAGTCTTTAAATCAAAATATTTGCATTTCATGCGAGAGTTCAACTTCCTTGAAAAATATCTTTATATAAAATATATTCATAATTATGAATCTAATATAAAATTCAATCTGGCGTTTTGTTAAAGCAAAAAAAAAGTACTTTTAGTATACCTTCAACAGTTTATCTTAATAATCAATCTGCGAATTTTCCTTTGGAAGCTGCAAACCTATTTGCTACATTCTTTAAATCTAATTTTGCAGTCGACTCTGATCTCCATGATGACTTGCATTTAGTCTCTAATACTGCGTCTACTCTTGGCTTCGGCTCTCTTTGTTCATCATATGATGATGTATGGAATGGAATACTTCATCAACAACAGTCGTTTCAAACTGATATCGATGGTATTTCTTCTCTTTTTATTAAGAATTGTGCTGCTTCCCTACTGTATCCGATTAAGGTTATTTTTAATAAATCTCTAGCTTCGGGAGCTTTTCAAGATGACTGGAAAATTGCCTAAATTGACACTTTTTTTAAAAGTGGTAATAACAGGAATTTTTATTTATTTTTAATTATAGATCCATCTCTAAATTATAGACTTTTTCGAAATTATTTGTGGGTATTGTTAAAAACACACATTGGGCACATTTGGGCAGGGGCTTCAAGATCTTATTTGGAGCTTCTGGATCGAATTCAACGTCGTGCGATATATTTGATAGGGGATGAAAGTATTTCATCCTCTCTCAACTCTCTTGGGCATCGCCGCAATGTTGGTTGCCTAAGCTTTCTGTATAGGTATTACCATGGGAAATGTTCAAGGGAGATACATGACCTGACGCCACCAGTGTGTTTGCTAGGTCCACTCGGGCAGCTGTCCAAGCCCACCCTTTTACCATTGCGTCGATGCCCAATAGAACCTCTCATTACCGTGATATTTGTTCTTTAGTCGCACAGTTAAGTTGTGGAATAGTCTCCCTGCGAGCGTGTTTCCCGGCAGTTTTGAGCTGTGCAAATTTAAAACAAATATTCACCGACACTACTCCATCTATCCACCCTCCAACTAACTATCACCCATCTTCCGAATCAACACAATGCTTACGCATCTATAGGGGGCACCCCCTGAGCGTTGGTTTAGTCTACAAAAAAAAAAAAAAAAAAAAAATGTTTTGCCATCAAGAATTTAATATGTCCTCAATAGCATGGTTTTGTTACAGGTCGATAAACAGTAACCAATCGAATGATATTTACAGAAGACTGTATCTCTGCATTTCAAAGTGGAAATCAAGCTGACACGATTTATACTAATTTCTCAAAAGCGTTCGACAAAGTGTCTCATAGAATTTGTCTACTTTCAAAATTAGCTCATATCGGTTTTCACTCTAAATTTTAAGCCTGGTTAAAGTCATATTTAACTAATAGACTTTCTCATGTTGTAGTTGAAAATATTTAATGTTTCGCTTTTATAGCAACATTTGGTGTTCCTCAAGGCAGCATTTTAGGTCCACTGTTTTTTTTGTTATTTATAAATGACATTAGCAGATATTTCAACTATTCCAAATATCATTTATACGCGGATGACTTTAAAGTCTATTCTTTCATCTGTAGTTCTCAAAATGAAATAAACTTACAATCTGATATTAATAAGCTTCTGGATTGGTGTTATAATAATTAGCTTTTTCTAAATATCAACAAGTGCTTCTATATTAAATTTGCGAAAACTCTAAATGTGTCTTATTATTTATGTAACATCAAAGGCTCTATATTAAAAAAAGTTGATGGAATTACTGATCTTGGTGTAATATTAGATTCTAAATTCACTTTTGTCAGCCATCTTAACTATATTATATCTAAATCTTACTCTGTGTTAGCTTTTGTAATGCGTAATAGTTCTGATTTCTCTGATCCATTTACTCTGAATTTATTATTATATTCTTCTTTTGTTCGTTCAAAATTAGAGTATGCTATTATTATCAGGAGACCTTTTTATTGAACACATATAAATCGCTTGGAGCGCAATCAAGAGAGATTTACTCGCTTTGCAGTTCGTCAATTAAATCTGTGTGATGCTAATCACTCGTACTTTGATCGTTGTAAACTTTTAAATCTAAAAACGCTACAATGTAGAGGTACCATATTGTCATTATTATTCATATATGATATCGTTAGTGGTTCAATAGATTCTCCTGCACTTTTGCAGTTAATACATTTCAATGTACATATCAAAAATTTAAGAAATTTTGTACCGTTTTTTATAAGTATCAAAAAACTAATAATGCATTATATGCCCCCATTTCGAGAGCTCCCACTGAAATAAACTTAATCCCAAATTCTTTTAAATAAATCATTAAAAAGTATCTTAACAACATTTACTATTAGATTTACAGCCCTATTCTGGCAAATTAACAAATTGTTAACCAGTATTTTGAATATTTCTATGTGTTTGTTGTAATTTTTTTATTTCAAAACAAAATTTGAAGCTCAAAAATAAAAATTTTGATAAAAATTGTCAACTGCTTTTCAGTTATTGACAATTTCATTAACAAATTTTGTTTTTTGAGCTTTAAATTTTGTATTGAAAACAACAAACATATAGAAATATTCAAAATACTGGTTAACAATTTGTTAATTTGCCAGAATAGGGCTGTTAGTGTATTTTTAAATTATAAATTGTCAGCATGGAATTAGTTTTTCTTTGACTTAATAAATAAATAAATAAATATCATATCAGAGAATAAAATTCAATGGGCTTTGTTTGGTTTCAAACCATATTTTGCCGGGCCTGATGGAATAATTAATTCCGGCCGCTCTAAAGCAGACGTCGTTCATAATCCTCACATGGCTTCTTGTCATTTTCAAAAGTTGCCTTGTTATGACATACATACCATCCAAATGGAGAGAGGCAAAGGTAGTATTTATCCATAAGGCATGTAGAATATCGCAAACTAGTCCGAAAGACCTTAGAGCCATTAGGGTAGGCTAGGTTAAGGTGGAGGCCTAGGCTACCTAGATGCTTATGTCTTCTGCGGGATATAGCGGGACATGAACAGAGGAGATGCAATACCTTCTACTCCTCTTCCTCATCCTTGCAACTCCTTCAGAAGTCATTCGCATGAACCCCCATTCTTGAGGTATGCCTACTTATGCCTAGGTATGCCTACAAAAGACAGTGCTCTTTTAAACCGCCTATCAGAATGAAGAGATCTTTTCTCGCCAATTGAGTGAGCTTTGCCGTTCGTTTTTCCACAGAGACTATATTCAACAGAGGTCCCAGTTTGACTTCGAATGCTCTTCGAACTCAAGTTTCGTTGTACAAGTGGCCGGGGAAAAAAAAATAGATATGCTTTGCCTAAGCGTTCGTTCTGATACTGCCTATACTTTTCTATAGATGCGCATGAAACAACTGCTGAGGCAAAAGCATAATTCTTTTGGTTTTGTTCTTCTATCCTACTGACGCTTGTACAATGTAAATTGAGTGAACTTCGAACTGGTAGCTCTGTATAATATAATCTCTGTGATTTTTCAGTTACCTTAGAGTCATTAGTCTATCAAATTTTCTGTTGAAAATACTCAAAAGATTGATTGACGCTCATATTCGTTGTAACATCGACTCAAATTTGCTATCAACCTTACAATATTAAGAAAATCCTTAGAAGAAACTCCTTAGTGGGCCTGAAATGGCCCTGCACTCCCTGGTTGGCTTCATAGAAAAATCTTTTCTTCACAAGGGATTCACAATGGTACGTTTTCTAGATATCGAAGGGTGCCTTTAACAAGGTGGCAATCATTAGCGCACTCATGAAGCTCCGGGTAGATGAGTCACTCTGTGCACTGATAAACAACTAGCAGAGCCGTCAGTACATCTCTAGGTAACTCAAAGGCCAGGAGATTTGTGAGTAGGGGACACTCTACAGGGGGTTTTCTATCAGCTTTATTATGGAAATTGGTAGTCAATGAACTACTGAGGAAAATAAAAAATGTGGGCTGCAAGGTGATTGCCTATGCGGATGACGTAGCTTTTACTACACAGGGAAAGTCTCTTAACACTCTCTCGGAGCTGCTTGTATCAAATCTCAATATTTGGGCCAAAAGCTGTGGGCTGATCCCCGAAAAACTGAGTTGATCCTTTTAACGAGGAAATAAAAAATTCCGCGCATAATTCCTCCAAGTCTTGATGGCACTTAGCTATATTTCGTGGAAGAGACAAAATACTTGAGAGTTATTTGGGATAGAAAGTTAAGCTTTATATGCCTGCAAGAAAGCTTTAGATTAACTAACCCCTTACTAAGGTTAGGTTAGGCTTACCCCGAATATTGCACGTTGGATTTACATATATAGTAAGGCCAATCTTGGTATACGGTGTATGTGAGTGGTGGACAGCACTAAATACACAGTCAAATTACAAATTTCTAGGGAAAGTACCAAGAACTGCGGCCGTATGTATTAGCGTAGCACTTAGATCCACTTCATCTGAGACGCTAAATGTAGTTCTTTATTTAATACCCCTTGATATTATGGGAAAAGGGATGGCAAGGATGGAAAAGGAAACAGGCATCCACCTTAGAGTAACATCGCAATGGGCTAACACACGTACAGGTCACTCCTCTATTATCAATCTTGCAGGAGCAACATCGAATACACTATTGTCGCTCCCTCAATCGATAATGGCTTTTACCCAGCAATCCCTAACAGAGCAGAATGGGTCGGGTTACTGCCGCTTAACCAAATTGGTGCGCATATTTTTACTGACGGCTCAAATCTTGACAACAGAGTCGGGGGAATCGTTTTATCTACGGATGTGGATGTTAGAACCTCATTTAGGCTGCTAGATTATTGTAGCGTTCCCCTGGCGGAAATAATTGCGAATTATAGAGCTGTGGAAAGACTGAGGTATAGTGAGATATCAACTAAAGCTATCAAGCAGCGATAAAATCCCTAGAAGGTGTTTACCTAACATCACCAAAAGAACTTCAATATCACTCGTCTCTTAATGAGATGGCTGATAAGTTTGACATCCATCTGGTCTGTGTACTGAGGCATGTATTGTATTGTAGAGCGAATGAGCTCTCAAGAGAAAGCACAACGGTAACATTGCTGTCTGACATGGAAGCATTAGGCATGCCACTTGCATGTCTAAGCTGGCTCTAAGGCAAAATGCCATAGAAATAGCTGATTTTAGGTGGAATCACAGCACCACCTCCAACACATCCAGAGAAATGTGGCCCAGTTTTATTGAAAAACGCACGAGGAAGCTTACTCAAATGGCGAGAAAAGATCTCTCCATTCTGATATGCGTTTTAACAGAACACTGCCTTATAGGCAGGCATGCCCTAAGAATGGGGGTCCATGCGAATGACTTATGTAGGAGTTGCAGGGACTAGACGGTATTGCATTTTCTCTGTTCATGTCCCGCTCTATCCTGCAGAAGACATAAGCATTTTGGAAGCCTATTTTTGTATGATCTCAGGGATCTTGAGGAGATACACGTCTACTATTATGTATTATTAGTACGGATACCATTTTATAACAGTATCTAAGAGTAGAAGTGGAGGACTAGATTCTCTGTGATGTCACAATGAACCAAAATTATCTGGTCTTTGACCGGCCGCCACTTTAACCTAACCTATCCTAACCTAACCTAACCATATTTGTTTGAAGATCAGAGGTCAGACTGCAGTCGTGTGTGTATTGTAATTACAAAAATTTTGATGCAAATATTACGAAAAAACGAAGAACAAAAGTTCGAAAATTAATAATTATTTTCACCAAAAGTCACACATAAAAATAATTTTGACCTTGAAATTATTTCCAAAAATTTTTTCTAAGACTGCAGTCGTGTGTGTATTGTAATTAGTAAAGGACCTAAGAAAACTGCAAAAATCTCATAAATCGCTTTTCCTATTAACATGAGAATTTTAACATAGCAGATTTCGCATTTAGTAAGTGTTTTTGTTCTATCTTTTTGTTCTCTTTTTTAAACACCAGATGGCGCTTAAATAAAAATAAAAAATAAAAATTTTGTAAAAAACTTCTTTTCCGCTCATCCGCTATCATTATTCCAATGAGTAAATAAGGGTTTTCGGATAAGGCCAATATTTTTGTTCTTTCTCTTACATTTTGGTCTATTTTTAGATTTGCTCTATTTTTTCTCTATAAGAGAGTGCTTTAGCACAAATTTCTTTAGAAAACTGTGAAAAACTCCTTAACCGTTTATCCGGTAAACACTAAAGGAAATTTACTCCTTATTTAAAGGAAATTAAATTGTATAAAGGAAATTTACGGCATCGTGATTGTTCTAGGAGTTTTAGGAAACATTTATGTTTTCACATTCTATTGCATTGTAATTGCTGGATTTTTTTTTAAGGGACATGATAATAACTTTAATGTTTAAAAAGTTCACAAAGTATCAAATAAAACTACAAAACAAAAGTCATAAGTCAAATGGCAATGAAAAATCTCCCCATTCTGATAGACGTTTTAACAGGACACCGTCTCATAGGTAGAAATGCCTAAATAATGGGGGCTCATGAGAATGACTTATGTAGGAATTGCAAGGATGAAGAAGAGACGGTGTCGTATCTCCTCTGTTCATTCCAATTCATTGCAATTCCTCAATTCCAACGAAGGAAAGATTTACTAAAGTGTGCATTTAGTAGATTTTCAAAAGACATGTGTTTGATTTAAGTGTTTTGATTTGATGAATTTGTGTTTAATTTTAATAAACAATGAAATCAAGAAAATAGCTTAAAAGAAAATTTGATTACGTTTTCCATACGAATATAACTAAGTCCAATCACACACGTGACTGCTTTTTATAGCATTAATATCACAGTGACTTTTTGACAACTTTTTGACTCCAAACAAAAAATCACTTATCCCAGCCGAAAGTCCTCGATGAGAGGAGAAAAGAAATTTCTGGATTTTGCTAGATTGGTTGCCGTTCGTTTTTTATGAGCCTCTGTAGTTTTTTCGCCAAATTCGATTTTGAGCACTTTTTTGCAATTTTCTTCTATTTTTCGCATGGCCATAGCTCGAAAAATGCTGTGAATTTTTATTTGCAAGCTTCAGCAAAGTCGTAGCTCTTGACTCGGCCAACAAAAATGCTGAATATATTAAGTCGGAAAAATTTCATCTTCATGCTCAAAAACCCAAAAATGTCGAAAAAATTACCTCTTTTTTCACTGATTTTTTCCGTTTTTCGACTACGCTCTTGAACTATTGAAAATTTTATCTATTTAACTATTGAAAAAGATATCACGATTCGAGCACGAGTTGACGGAGGATGATAAAGAAGGACATAAAGAAGAATATGTACCGTTATTCACTCCACAAACTGGAAATGACGCAGAAGATATCGCCGTGGTTATTTTAAACTCAGAATCAGACGACGAATCAAGCGAACCAGCTGCAAAGAAATCTCGGCCTTCCACTTCTGGAACGTCAACTGTCAAATCATCAACTTCGCGCCAGACAGCCCAAATGGACATCGACGATACTGATAAACAAAAAAATAAATACAAATTAATACCCGTTTGATGCCTTTTTTTTACTTTTTTCATACTCTTTCACATATTTTCATGTTTTTCACTTTAATCAGAAAATTCAATACTAAATTGCAAAAAAAAAATAAATGTGCCTTTTTTAAACTTTTGCTCAATAAAAATAATATAATAAACAAAAAATGAAAATTAATCACATTTGTATGGCAAAATCCGTGTCAAAGAGTGGTCGTATGAAGTTGGTATGTACTGAAAAGTTGTTTACAATTTTATAGGCTACATTTCTTGCCTTGATTGTTTGGTAAAATTTTCAATAGTTCAAGAGCTGTAGTCAAAAAACGGAAAAAATCGGTGAAAAAAGTGGTAATTTTTTCGACATTTTTGGGGTTTTGAGCATGAAGATGAAATTTCTCCGACTTAATATATTCAGCATTTTTGTTGGCCGAGTCAAGAGCTACAACTTTGCTGAAGACTGCAAATAAAAATTCACAGCATTTTTCGAGCTATGGCCATGCGAAAAATAGAAGAAAATTGCAAAAAGTGCTCAAAATCGAATTTGGCGAAAAAACTATAGAGGCTCATAAAAAACGAACGGCAACCAATCTAGCAAAATCCAGAAATTTATTTTCTCCTCTCATCGAGTACTTTCGGCTGGGATAAGTGATTTTTTGTTTGGATTTTTTGTGTTGTGTTGTGTAATAAAATCTTGCTTAATTTCTCTAATTTAACTGGTACTGTTACTTTCTTGCAAAAATTGCATAAATAATTGAAATAATTTGTAATCACATATGTAATAGAAGCTAAATATAATTAAGAATAACTTAATCAGCGCATATATTCTAATATATATATATATAGTATTGATTTATATTTAGCGTTAAGAAAGGGCGTGGAAAAACTTTATGAGCTTAGTCACACTTTAAAAGAAACATTTTTATTTATATTTAAAAAGAAAGAAATCATTAGATTTCCAGTGGGCCTTAATGTCACAAATCTTAACCTTATTTATATTTTATTTTGTCTGTTGTGACTTTGTTCTTGACAACTTTTCACTTCAACATCTTCTTTGCGGCTTTCCTAAAATAACCGGGTTTTATCTGAAAATGCCATCATAATTTTTAATATGTAGTTACTTAAAAGTGTTCAACAAATGCTCGTTCTTCGTTCCAAAAATATCGAAACTTTCTAGCATTAAATTTGAAAGTGTCTGCCTTAAACATTGCTCGCTGTACCATAGCTCATATTACTCTTGAAGACAAATGAATTCTGTCTGTTGGTGGCACATTTTGCTGGCAACATTAGCAGGGTGGCAACTATTTTATTGCTGATGTTGTTGGTATCTTTGTTGCTGTATTGTCACAGCAGTTTGAAACTATTTTTAACCCACTCAAGGCATTGCAGCGGTATTTGGCACAACCTTTTTATTGCACTTTAGTTGCATTTGTTTCGTTTTTCATTTGTCGCTTTTAATTTGAATATTGTCTAAAATTCTTTGCATGCTCAACAAACAACAGCAGTTGGCAACACAAAGGCAATGAGAACTGAATAAATGGCAAATATTTGCACTTACTTTATTTCCCTGCTAAAAGTATGCCATTTAATGTTGTATTTACGATAAAAGCAAAAAAATTTACTAAAACAAAAATTTTAAAATATCATGTTCTTGAAAAGTTATTGTTGGTGTTTTCTTGGAGTTTATTACTTTTATGCCAAAAAATCCTTTAAACCCAAAAAAAAAAAAAAAAAAACAGCCCCGCAAGGGAAAAACAAAGCAACTCTCACGAAAATTTTGCATACCGTAGCAATGATGAACTGTGGGCGGAAATGACTCAAACGAAAGTGCAAGTTGCTGGCATTATGTTGTTGTTGTTGTTGTTGCTGTTGTTGCTGCTGACTAAGCAGAATTGCTGCTTATTGGTTTTGCTTGCTGCTCCATGATGACGATGATAATTATGACAATGACGTTGCTTTTTTCAGCTACTTTATTTAGTAGCTGCCACCATCTACCATCAACATCAACATCAATATTATCATCGTCATCACCATTGTGGCTGTTTAATGATTTTGTTGTTTTTATTGTTTGTATGATTAGTCAAAACTTTTGATTGTATCTTTACATCACTTTTATTATTATCATAAATATTGCCTACTCGCTTAATTGCTGTCAGTTTATATCTTTTTGAGCGTTAGTTTTAGAAGTTTTTGTTTTTATGTTTTTTGAAATATTTGTATTACCTTAATTACGCTTTGTGTATGTCTTACTCATCTGCTAGTTGGTTTTCATATTTTGAGTTTTTTTTTTACTTGTGCAAACATCAGCAGGTTGTCTTTGAAGATGCGATACTGCGCTGTATCACACTTTAAAGTGCAAGTTTTTTGTTAGCAATTATTTTATACGAGCTAAGTTATAATTGTTGCTGCTGTTTAAGTTTTGCTCATTACTGCTACCAGAGTGTAGATTTTTATGTATTTACTTTTACTCACATTTAATTATAAGGTAAATTTTAAGTTGCGGCAAAACATGGCAGAAGTAGCAAAAAAAGAATTTGTAATAAAATGATTACTCTATTGTTTAATTTTTATATTTTTAATTAGAGGAAGCATAATTCGCATAGTCATAAATTAAGTTGTAGAAAAAAAATAGAATAAAATGTTAAAACTGCTAGCTTCAACAATGTGAGGGAAAATATGACATTTGAAGAGCCAAGCATTTCAATTAAAAAAGTTCTGCTATTAACTTTATATGCGTTACACATTCTCATAATTTTTTTGACTATTTTTGGAGTAAAAGACACCGTCATGAATGACTGTCAGAACTTTTACTTGCATTAATACTGCTAAAATTTTTGCATTAAAACTGCTAGTTTTTAATACATTTCGCGCAGACTAAATTTTAAATTCTACGCTCTTATGTGACAACTGCCGAACCGTCGTATCGTCGTACCGTGTCTTGAGAATATATTTAAGGGCTTGTCAGGTTAAACTATATACCCGTAGCATGGTTGGACAGTAAGGGTTGTACTTCTACCGAAGCCAGTTAAGAGCAGCCATTGGTATCCGAAGAACTACAGGGCAATAGGCCTAGTTAGTTAGTAAGTTAGTTTGTAGTGGGTCTATGTGCACCGCGCCCCTAGGATCTATTGTGCATGCTCTTGATTAACTTTCCAGATTTAGGCTTTTAATAAATTTTAGCACTGTTTTTGACATGGTGTTCCAAATTTTTGATGAGGGCACTACTGCCCTTCCAAAGTGGAGACTTCTTAGACCACAGATTGCCGGACATTCACATAGAATGGGCTCCTCCTCGGTGTTTCTTCCTCCTCCTCTCATAGTCTGCAGACATCTGACTCAGATAGACCAATATTTTTTAGATTATATCTGAGCGAGCAGTGACCTGTGAAATAGCTAGTAAGAATTCTAAGGTCTGCTTTGGTTAAGCTTGAGTAAATCTTTAGACTTAGCTTTACTGAGAGTTAAAAATTTCTTAGCTTACCGATATCCATTACTGTCGTTTAAGTGGCACTAACGTTTGTTGGTTTCCTTGATCTTTTCGAGAATGTAGCCTGGCTAAAAGGTTTTAAGTATCTTTATGTGGCCCGTAAAAATTCCTGTAATTACCTATTTCTTCTATAGTGTCTTCAAAGAGCTATTCACAAAGAATGCAATTCACTAAGAATTTCAGAATTTTTAGCTAGTCTTTTTTATTCATTAATAATTTTTTATTCGTTATTAATTTTTTATTAATTATTCTTTCATTATTCATTATTCATTTTTTATTCTTCGTTATTAATTATTTATTCATTATTAATTATTTATTCATTACTCATTTTTTTATTCATTTTTTATTCATTATTCATTTTTTATTCAATTTTTATTCATTATTTACTTCTTATTCATTATTAATTTTTTATTCATTATTCGTTTTTTATACTTCATTACTCATTATTTATTCATTATTAATTTTTTATTTAATATTAATTTTTTGTTCATTATTAATTCATTATTCGTTTTTTATTCATTATTAATTTTTATTCATTATTCATTTTTTATTCATTATTAATTTCTTATTCATTATTTATTTGCTATTCATAATTCACTTATTATTCATTATTCATTTTTTCTTCTTCTTTATTCATTATTTATTCATTATTTATTTTTAATTCATTACTAATTTTTTTTCTTTATTCATTTTTTATTCATTATTCATTTTTTTCAATTTTTATTCATTATTAACTTTTTTTTTATTATTAACTTTTTATTCATTATGAATTTTTTATTCATTATTCGTTTTGTATTCTTCATTATTCATTATTTATTCATTATTAATTTCTTATTCATTACTCATTTTTTTATTCATTTTTTATTCATTATTCATTTTGTATTCAATTTTTATTCATTATTAACTTTTTATTCATTATTAATTTTTTATTCATTATTCGTTTTTTATTCATTATTTATTTTTATTCATTATTAATTTTTTATTCAATTTTTATTCATTATAAATTTCCTATTCATTATTTATTTGCTATTCATTATTCACTTAGTATTCATTATTAATTTTTCATTCTTCATTATTCATTATTTATTCATTATTAATTTTTTATTCATTATTAATTTTTTATTCAATTAAAATTCATTATTCTTTTATTATTCATTATTCATTTTTTATTCTTCATTATTTATTCATTATTAATTTTTTGTTTATTATTAATTTTTATTCCTTTTTCATTTTGTATTCATTATTAATTTTTTAATATTTATTCATATTTTATTCATTGTTCATTTTTTATTTATTATTCATTTGTTATTCTTTATTCAAGCGTTATTCATTTTAGTCCTAGGCCATAAATAAAAAATGAATAAAAAAAATTATTAATGAATAAAAATTTAATAAAAAAATAATAATAAAATAAAAAAAGAATAATGAATACAAAATGAATAATGAATAAAAAATTAATAATGAATAAAAAATGAATAATGAATTAAAAATGAATAAATAATTAATAATGATGAATAAAAAGTGAATAATGAATAATTCATGAATAATAAATAAAAAAATAATAATGAATAAAAAATTAATAATGAATAAAAAATGAGTAATGAATAAAATATTAATAATGAATAAAAACGATTAATGAATAAAAAATTTTTAATGAATAAATAATGAATAATGAAGAATAAAAAAATCAATAATGAATAAATCATGAATAATGAATATAAAATCAATAATAAATAAAAAAGTTAGTAATGAATAATAAATTAATAATGAATAAAATATAAATAATGAATAAAAAATGAATAATGAATAAAAAATTTATAATGAATAAATAATGAATAATGAAGAATAAAAACTGAATAATGAATATTTAATGAATAGTGAATAAAAAATCAATATTGAATAAAAAATTATTAATGAATAAAAAATTAATAGTGAATAAAATATGAATAATGAATAAAAAATGAATAATGAATACAAAATTAAAAATGAATAAGAAATGAATAATGAATAAAAAATGAATAATGAATAAAAAAAGAATAATGAATAAGAAATGAATAATGAATAAATATTAATAATGAATAAATAATGAAGAATAAAAAGTGAATAATGAATAATCCATGAATAATGAATAAAAAATCAATAATGAATAAAAAAGTAATTCTGAATAAATAATGAATAATGAATAAAATATGAATAATGAATAGAATATGAATAATGAATAAAAAATTAATAATGAAAAAAATGAATAATGAATAAAAAATTAATAAAGAATAAAAAGAATAATAAATATGAAATGAATTAGAAATTAATAATGAATTAAAAAATTTATAATGAATAACAAATGAATAACGAATAAAAAATAAATAATAAAAAATGAAAAATGAATAAAAATTGTATAAAAAATGAACAATGAATAAATAATGAACAATGAAGAAAAAAAATTAATAATGAATAACTATTGAATAATGAATAAAAGATTAATAATGAATAAGAAATGAATAATGAATAAAAATAAATAATGAATAAAATATGAATAATGAATAAAAAATTAATAATGTATAACAAACAAAAAAAAATATAAAAAAATTCAAAATGAATAAAAATTGAATAAAAAATAAATAATGAATGAAAAAAGAATAATGAATAAAAAATTAATAATGAGTAAATAATGAATAATGAATAAATAATGAATAATAAAGAATAAACAGCGAATTATGAATAATTAAGGAATAATAAATAAAAAATCAATAATGAATAAAAAATTAATAATGAATAAAAAATGAATAATGAATAAAAATATAATAACGAATAAAAGAAGAATAACTGAAAATTCTAAAATACTTTGTGAATTGCTTTCTTTGTGAAAAGCATTCAAATAAATAAACAAATTTATTCATAACTCTGAATACCAAAAATGACTAATTTAAATTAATAATTAATCTTTTTTTTAAATGAATGTGAACTAAAAATTTTATTTATAAATCAATTTTGCATTCATTGAATGCATTCTTATTTCGTTATTCACTGATTCACTTTTTTGTGAATAAAATCAAATTGAATTCATTCTTCTACAGCTCTGTACCACACCCGCCATATTTTTCAGACGTGGCAACTGCTGATTATTAATTGTTCCGCTGACTGCAAAATTTTGTAGACAGTAAAACCTTTACTTTAAATAAGTAGGTCAAAAATCACTTGGATCAGTTTTTTTACCAGCAAAGAACAAATTTTTTATGTTCATTCTATTGCCATAAAGATGATATAAAAGGTTTTAAGACAGATTGGACAATATATAATTCCGTAAAATATATATTCACTATAAAAGAATCATCTTCAAAAAAAAAACTAAATTACCTTTGTTAAGCACCTTAAAGAGGATCCCATAAAAAATTACACTAGGTCCTTTAACGTCAAAAGGGAAGATATAAACATGTTTTTGTATATGTATATTTATTTACCGCAAGTTTTCTTAATAACGTATAACTTAAAAAAAGTTTCGAATCAATCACATATGAGTATTACTGTGGAAACTACTGATACTTTTTCATACTCATTTTGAGTAAGTGGCTCGTGATTCAACAATATGATTCACTTTTTTTCGAATCAATCACATATGAGTACTACTTTGGAAACTACTTATACTTATTCATACTCATTTTTGAGCTAGTGGCTTATGATTCAAAAATGTGATTCATTTCAAATGTCTGATTTGAATCACTGAGTTGTAAACGAATAGTAGTCGATTACTACTTATTTTTAAGCATTCGTTGCAGATATCTGGTACGTACCTAGTACAAATGTAATCTGAGTTCTTACCAATGTCAGATTATATTTGTGTAAATTTTTGTGTTAGTAAATGTACAATTTAAAAAGATGAAGAAAACACAAAATTTACTTTTACATAGATAATAAAAAAGATATTGTTTGCAAAATGACATTTAATCATTATTTATCATCAAGAATGATGTATAAAATGTTAATATATCATTTTTGATTTATCATGACTTTTATGTTAGTAACTAATGCCCCTATTATGGTTTACAACTTTGCTTAAAGTTGAGTTGTCAAATAAAAATCGGTATTATGATTTACAACACAACCAAACTTCTAACTGCAAAGTTGTCTTTCCAGTTGTGTATGTACACTTTTTGGCATTATGAATTACAACCGAACTTGAATGCGGTTGTGTCAAGTGTCAAAATTTTACAACGGCATTTGTGAGGTTGTCTGCTGGTTGTGTTATAAAGGAAAAGTGGCAAATAACTTGTAAGTTGCAACAATTATTAATAAAAATAATATTTAGGAAAGTAACTACCAAAAAACAATTCGATAGGATGGTTTCGTTGCTAGAGAAGTATCCAGATGTGACTAGGGTAAAAGGGCATTTTGGATCTAGCAAGCATCTGACCAATGAGCTCTGGGATAAGTTTACTGTTGAGCTCAATAGCATCGGGCCTCCAACACGCTCTCCACAGGAATGGCAAAGGGTTTGTTATAAGTAAAATAAATAAAAGAAAATTTTGCAAAAACATTATTTTATTAATAAATATTATTAAACAACTATACCAACTTGAAAAGAAATTTGGTTAACAACAAACAAAATATTTCCGCAACAGGAGGAGGTCCGTCACAAGAGATTAGTTTGACTCTACTTGAAGTGTTGCCGATTGGACTAAACTCCACAATACTTTAACACCGCCAGGCAGACCTTTCACATTTCAAATTCACATTTCAATCCTCAAATGCTGATTAAAGGGAAAATGATTATAACCACTTGAACTGCCAACTGCCCAATCAATGTGCTCAAACCACAAGCCGATCTCCACTTCTTCCCAGCCAATCTCCTGCATATCAAAGCCGATCTCCTGCGCATCCTAGCCGATCTCATGTGCATCCTAACTGATTTCCTGCGCATCCTAGCCGATCACCTGCACATCTAAGCCGTTCTCCTACATATACAAGTCCATCTCTACAGCATCACCGATCGCCTACTAATCCTAGCCAATCTTCACAACCTAGCCAAACTGTTCCAAATCCCAGCCGTGGGCGATTTACCAAAGTACACAGCATTGAGGAAGAGCGTCTCAATGCTTTTAAAACACAAGCAAAGAACCAAATAGAAATTTTGAAAAATTTCTTTTAAACTTTTTCTTTAAACCCTGTTCAATTGCATTAATAGATAAAACAGTGAAAATAAAAAAAGCTGTATATTCGGCTGTAAAAATTGCATTAAATTCTATTACAATTTTTGAAAGCATTCCATACAACTCAACTTAGAATGGTTGTAAGCCATAATACCAACAAATATTCCAGTGGTGTGCTAAGTTGAGTTGAGTTGTAGACAACCCAACTCAGTTTGGTTGTAAATCATAATAGGGCTATAAATTTATGCTTTGTAGATTTTAAAAAAAAAAACTAATTCTCACTCAATGATTGCCTTGTGAGATGGTGCGTTATCGTGGAAAAAAATACATGAGTTTTTTCCACTAACCCGGACTCTTTCGTCGAAATGGCTCTTTCAAACGCTGCATAACGCTTAAATAATATCCTTTATTAATTCCCAGTACTTTCTTGACAGAAGTGCAATATTTGGTTTACTACAAAAATTGCAACTTTCGCATGGGAACATTTTTGCTGTAAAACGGTTTTTTCGTGAAATTTCTGATGGTTCAAATAGCCTTATTACTCAACTTCATATTGTCGCATCGAGTCGCATCGAGTGCTGAAAGTGTCATAAGCACTATATTATTTACAATTTTTGCCACTACTGTGCAAAATAGAGAGCAAGACAAAAAGAGTAGTTATGATACCATACAAAGGCACAACACAACTATAAAAACAACATCAACTATATCAGCAAAATCAACAACAATAAAAAATATAACAATAACAAAGTCCATCAACGAAAATTTTAACATGATTTTCAATAAAAATCATAATCGTTCTGTTTTTTCCCCCTAGTTTTTTTTTAGCTGCAAAAATGTTACAACAATTTGACACTTTCGAGCGTGTCAAAAGCGCGTTTAGAAACAACAACAGCACCAACTAAAAATGTATAGTTGATTAACTCTGATTGTTTTTTTGAGCGTGAAAGTGTTACTAGCTGACATAATAAGTATTTTACATCCAGTTTTCACACCAAAAGGTGCAAATTGCTTCAAAATGTTTGGAATGCTAGATGAAAGAGGAGATAAAAAAAATGATGCCATAACTCCTAGTTGACGCAGAAACTCAACTCAGAATAAAAATTATTATCGAATATGCATCAAACATCAATGGGATTTTGTAAAGAAAAATTGATATAGTAAAGCTTATTTTGGAAAAAAATTGATTAAGAGTAATAAGTCAATATATTAAATAAGTAACGTAACGTATTGACTTTTTTTTTATAACGCCTCTTTTTTTAAGCACTATAAAAACTCATTATGAAAAGTTTCATCAAAACTTTGGAAAAATTGATCTATAAATTTGTTGAAGCTAATCAGAGATCTGCTAAGAATACATAAAAATAAGTAGTAGTCGAGTACTATGCGTTCACAAGTCAGTGGATTGAATTAGAGATTGTCAATAGATCACATTTTTGAATCAATGAGCCACTTGTTAAAAAATAAGTATGAATAAGTATAAGTAGTTTCCGAAGAAGTACTCATATGTGATTGATTCGAAAAAAAGTGAATGATATTTTTGAATCATGAGCCACTTACTCAAAAATGAGTATGAATAAGTATAAGTAATTTTCAAAGTAATACTCATATCTGATTGATTCGAAAGAAGTGAATGATATTTTTGAATCATAAGCCACTTACTCAAAAATGAGTATGAGTAAGTATAAGTGATTTTCAAAGTAATACTCATATCTGATTGATTCGAAAAAAGTGAATCATATTTTTGAATCATGAGCCACTTACTCAAAAATGAGTAAGAATAAGTACTTATTTCCAAAGTAGTATTCATATATGATTAATTCGAAAAAAAGTGAACCAAATAAATATAGAATTAATAAAATTAAAATATTCATATGATTAAGAGTTGTTTGAGGTCAAGCTCATTAATATTAATAGAATAATTAAGTACTAAGAGTATTCGATTCACATTTTCGAATTTTAAACATTTTTTTATGTTTAGGGTGGACCCAATAAATGCTACAATACTTTTTACTGTAAATACATGTTTTTTTAGTATAAGTACATTTTCTGACAGTGTAAGGGGAGATTTCGAGTCTGATGTGATAATATAAAAAAAAAATTTGTCTGACGCTAGGGTGTACCCTTAAATTTTTTTTGTGTTCCAGTACTTTTAAATGCTTGGCAGTAGAAGGGGGTCGCTGATTTTGAATCTTATACCAAAATTTTTGAAATTTTTTTGACGCTAGGGTGGACCCTAAAAATGTCTTTTGTTTTTTAGTATGAGGACATGTTTGGACAGTATAAAGATGTCGCTTATTTCGAGACTGACGCGAAAATATAAGAAATTTGTTTGATGCTAAGGTGGACTCTGAAAATTTTTTTTTTTTCAGTGGGCTTACATGTTTTGGTAGTATAAGGTGGTCGCAGATTTAGATTCTTATGCCAACATTAAAAAAAACTTGTTTGACGCTAGGGTGGACCCTTAAAATGTTTGTTTTTGTTTTTTAGTATTAGAAAATGTTTTAACACTATAAGGGGTCGCTGATTTCGAGTCTGATAAGAAAATTTAAAAATATTTTTGACGCTAGGGTGAACCATTAAATATTTATTTTTTTTTTAGTATAAGAACATGTTTGACAGTATAAGAGGGTCACTTATTTTGTGTCCAATGTGAAAATATAAAAAGATTATATGAAAGAAGTTTTTCTAATCAATTTTTTTTTTTGTAATATAAAAGCTAATGTTTGAAACTTTCTAATATTTAGGGTCAACCCTAGCATCACAAAATTTTTTGAATTTTCTTATCAGTCTCGAAATCATCTACCCTTTATGTTGTCAAAACATGTTCTAATACTAAAAACAAAAACAAACATTTATAGGGTCCACCCTAGCTTCAAGCAAGTTTTTTTTATTTTTTCATAAGAATCGAAATCTGCGACCACTTTATACTTATGCATTTACTTTAACTTATACATTTTACCAAAACATGTAAAACTACTGAAAAAATTTTAAGGCCCACCCTGCTTCAAATAAATTATTTATATTTTCGCGTCAGTCTGGAAATCAGCGATATCCTTTTACTGTCAAAACATGTCCTCATACTAAAAAACAAAAATACAATATTTTAGGGTCCACCTTAGCGTCAAAAAAATTTCAAAATTTTGGTAGAAAATTCGAAATCAGCGACCTCCTTATACTGCCAAACATTTAAAAGTACTGGAAAATAAAAAAAATTTAGGGTCCACCCTAGCGTCAAAAAAATTTCAAAAATTTTCGTATAAAATTCGAAATCAGCGACCTCCTTATACTGCCAAACATTTAAAAGTACTGGAAAACAAAAAAAGTTTAGGGTCCACCCTAGCGTCAAAAAAATTTCAAAAATTTTGGTATAAGATTCGAAATCAGCAACCTCCTTATACTGCCAAACATTTAAAAGTGCTGGAAAACAAAAAAAAAATTAGGGTCCACCCTAGCGTCAGACAAATTTTTATTTTATAATTTCACATCAGACTCGAAATCCCCCCCTTATACTGTCAAAAATGTACTTATACTAAAAAAACATGTACTTATAGTAAAAAGTAACATATATTGGGTCCACCCTCAAATTCAAAAAATTTTTTAAATTCGAAAATATGAATCGAGTACTTACTTACCTTATTAATATTAATGAACTTGACCTCAGACAGCTCTAAATTATATGAATATTTATACTTAATTCTATATTCTATTCATTCTATACTTATTTGGTTCACTTTTTTCGAATCAATCACTTATTAGTTCTACTTTGGAAACTACTTATACTTATTCATACTCATTTTTGAGTTAGTGGCTCAGGATTCAAGAATGTGATTAACTTTTTTTCGAATCAATCATATATGAATACTACTTTGGAAAGTACTTATACTTATTCATACTCATTTATAAGTTAGTGGCTCGTGCTTCAAAAATATGATTCACTTTTTTTCGAATCACATATCAGTACTGCTTTTCAGACTACTTATACTTGTTCATACTCATTTATGAGTAAGTGGCTCATGATTCAAGAATGTGATTCACTTTTTGCGAATCAATCACATATGAATAGTAATTTGGAAACTAGTTATACATATTCATACTCATTTTTGAGTAAGTGGCTCGTTGATTCAAAAATGTGATTCATTTTTTTTTTCAAATAAGGACCATCAGGAGAATCAAAATTGCTTCAGAGGTTTTTCTCCAATTTGAAAAAAAAAGTATGCGGAAATCATTGCAATGAGTTCTTCTAACTTTTGAGACCCCGAACGGCTGAATTTTTTTTTCTCCATACAAGAACGATCCGGCCTACTATTGGTATAACGGAATTAGAAACTAAGCTCAAGAAATTATTGACTTTCAAATGACTCATTGAAAAAAATCAAATTAATCCAGTTTTATTTATCACAAAAACAAGAAAAATCTTAACACAATGAGACATTTATAGCAGATTACAAGTTTATAGATTTGTTGCAAATATTTTCATTAAAATTAGAACGGAATAAGAAACTGAGCACGAATATGTATAAACTTTTGATTTCATGACTACAAATTTGTGGTCACAAGGAATAATGACTAAACTCAAAATATCGTAAAATAGCGATATGGAATTTACTTTATTGCCAATTTTTGGTAGTATGCAGATATCCATTTTTTGCCCAGAATTGATCATCACTTATGTCTGCACATATTTTGTTTGTAATGGTTTATATATTTCAAAAAAATGGGTCGTAGTTCGTGCATTTAAAATATCGTTTTTTACGATACTTTGAGTTTAGTCGTTATTCCTTGTGACCACTGAAATATCGTAAACATAATTATATTATTACAAATTTTTAAGTTCAAAGTGTGTTGACTTTGAGCAGAACATAATAAAAAACTTTCTACTCTTGGATTTGAAATATCTTAAAGCAATAACTATTTCAGAAATATTGAATATATTAGTTTAAATGCACTTTTTCTGACTATGAAGAGAACGGAATTAAAAACTGAGCATAAACATTTATTTCTTTTTCATTTCGATTTGCTTTGGTGTAAATTTTTTCGTTTATAATTGAAACGGATTTAGAAACTGAGCAGATTTTTTTTATCTCTTTGATCTCAAGATCCATAGTAATAGCTTTACCACAATAATAGCTTTGCAAATTTAGAAAAATTTATTGCATCTGTTGTGAATTTTTTTTTCGACTAAATCTACAACGGAATTAGAAACTTCGCTGACAACTTAATTTCTTTCTAATTTCAAAGAAAAAAAATCTGTTTAGCTAGTGTTTACATTACAAATTTTAAAGCACGTTATAGTTTTTGTGTATTTTTTTTAGTATGACTAGAACGGAATTAGAAAGTTTCCGTCCGTGTGTAGGTTGGAATTAGAATCTTTTCTCAATTATTTACTCCTTTTTAATTTCAAGATCAAAAACATCTACACCACAATGTTCACAAACTTCGCAAATCCTAAAATTTTTTTAGTTTTGAGGCAATTTTTTTTTCTGAGTTGCACGGCAATTGAGAGAGCATACCTACCTTTTGATTAATGCTTAGTTTTCACTATGTCATTTTCGGTGGTCAGTTGTTACTAAATTATTAAATCGAGCTATGCAGAAAATATTTCAGAGTTTTTTTAAAGTGATATTTCAGGTGATAAGCTTTTGCGTTGTCATAAAAATGACATAGTGAAAACCAAGCATAACACGCTTTGAAGGTTTTTTCTCGATATTGAACAAGTTAATATTTTGAAGAAGAAAAAACACATAAAGTTAACTTTTTAATACCGTGTTTGCCTATAAATATCATGAGAGCAGCAAAAATATTACATTATTGCAAATTACAAAAAAAAAAAAACCGTCCAAGAAAAGTAGTTGTGTTCAATACATATAAGACTTTTTTTTATTCAGTCTTGTTAATGAAAGTGCTTTTAACGCACACATGCTCAGACACTCTCACACGCAGTTTCACACATGCCACTCCTGCACATGCGCAACTTTAACAAAAATTTCTCAAAATTGACCTAAAATGCATTGAAATCAAAGTGAAAAATAATTCACTTTCGCATCATTACTTGATGCAAAAAAAAAAATTGAGTAAAAATAAAACAATGAAATTAAGAATGTAACGTCACGCCACGTAACGCACGCATGATTTCCGTCACGTGTGCAGCAATTGCTGCTTAACAACGCTACAACGCAGCAGAAGATGCAAAAACAACAGCATTATCATTAAAGACAAGTTAAGTAAATACAGTCTTAAAATTGAATAAAATTAAGTTTAAAAAAAAAAACTTAGACGTTTGCTCAGCTCAACGTCATTATTATTCATCTGTTGATAAGCTCGCTGTCTGTCTGTCTGTCTCAAGTTGGTTGCATTTAGCTGCAACGTAAGCTGTTTGCTTAGCATATAAATTAGCCATGATTTTCTAGATTTTGCCAGCGATATTTTTTTTTCTTGTTCTTTGCGTGATTTTCATAATTTTAAAGATAGTCTTGATTTTTTTCCACGATTTTCAGCTTATTTTTTGTTTGCAGCTACGCTTGGCTGCTTGTAAAAGCTACTAAAAATAAAAATAAAAAAAATTACTACAACAAGAAGAAGACTGCTATCAGCGCGGGTGGCGCTCATCGGAAGCAGCCAATCGTTAAACCAGCTAATTAAGTGTTTCACAAACTTTACTTTCAATTTCGAAGCTTTTGGCTACGAGCCAGTAGTTGCAGTAATTTATTGACAATTATTGTTAATTTGATCAAATTACGATCAAATTATTGCAATCGAGTTGCATTGAGTTCAAATTGAGTTGAAATGAAAAACCTTCGTTCATTCGTTTTTACAGCAAAGCATGAAATTTGGTCCACATGAAAAATATTCATGCCATACCAGAGTATCTCTGTAATTATTTATATTACAAAAAAGTTTAGATATTATCAACTTTAATTAGCGAGCACGTTGTTATTAAAGTTTTTTTTTAATTACCGTGAAATAACCATGCAATGATAATATTAAAAAAAAAAATTCTAAGCATTAAAAAATTACTCTCATGAAAGTGAATTTACTTTTTAATGTGCTTTGTAATAACTTAATTTTCATGTTTTTTTTTCTTTTTGCTTTTTATGTCATATTTTTATAGGTTTTCTTTAATAAAATTATTATAATAACTTTATTTGAAATGTTGCATTTAACTTTATTATGAATAATTGTCATTTTAAAACTCACCACATTAATTACTTGAATTATCTCTCAATATTTTTTTAGAGAATTCTGTGTAATTATTACAATTTTCTGTCCAAATACTAACTAGCACGTAATTATAAACGCGAATTAAATAAATTTAGTTCACTGTCATTATTCCAAAAATTTTAAATTAACAGCTTAAATTGCAAACAATTAGTTATTAGCTTTGCTTATTATTTGTAAAATATATGTTAATATTAAGTTATTAACTTTTTATTTTCCAAGCATAAAATACTTTTTTCTGCTCGTAAACTGTAAATTAAACAATTTTTCATGGTTCGTGATTACGTTACACTTAAAGTTTTACACTTAGACATTTAAATCAGGATATTTTCCTGATTTTAATTGAGAGTTTGCGAAAAATATGTATTTCATCCAAGATGAATCATTAAAATGTTCTTCTCGGTTTCTGATTACGTTGCAACCGAAATATACGTTGAAACTGCAACTTGTATGAGTTTTTATATTTTTTTGTTGAAATAAATCTATATTCGTTCATATATCTGCCCTTTAAATCGCAAAGTACTAAGAATTTGTGCTCGGTTTCTGATTCCGTTTTATGCCTGGTCGAAAAAAATCTACACTAAAACTAGAAATTCGTCAAAATTAGTGAAGATCTTATTGTGGTTAAGATATTTCTGCTCTTGAAATAAAAAATCAATAAGTGATTGTGCTCTGTTTCCAATTCCGTTCTAAATTCGCTCTCACAAACTTCATTAAAAAGCCACAAATTCGTACAACTTGTCAAGATATCCTGGTGGTGGAGATATGGTTTTTTGTTTTTAAAATCGGTAAGAATTCCATTGTTTGTACTTGGTTTCTGATTCCGTTTTACCTTTGAGCGAAGAAAAACTTTCATAAGAACCAAGCATTTTAAAATTTTTTAAGACATCATTGTGAGTAAGATATTTCTGATCCGAAAATCTCAAAGTAATAAGTGTTTGTGCTCAGTTTCTGATTCCGTTATAGTCAAAGCCAAAAAAAAAGATGACAACAAAACTTTTTATTTTTTGAAATTTGTCAAGTTATTCGCTCTCAAAATCACAAAAATAATAAATGAGTAAATAGCCTTATATTTCTTATTCCGTTAAGCAAAAAAAAAAAAAAATGCGCATCGAAACAAAAAGTTCATATTTTCACAAATCATAATTCTTGTGGTTAATATACATAATTCGGCTCTTGATTTCGAAAAGCAATTAATATTTTGGCTTAAGAGGCCGTAAATAAATGCCAAGGCTGTAAAGCAATATATGATTTTTATTCCGTTCTACGGAAAAAAACTAACTAATAATTTTTATTTTTTACAATTTGTAGGGAAATGGTGAAGATATTTTTTTTACGAAAACGAAAATTTTTTTTCAAAGTGTGAAGAAAATATGCCCAGTCTTAATGAAACTCGCTTAGATTATTATTTTGTAATCCCAAAAGTCAAAATAAAGACTAACGTTTTGAGGATTTTAAAGTTTAAAGAAACCTTTGGTACATTGTAAACAAAAATAAAAATTTTGGACTGCGTCACTCCGTAAAAACATTAGGGTTGTTCTCTATGTCTATGATAATTGCGTGAGAGCATGGATTGTAACAATCCTATACTAAAATATCCAATGGCTCGAGAGTGGCCTAGTGTACAAGAGTAGCATAGTAAAATCAACAGATCTCAAAGATTTCATAATGAGCTGCACCTTACGCTCATTCCACCTTCTGTTTGGCTGCTTTCTCATTCTCTGCTCTCTCATTACAATCACAGGGTTGCATTTCGTAAACTATTCTTCATAGCATCGCCATATACATGGGTTTAGTGTAGCATACATAAGAAATATTGCACGATTTTTTTACTTTGACAGGGTATGATGTAAAAAAAACATGCAGCATACCCTTAATATTTTTTACCTTTATATTAATTCATATATAGATACTATATATACTATAACGTTATTAAATACATCTTCCTTTTCTTGCTAAATCTCATACCAAAGCCTTATTTCTCCAAAAAAATACTTCTTCTATGCCGTAATCATAAATATGCATAGTATCCTTTGTGTATTTTAAAAAAAATCGTTTGTTTTATTAACGCTCTTTATAGAACTAATAAGCAAGATATAATATTTAGTATAACGTAATTTATACTATTAAAAATTTATACATGTTTTTTTTTTTGCTCAAAGAAATATGTTGAATTCAAAAACATGCATCACCTTTTATAATTCATATTAATCGCTTTGTTTAGTTAACACATTTTAAATTACTTCATAAAAAGTTACAATATTTACTATAACGTAATTAAAAACATTTGTTTTTATTTGCTTAATCTCATTCCCATGCCTTATTTCGTCCAAATAAATAGCTTTTACTATGCTGTTATCACAGACATGCTTTTCTTTATGTTACTACATTGCAAGATACAATATAAAAAATAACGTAACTAAAAACATGTTTTATTTACTTGGTTAATCTCATTGCAAAGCCTTATTTTGCTCAAACAAATACCTTTTACTATGCCGTTATCATAAACATGCATCATGCCCTTAATATTTCTAAAATGAATCGCTTATTTCGGTGACACACATCATATAACTTCATTACAAGATACAATATTTACTATAACGTAATTAACAACATGTCCATTTACTTACTGAATCTCATTGCAAAGCCTTATTTGGTCCAAAGAAATTTCTTTTTTTATGTCGCAATTAAAACCATGCATAATACATTAAATAGTTCGTAAATTTAATCGTTTGTTTTATAAACACTCTTTAAATACCTTTATACTTTCATCTTAACCTAAAAAAAATACAAAGTTACAATATTTACTATAACGTAACTAAAAACATGTTTTATTTACTTGCTAAATCTCATTCCAAAGCCTTATTTCGTCTAAAAAATAGCTTTTTTTTAAATTTTAGCATTTTTGTATTTTTTAAATTTTATTGCTTGTTTAACTCAACACACTTTATTTCTTCAAATTACTTCAAAGCAAGATGTAGCATTTCAAATACAATAATTAAAAACATGCATGGTTTACTTATTAACTTTGAGCCTAAAAGCGTTATTACATCCAAGACTGTTCTCAAAAATTTTTAGACTAAAAGTATGCTCATCTTAATACACACAAGGCAAGCATGCTGCACCGCACACAGTGTTTCTCAAATTGTAATTATTTTTTGACAGTAAAGCACTTTTACAAGACACTTAATATATAAAAGACAAGCACGCTGATCCGTGCCCAATATCTCTCAAACTGTTCTCAAAAAGGTTCAGCCTGAAAGTATGCACATCTTAATACATAAAAGGCAAGCATGCTGCTGCGCACACAGTATTTCTCAAACTGTAATTATTTTTTGACAGTAAGCACTTTTACAAGATACTTAATATATAAAAGGCTAACACGGTGCTCAGTGCCCAAAATCTCTCAAACTGTTCTCAAAAATGCTCAACCTAAGAGTATGCACATCTTAATACATACAAGGCAAGCATGCTGCTCCGCACACAGTATTTCTCAAACTAATTATTTCTTGACAATAAAGCACTTTTACAAAACATACAGTTTTCAAAAATGTTCAGCTTAAAAGTATGCACAAAACATGTATTTGATACTTAACAGTGACAATATTGGGTTTTTAAAATAGTACATTTTTTATCTAACTACCTCTTTTTTTCATCCTTTTATAAAAAAATTATGACGAATTTAATGAAATTCCATTGATTCGATTTGAGTCGATGATTGTATCAGCCGCGAAACGACAACTGAGTTGCTACGTGTATGATGGTTGCGAGGCCAAATTGTTAAGTTTTGTATGAATATGATTGTTACCAAACTCGACTTTTGCATTTCTACACTTGAACTAATTTTTCAGCACTGCTTCAATACGTAAAGTGTTATTTAAAGTGGTACATTTGTATTTTGCAAAAATAAAATTTTAAAAAGAGAAAAAAGTGCTTTCGGCGAATGGCTTCAAAAAGGAAGTGTGTGGAGGAACTGTCGTAGGACAGGTTTTTATACTAGTAATTAATATAAGCACAATTACATATTAAAAAATTAATTGATATTTTGTTTAAAAATGCATTGTTTTTTAACAATACCGCAATAAAAAACGTATCAAAATTACTTTTATATAACTACACATTTTTTTAATTTTAATAATAATAATAATTTGACGGATATTATTTTATTTCAGAGTTCAAAATCTATTTCAAGGACGAGTTACACTAAAATCCGGTTATTTAAGATGAACAAAAATTTTGCTATGCACAAAATAAAAACTTTATTGCTACTATCGTTTTATACCAACATTTAAAAAAACCATTTACGAACAAATAAGTATAATTTTTTTTTATATATTTATTAATAAATTTTTATTTCATACATTTCAAAATTTTTGTCAAGCTTAAATACAGGGTTTTAGAAGAGCGTGAAGATAAATTCGTCAATCCGACGCTAACTTAGCGAAGACTCAAACCAATACTTTTGGTACGCAAAAAGTTAAATTTAAAAAAAGTAGAACGAATTTAATTTCCTCCCAAAAATTAAATTCGTAGTTTGGCAAAAGAACGAATTTAATTTCCTCCCTAAAGTTAAATTCGTTCTTTGCAAAAAGAATGAATTTTATTTTGGGAGGAAATTTCGTCCCAAAATTAAATTCGTACTAAGCAAAAAGTACGAATTTATATTTTTGCGTATCAAAAGTATTGGTTTGAGTCTTCGCTAAGTTAGCGTCGGATTGACGAATTTATCTTCACGCTCTTGGGTTTTAGTATAATTCGTTTTTGAAACAAATGTTGAACTCTGAAACAAAATTATATCCTTAAAAGTATTGTTCGTTAAGTAACGATATATGGCTTAAAAAATTTTTAGTTATATAAAAGTAATTTTGCATTATAAAAGTAAGTAAACAATTATAATTGTTTCAAAACAATATTTTTGCTAGTACTTTTTTGGCAATACTACACTTTTTTATGTCATATTTACGAAATATGTGTGTGTATATATTTTTTATGGAACAGAAGCATGTTTGCAAGGAAAAAGTATAAAAAAAATTGTTTAACATTAAATTTGAACTTATTTAGTTAAAAAGAAAACAACGGATTTTGGGTTAATATTGCTTATTTTTACTGCAATAAATTATTTAATTGCTATTTTCTCTACCTTTTAAAACTTCTTACACTTCAAATTAGCTCTTTTTCTCATTAAATTTCACAAATAAAGGTTGCAACGAAGTTTTTTCTCATTTAAAAGGAATACAACAGCCATTGTTATCGATTACACTAACTGACAAAGAAATGCAGCAATGTTTAGTGCACATTTCTTTTTCTTTTGCCATACAATAATATTCTAACTACAATGGCGAGCATATTAATTGTTTTTGTTATAGTTTCTTTTGTTATTTTTCTTTTTTTGCTCGTCTTTGAAGCCGGTTTGGTGTATCTCCCTCTTGAAAAGTTTTTCCATTTACCTTTCTGCTTGTTTTTTCGTCATGCATCACTTGTGGCTCAGGTTACGCCCCTTTTTGATGGATGTTACAAATTAAAAATAGACATTTATTATGTTGTTTTTACTTGTTTTTTAGTTGCTCCTCTTCAGTTAATAATAAAATGAAATGCAACACTGATGGCAACGCTGGATGCGCGTTGACCATGTTGCTAAATATTAAGTTACTCAAACTCATGCAAGCTAGTGCAAGGAAGGGATGCCGGACAACTGCAAAGTAAAAGAGCTCAATGACAATGCATAAATTTGTTTGGAAAACAAAAAGAGAGTGTAGTAAAAACCCATTTAATTTCCGGTTTCTTAACTTTCAACATAGTCAGCGAGGATGAATGATAAAGTGCACTGTGGGCAGATGGGGTTGCTGACAGCGAAATAAAACATATTTTATAAATTGGTAAATTTGTGGTAAAAAAACCAAAAATTAAAAATAATATTTACAAAATATTGTGATAAGATCTGAGAAACGCTTTCCAAAAATTGAGAATCGATTGATTTAGCTCAAAAATTTACACTTTTTACAAAAAAAAATGAGAATTTTTAGGACAAAGCGTGTTCAGAAATTTTGTTATGTAACTCGTTCTTTTCAAATAAAATCCAAATGAATTGAACAATTAAGTTTACAATCGGTGTTTTCGATTATACCCTTACGCATACTATAAAAATGCGTATGGAGTCCCAGTAGTTTGCGGCATCATTGACGAACTTTTCGTGATGATTTCTTGAAGGAAGTTTCTGCATGAGCTGTTGCACTTAAAAAAAATTCATACAAAATAAAATGCAAACTGGCGGTTGTCAGCGCCTAACTTTTTCCACTCTATTACAACAACTTGAAGATATTCATGATTGTTGTAATTTGCCGAATCGTTCAGAGGCTTAACTGCAACAATACAGCGTTTTCAATTCTTCAACGTTTCGGCATTCCTTCAAGCATTTTATTTTTCGATTTTAAGTTTCGATTTTAATTACTTGACGAATTTTCTTTATATTCCTGTCTACTTTTCGTCAACGAAAATTCCTCAATATTTCGATATTGGGTTCGTGCATGACAAATCCCGACATTTCTGCATTGGGTCTTGCACGAATTTGGAACATTTATATGAAATTTTCGTCAATGAAATGTATGGCAAAATCAGCATGTTTCGTCAAACATCAAGAAAAATCGTACATGATTCATTTGAGATTTCTTCAAGACTGGAACTACTGGGGTATATTAACTTTCTCACTCCGCACAGTGGTTTAATCCCATACAAAAATTGATATAAAAAATTTGTTACATAAATATTGTAATAAAATTTGGTACATAAGTTGGAGTAACCTCTACTGGAAGATATTAAAAAAAATTTTGAAATCCGCCCACACACACTCCTGCCTCTCATATAACACAAAATTTTAATAAGCTATGATTTTTCGTATTGAAGTTATATCGAAACAACTCACTCAAGGATCTGAAATATATATATAGATTAAAAAAAAATTTGCCAAGCCCACCTCCCATACTTTTTATGCGATATTTGCATAGTATTAAGATGGAGTACTCGTATACCAATAAAATTTGGTATATACATAAGTTGAAATTAACTATATAAGAGCAATTACAAAAAATTTTGCAAATCCGCCTACAAACACGCCTACTTCCCATATAACACAAAAATGAAAACGATATTTTTCTTTTTATTGCAGCTATATCAAAACAACTCAATGAAGAATATAAAATATATGTGTATATTTAAAAAAAATTGTCACGCCCACCTCCCATACAAATACATATTTTTTCTTATGATATAATATTTAAGAATTTCCTTTGTAATTAAAATAAGAAAAAAAAAGAAGAAAACAAAAATATTACATATTCTTTATGACAATGTGTGCAGTACGCATATGGTTATAAATATGCATTCACTCTTTTGTTCGATAAAACCAGGCTAACAGCTAGTAGCAGCCAATTTTTTTTTTTTAAATGCTTATTAAAGGCACAGATAATATAATAGAAAGATGTGCCACCGCCATACAAGCAAGTGGCACAGTAAAATTTTATTTATTTTATTTATTTATTTATTTATTTATTTTTATTTATTTATTTGTTTACGTCTATGGACAAAATTCCTTACAGACTAAGCAACTTAAAAAAATAATTAAGTACACAGTTTTTTAAACACCATTTAGTAAAAAAGTTATTGTATTTTTAAAAGCCAGTTTAGGCATAGAAAAATCTAACAAATTGTTATTGTACATACTATTAATAGCTATAAGGACTCTATTTATTGGCTCATTAATGGCATAATTAGTTCTATGACAGTTAATATAAAAATAATTAGAGTTGCGTAACGATTTTTGTGGAATATTAAACGATATTAGTTCGAGTAATTTCTCATAGATAATGTAACCATTAATTAAGTCATAAATAATCATAATACTATGCAGTAGTCGTCTATCTTCAAGAGAAGATAGACCAATAAGCAGACGACGCGTCCTGTATGACGGCAGAGGATCAGAAAAACTTAAAGAGCGCAAAGCAAATTTCAAAAATCGTTTTTGGACTTGTTCCAATCTTTTTATATGAACTGAGTAAAAAGGGCTCCAAATAAAAGATGCATATTCAAGGCTTGATCTTACAAGGGACGAATATAATGTTTTAAATGTGTATGGGTCAGCGAACCCAGCACTATTGCGTCTAACAAACGCTAAAAGAGAATAGGCTTTGGGGATGATACGATTTAAATGAGAACTAAAGTTAAGACCGGAGTCAAAAATTACGCCTAAATCACGGATTTCGGATAATCTAACTAAAGCCGAATTATCAAGAGTATAATCAATTAAAATCGGAGAATTAAGTTTATAATAAGAAACGACAAAGCATTTTCTTAGGTTTAGTGATAACTGGTTTAATTTAAACCAAGAAAAGACATTATTTAAATCATTTTGAAGATGAATTGCATCCGACAGACTTTTTACTTTATGAAATACTTTAAGATCGTCGGCATAAAGTAAAAATTGGGCAGTATTGAAGCATGTGGAAACATCATTTATAAAAATAACAAAAAGTAAGGGTCCAAGAATACTACCTTGGGGAACTCCAGATGTTGCTAAGAATGAAGACGATTTGACATTGTCAATGGCAACGTATGAAACTCTGTTAGAGAGGTATGAACCCAACCAAGAGAGAAAAACTGAATGAAAGCCAATCTTAGCTAGCTTTAGTAACAAAATATCGTGTGACAATTTGTCAAAAGCCTTAGATATGTCGGAATAAATTACATCAAGTTGCGAGCGTTCTTCAAAGGTGGTGATGCAGTAGTTTGTGAAAACACTAATGTTAGTAGTAGTTGACCTACCAGAGACAAACCCATGTTGATTTGGACTTATTAAATTTTTTAATGCAAAGTACATTTTGTCTTTAACGATTTTTTCAAAAAGCTTAGAAGTATTGGTTAGCTTTGAGATGGGTCTGTAGTTTAAAATATCATGTTTATTGCCGGCTTTAAAAACTGGTGTTATAAGCGAAGCTTTCCATTTATCGATAAAAACTCCCGAAGTGAGTGATTTATTGAAAATAAAACAGAGAGGTGAGGACAAAGAGTGAGCACATTTTTTTTTTTTTTTTTTTTTTTTTAACAAAAAAGCGGGAAGACCATCTAGATCACATTTGACAGAGTTTTTCAGGCTATTTATAGCAGTTTCAACATCAGAGAGTGAAACAAGCATATTACCAAAATTAATGCTAGTGTTTACGTTATCAGCCACACAGGAGTTGACTTGATCCGGATTATTTACAAAATTAGATTTAAAATAATTTGCAAACAATTCAACTGTATCATTTACGGAGTAAGAAAATGCACCATTATAAAACATAGATGAGGGAATATTTGAAGAACCCTTTTTAGATTGTATAAAGGTCCAAAAAGATTTAGCATCGGTTTGAATCCGGTTTTCAATGCTTAAAACATACTGTTTATAAAGAAATTTATTTAAGAAATTAAATTCGCGTGAATAGTGAACATATTTAGATTTAGAATCAGGGTTTCCAGAAATTTTAAACTCATTGAAAAATTTGTTGCGCAAATTTTTCAGTTTTTTTAATCCCTTAGTGTACCAGGGAAGCTTATGGATTAATTTCTTTAAAGGAATATTACAAGCCAGTATATTGGATAAATTGCTTAGAAATATATCAAAGCATAACGAGACGTCCAAATTATCAAAAAGCGATTTCCAATTTATTTCATTAATGAGCCGATTTATAGTTTCAAAATTGCAATTTTTAAAATCATGAAAATGTTGTGAGGAACTAGTTATATTAAAATATTCATAAAATTCTATATTAAAAGTAAGCGCAGAGTGATGAATGCTTGATTCAGAAATAGAAAATGGACATTCATATAATTCATAATTTAGCGATTTGGTTATAAAAATTAAATCAAGTAATTTGGATAACTTATTAAAAATAGAATTAATTTGAATCAAATCAATATTAAAAAAACTATCGATTAGATGAATCTCGTGTGCCTGGTTAACATTTGTTGGCACAAAAATTTTGTCATCAGATGAAAAGTTCCAGTTTACTTTACTAAGATTAAAGTCACCTGCGACGCAGATATTTTCACCACCATCAATTGCAGACAATGATAATATATTATTAACATGAGCGTTATAAATTTCATAAGAGCTGTTAGGCGGAATGTAGGAGGCACAGACAAACATTTTTCCTTTTGGAAGATGGATAGAAATGCAAACCTGGTCTATTAATCCGTCCAGGGAATCTAAAGTGCACAGCGAAGAGCATAATTTTTTTCGAACAATAATAATAACTCCCCCACCTCTAGAGCATCCAGTTTGAGCAGCAGATCGATCTTTCCGATATACTTGGAAGATAGAGGGATCAGCAATCTCCTCATCCAAAAAATCATTATTCAGCCAAGTTTCAACAAGTATTAATACATCATAGTCATTTTCAGAGCAAAAAGAATGAGTAGTATTTAATTTTGTACGCATCCCTGATAAGTTTGAAAATTTGAATGTGGATTTATCATAAATCCACACAAAAGCTTTATGAGAGTCAGCGAGCGAAAGATTTAAAGCTTTTGGGAGCGAGAGAATAAGTAAGCGACAATGTGAGCAAATGTGAGCATAATATTGAAAAGCAATAATAATTATATGTAAGGATTTGATGCACGAAACATCTAAACAAACGATGTAGCTGCCAACAAAATGTAGCAGAATTTCCTTAGGTTTTACTTAAAAAATGTAGGCAATTTTTTTACTAAACTACCCTACGAACATTATATAATTTAAAGTTATTATATTTTTTGCATTATATCTTATATTTTTGTTATATAGTTTCAAGAATATAATATCATAAAGATGACATGATCGAGGTATATTTTGTGTGTTGACTTGGTTTTTTTTTTGACGTTTTGCCACATGATATTTTTAGTGTTATATTATTGTAAGGGCGATTCCATCAGTTGTAGCTTAGCCGCGAATAATGTTGTAAGCAATATTTTTAAGTTGTTTTTTAGCGGAAAAATATTGTATTTAACTACTTTTATATATTTTTATTATATTATTGCAAATACATGCTTCACTATATGAAAAGTACTCACAAATGCAATTTTCAATTGTTCTTATTTATACAACAAAAACATTTTTTTAATCATTTTTTGAGTAAAAATTCAATATTTTGGACCGTTTTTGAAAAAAAATTAAAGAATATATTTACTGAACTAACGCTACAATTGAAACTATTTTTGTAAAATTTTTTTAATTAAACTTTAATCAAAAAAATTTGAATGAAATATATTTAAAAATAGCGGATATGTTTGCATCGAAAGTCAAAGTTTTGGTTTTCATGTCGTTTTTTCTCATTCTTGAGGAACGATGTTTTATGAAAAAGTCGTTGTACCAAAAATTTTTGAAATTCTCAAGATATGTTTGGTATTAAAATTACTGAAATTTTTAAATTTAATTTGCGAAAAAATAAGTTTTTGGTATTAAAATTACTGAAATTTTTAAATTTAATTTGCGAAAAAATTTTTTCAAGAAAGATTTTCAATATCAAAATTTACGTAAGTAAAAATGGGTGGAATGAGCGTGATCAAAACTAAGTATGTTAATTAAATAAACAAAACAGAAAATAAGTTTTATTAATATAGACTTTGTGCTAAATTGTATTAGTATTATAGAACGAATACATTTGAATGATTTTTTAAAGTTTTGAAATATATGTCTCCAGCTATGATCCTATAACTTCAAAAGTACTTTTTTCATATTACAAAATTTATACATGTTTGCAAATAAGACGTTTATATCTTTCATTTGTATTGATCTAATGATTTTTGTATAAATTTTCTAAATACTACATTTATGAAAGAAAAACTATGGCTAATATGATATTCGACCACAATTTACGAGTAGCGTTTCCCTGATAACATGTGATGGGCGTTGGGCAAGGGGTCGTGGCACCTCCTACACCACCCAAATTTGCGATATCGAATTGCTTTGGAGTTATAGGCCGCATAGCCTCAGAATTCGGTATTCGACTACAATTAACACGTTTCACTGATAAAATTTTATGGGCGTTAGGCAAGGGGGCGTGACCACTACCACACAACCGAAATTTTCGATATTGGATAGCTTTGGAGTTATAGGTGGCCGCACAGCCTCGGAATTCGTTATTCGACCACAATTTACTCGTGCTGTTTCAATGATAACATGTTATGGGCGTTTGATAACGGGGGCGTGGCAGAAACGCACAGTGTTTCAGCTAGTTATTTATGCCATCGCGAGGATTTCGTTGTTTTGTTTTGATTTATTTTTGACGCATCTTTGTTTACGTTATTTCTGTTATTTTACTCATTTCAAAGAGTTTACAGTGTTGCAAATCCTATTATAAGGTAAAATTGTGGTTTAGGGATTTTTAAATTTAGCTAAAAACGTTTAAAATATTGTGTGTAAGCAAAATCTTTAGTTTATGATAATTGGGTTTTTAAAGTCTGAAAAATTTGTTTATTACGAACTCACCTCGTCGACTTTGATGCAGGCAATTTTGAGTATTTTTACTAAAACCGAAATGCGTAAACTATCCAACCTGCTACAATCATACTTTTTAACTTAATATTTTCGTTGAAATATTTTTTTAACAAAAAAGTAAAAATAAAACAAAATTATATATCTTTTGGTTATAGGATCTTTTAGAGAGAATACTTTTGGAGTTATAGGATCATAACTGGTGAAATATTTTTCAAAACTCAAAAAAGTCGAAAAATTCTTCTAAAAAAAATTCGAACCAACCTGGAAAACTCTTAATGATTTTTATTATCTAGAAAAAATACTCAATCGAATAAGCAATGTTCAAATTATTAACACTGTTATTAATTTGTTATTATTAACACTGTTATTAATTTGTTATTCACTACTCTTTTATGAATAAAATGTTCGCTATTAATTTTTTAATTAATTTTTTATTCATTATTGATTTTTTATTCGTTATTAATTTTTTATTCATTATAAATTTCTTATTCATTTCTAGTTTTTCATTCACTTTCGAATAATAAATAAAATTAAAAAAAAAATCTTATTATTCACTTTTCAATAATGAACCAAATTAATAATAAATAAAAAATTAATAATGACTATAAAATTAATAATGAATAACACATGAATAGGCAATGAATCAAATAATAATTATGTAAAAAAATTAATTATTGAAAAATTTTAAATTCTTTTTGAATTACATTCTTTGTAATTAGCATTCATATGAATAAAAAAATAATTTTTCTGAATAACGAAAAAAAAATAATTGAAATTAATTACTTATCAGTTTTTTAAAATTCAATGTGAATTAAATATTTTAGTTATAAACAATTTTGAATTCATTGGAGTGATTTGTATGTCGTTATTTAGTTTTCCATAAGATTCTGAATAAATATGCAGACTTTACTACTCTGGCTCAGTCCATCAAAAATAGTTAATATTAAAAGCAAGCAGTGAATAAGAAAAATCTGCTTCGCACAAAATAAGGAAATCATCATGAAAATAATGCAAACAAATAAAAACATTTGTTGCTGTCAAGCAGAGATCACAACTGCTTGGTTCCAACAACAACAACGGACAAAAACATTTACAACATTAAATTTCACGATTCTCGCTAGCTATGAGAAACCATGCAGTGGTGATCTATGCTGTGAAGCATTGTGGAGTGAAGAGTGAAAGAGCATTGCAGAGAGAATGTGCATGCAAGGATTGGAAACGTTTCTCTCAAGAAAGCTTTTTCATCGCGCTCACAAAAGCTTACGTATTGATATGAAAAATATTTGCTACTTTTTAATGTTCTACGTGGCACATCTTTATACTATATAATCTTTGCTAAAAGCACAGATAATATAATAGAAAGATGTGCCACCGCCATACAAGCAAGTGGCACAGTAAAATTTGAATGTGGATTTATCATAAATCCACACAAAAGCTTTATGAGAGTCAGCGAGCGAACGATTTAAAGCTTTTGAAAGCGAGAGAATAAGTAAGCGATAATGTGAACATAATATTGAAAAGCAATAGAAATGATATGTAAAGTTTTGATACACGAAACATCTGAATAAACGATGTAGCTGCCAACAAAATGTAGCAGAATTTCATTAGGTTTTACTTAAAAATGTAGTCAATTTTTTTACTAAACTACCCTACGAACATTATATAATTTGAAGTTATTATATTTTTTTTGCATTATCTCTTATCTTTTTGTTATATAATTTCAAGAACATAATATCATGACATAAATAAGGAATATTTTGTGTGTTGACTTGGGGTTTTTTGCCGTTTTGCCACATGATATTTTTAGTTTTATATTATTTTAAGGGCGATTCCATCAGTTGAAGCTTAGCCGCGAATAATGTTGTAAGCAATATTTTTTAAGTTGTTTTTGTGCGGAAAAGTTTTTTATTTAACTACTTTTATATGTATTAATTATATTATTGCTATAATTCTATTAATGCATACTTTATTATATGAAAAGTACTCAGAAATGTAATTATCTGTTCTTACTTATACAACAAAAACACTTTTTAAATCATTTTTTGAGTAAAAATTCAATATTTTGAATCGTTTTTGAAAAAAAAAATTAAAGAAGATATTCACTGACCTAACGCTACAGTTGAAACTATTTTTGTAAAGTGCTTTTATTAAAACTTTGATCAAAAAAATTTGAATTAAATATATTTAAAAATAGCGGATATATTTGCATCGAAAGTCAAAGTTTTGATTTTCATGTCGTTTTTTCTCATTCTTGGGGAACGATGTTTTGTGAAAAAGTCATTGTACCGAAAATTTCTGAAATTTTAAAGATATGTGAATGTTTTTGGTATTAAAATTACTGAAATTTTTTAAATTTAATTTGCGAAAAATTTTTTCAAGAAAGATTTTCAGTATCAAAATTTACGTAAGTGAAAATGGGTGGAATGAGCGTGATCAAAACTAAGTATGTTACAATCTAATCTAGGATGCACACAATATGTGCACTCAAATTGAGCGAAGTCCGTTAAGCCATTTAGATTTGTATAAATGTCAAAAAAACAAACAAATGCAAAAATCACGATGCAAAAGTCACTGTTTGGTGCGGCGTTTGTGCTAAAATGCTCATTGGGCCGTTCTTTTTCGAAGATGATAATGGCCACAGAGTGACTGTCAATCAGGAGCGTTATCGCGATATGATAAACAATTTTTTCATGCCAATCGTTCGTCGAAAGCGTATCAGGCACTACTGGTTTCAACAAGACGGCGCGCCACCACACACAAGCCGCACTACAATCGATTTTTTGAAGCAATTGTTCCCTGGCCGTTTGATGTAAAAAAATGGTGATTTCGATTGGCCGCCAAGATCACCAGATTTAACGCCTCCAGACTTCTTTTTGTGGGGTTATTTGAAATCAAAGGTTTACGTCAACAAGCCTAAGACCCTAGAAGAGCTGAAAACCAACATGCGTCAAGAAATAACCGCCATTCCCATCGAAATGTTGAAGAAAACCATGGGAAAATGCTGCAAAACGGGCACAATATGTCGTAGAGGCCAATGGCAACCATTTACGAGATATCATATTCAAGAAATAATGTAAGCAAATCTACTTGAACCCAATTAAATGATATTCATGACGAACAGACAAAAAATTGTGGTTTCTTTGATTTATTTAAAAATAAAATGGGCGCTTCAAATATGGACAACTGTACAAAAAATAGCTTATATAAAAGTATAAATGTCTCATTTGTAAATATTTATAAGACTTGTAAAATAAATGAATACTTTTGGAGTTATAGGATCATAGCTGGGGAAATATTTTTCAAAACTCAAATCATTCCTCTAAAAAAAATTCGAACCAACCTGGAAAAGTCTTAACGATTTTTATTATCTAGAAAAAATACTGAATCGAACTAGCAATGTCGTTTTCGTCGCGCAAACTTTTTTTTTCAAAGTGTTTACCACTGTTATTAATTTGTTATTCACTTTTAAATAAAAAATACAATGAATAAAAATGTTATTCACTACTATTTTATGAATACAATGTCGGTTATTAATTATTTATTCATTATTAATTTTTTATTCATTATAAATTTCGTATTCATTTCTAATTTTTAATTCACTTTTGATTAATAAATAAAATGAAAATATCTTGTTATTCACTTTTGAATAATGAATCAAATTAATAATAAATAAAAAATTAAAAATAACTAAAAATTAATAATGAATAACACATGAATAGGCAATGAATCAAAAAATAATAATGTACAAAAAATTAATTATTGAAAAATTTGAAACTCTTTTTGAATTGCATTCTTTGTAAATAGCATTCATATGAATAAAAAAATAATTAATTATTGTGTATTACGAAAAAAAAATATAATTGAAATTAATTACTAATCAATTTTTTAATATTCAATGTGAATTAAAAATGTTATTTATAAACAATTTTGAATTCATTGGATGGATTTATGTGTCGTTATTCAGTTCTCCTTAAGATTCTGAAAATATATGCAGATTTTACTGCTCTGGCTGAGTCAATCAAAAATAGTCAATATTAATAGCAAGCAGTGAATAAGAAAAATCTGCTTCGCACAAAATAAGGAAATCATCATGAAAATAATGCAAACAATCAAAGATCACAACTGCTTGGTTCCAACAACAACAACGGAAAAAACAATTACAACATTAAATTTCACGACTCTCGCTAGCCATGAGAAACCATGCAGTGGCGATCGATCTATGCTGAGAAGTATACTTCTCATAACATATATGTTAGAGTGAAGAGTGAAAGAGCATTGCAGAGAGAATGTGCATGCAAGGATTGGAAACGTTTCTCTCAAGAAAGCTTTTTCATCGCGCTCACAAAAGCTTACGTATTGATCTGAAAAATATTTGTTATTTTTTAATGTTCTACGTGACACATCTTTATACTATATAATTGCTAAAAGTCTACAGTTTAAGATTTTTATAGTTAGAAACCGTCGATAAGTGTCGATAACTTAGTTCTGGTCTACCAAGCTTTGGAGTCGGGGGTCTTAAAAACATGGTCTTAATAAAATTATTAAAAAAAAACAATAATAAAAAAATGTATTATGTAAAAATGTATGATACATCACAACATTGTATATAAAAAGATCTAAGTGAATACAAACAATTATGTCGATGCAGTTCCTACCGGAATCCGGCTTAAAATCATGGCTGTTTTGAGAGGAAAAATTTTGCCGACATTTACTGCTCGTCCACAAAAATTAAGAAGACTTATCTTAGATTTGTTTTTAAAATATGTTATTGAAACATTTCTAAACTTCAATTAAAAAAAACGAACAAAAATTACAACATGAAAAAAATGATTTAATTCCACTTTAAAACCACTATGCTCCGTGATAAGGAGGCGTGGTATGTATAGAAAAGTATGTTTATTCTTGATCTGCATTACCTTCTGAGTTGATTTATCCATGTCCGTCTGTCCGTGTGTCTGTCTGTCTGTGATCACTATAACAGCCATTTTTTTTATGAGATATCGTAACAAAATCTATATATATTCAAAAACAAAGATCTAGTTCAAAAATGAGCCACACTGGATGGAAAACCACGCCTACCTTCCATAAAAAGTGACTTTATTAAAATGGTTAAATCTCTTTTAATTCCACAAAAATTATTATAATGACTTAAAATTTTCCACATCTGCTGCAACCTGTAATATGCACTTTTATTATGAAATTTGTAAAATTCCAATGAAAACCACGTCTACCTCCCATACAAAATGACTTTATAAAACCAGTAAAATCTCCTTAAATTTTACAAAAATTAGTACAATGGCTTAAAATTTTTCAAATTTGATTTAATCTTTACTATGCACTTGATGTTTGCAACTTTGAATAAAAGAAATGAAAATTGCGCCCACCTCCCATACAAAGTGACGTCATCATAATAGAAAAACTTTATAAATTCCAAAAATATCAATGTTTAAACTTGGTATTGTTTACATAAGCTTTAATAAATAAAAATGATTCTGAGTTATATGTGATATATTTGTATAAAAACCACGCCTTATAAAAGTGACGTCACGAAAATAATACAACTTTCAAGACTTCGAATAAACTAAAATACGACCGTGGGGGTATCCAGTCGAAGATATTTCCTTAACTAGTTTTAAAATCATTATGTTCATCACTTCGAATTAAATTTTCTGAAAATTAAGCACTTGCCCTTTAAAGGGTTAAATATTTATGCCTACAATGTTTTAAGTATTGCCTGACCATATTTAATATTTGTGCATTTATTTTATTTCTTTGTTATTTTTCGATAGAACTCTCGTTTTTATAATTGCTTTGCAATTGCTTACTTTGCTAATAAGCAAGCAAATACATCATATTAAATTGAAGGAAAAATAATCGCAAATGCAAATTATATTGAAAAATTCTCCATTAATGGCTGGCTAAGCATCTTTATACAATTGCCATAAATCAATTGTGGTAACGTGATCATCTCTAATTTGAGCACAACTGCTAATGCAAATAAATCTAAGCTTCAGCAGCGCATCGCAACAACTTTGAAATCATGAAAAAATAAAATATTGTTAAAAATAGTTCTACAAAAAATATCAAAGGAAATGAAACAAATAATGAAGCACTTGCAACGTGTCTACCGCAAGCTGACTTTTGTGGTTGAGAGAGTTTTAAAAAAAAGTGGCAAGACAAAAGTGTGCTGATGGCGCGACGGCCAGCTAGCTCCATTGAATAAATGTGGTTTTTTTTATAGTCAAGTTCAATGCAAATGAGCTGTTTGCACAATGTTCACTGTATTTGCTTACATACTTACATAAATAATGTTTGTTTGTTTGTCTATATTTAGTTATTTCTAATGCATAAACAAATAATTTAATGATTTATAAAATATTTGTACTTTAAAGCTAGCTTTTAGTGGTTAGTAATAGTGCTTAGCATATTTGTTAATTTCATATCCTTCGTGATTACTTAAGCGGTTGATCACCGAGAATAGTGTCAGGGTTAAAGTTGTGTTGTTGAAAAATCAACTACATCAATTTGCTTACAATCAAAAAGCTTAGATCAGCAAAAAGTGCGTACAGCTAAAAGCGGTAGCTTTTAACTAGGTGCTCATCAGTTGCACACAGAATGTTACTTTGAGTGCTTTTCAACGGTTGTTCCAACTGATCCAGAGAGCTTAGTGTAGCACAGTTATCTCTTTGTATTTTCTTATTAATTATTTAAATATTAAAGAGCTTTTGTCTAAGAAAGTTGAGGCATTCGAGGTAAGTTATTAAAAAAGCTTTAAAACCATAAGCACATCAAGTTAATACAAAGTAGTTAGAAAATTGTGAAGCTTAATAAAAGTATTTCTGCTCACACATTCTTAGCAAAAATATATATTAATTTCAAAAAGAGAATATTTATATACTCAGGAAAAATCATTCTTTTAGTATTATTGGATCTGATTGCATTTATTATCACCAGGGTTCAGATTTTGATGACCTTAAAAAATGCAAAAAATGACCTAAAAAAATAGCAAAAATGACCTTAAAATCGACAAAAATGACCTAAAAAACGCAAACAATTACATAAAAAAATAAAAGAAGCTTTAAAAATAAAACATTACTAAATTTAAAATTTATTGTATAAAATTTTTATACAAAGCGTTACAGTATATTACAAAGTACATTTTTTAAGTTATTAAAATTGAAGGAACGTCGATTGTCTGGCAAATGTTTTTGTGAAAAGAAAAACTTCTTTCTACTTCTGCACTGACGATAGGAAAATATTTAAAAGACGATATGTCATCGTATGTAAGTTCCTCTTTTAATTTCACAGTATTAAAATTTTTACCCCCTAATATTTCAGCAATAGAGCATAAAAATAGAGTTAATTAAAACTAGCATATCCTGAGCTTTTACCAAACACTAGTTTCATCTTTCTACGTACCTTTTTGTCAGTTTCACCACGCGCAGAGTTTTTTTTTTCATCGATGTCCATAAACAAAGTATACCATAAACTATAGTCCTTTTTCAATAGGTAATGTTTTTGATTGAAAAGTCTCTATTGTTAAAGGAATATGTTAAAAAATTTACATTTTTACATTTTTTAATACGAAAAAAATTAAAAAAAAAAACTATTAAAATTTCGCTAAAATGACCTAAAAACTCGAAATATGCTCTAAAAATTAAAAATGTCGAAAAATGACAATAAAATAGCTAATAAAACGCTAAAAATTATCAAAAAATGCCCTAAATATAGTAAAAATTACATAAAAACTTTTCATATTTGGAATTTAGCAAACATAAATGGACGTTCTAGATAACCAGTAAATGTCTTAAAAGCAGCAGAAAAAAGATAACATGTCATCGAAATCCTAGTCCTGGTTATCACACTAAAAAAAAAATTATTTTTCTTATGACATACGTATTCAGATTCTATTGCATTGTTTTTGAGTGTTTTAATCCGATTACATTATTAATTGTTAATTCCTTTTTAACCCTTAAATGGCACTCCTGGTCTGAGGGACCAGAACAAAATAACAAAAGAGTATATTTCTCTAATAATTCAATTCAAAATTCAAATCGATTCAATAAAATTATTGAAAATAATTCAAAAAATGCTTTCTTAATTAAAAAAAAAAAATACATAGAAGATTTTCTTTAAAAAACAGCATGAATTTCTAACTTAATTATGTGGTTTTTTAGCGTTTTTGTTGGTGTGGTCCCTGGGACCAGATGTACTGTTAGTGTAATTTTTTGTGGTGTACTAGTTAAGGGTTAAAATTACATGATAACAATGTGATTAATATCACTTGATTACGTATTTAATTGAATAGTATCGCCTGTGGTCGAAATTCGACTAACTTTCTGAAATTTCAATCGCTTTTCTCATTCTGAAAGAATATGTTGTACTAAGAAAATCTTAGGTTTCGAGAGAAAGCAACAGTTTTCGAGATATCGTCATAACTTTTATATCAAAATTTTTCAGAATTTACTATTTGTGAAATAAACAAATGTAATACAAAAAATGCTTATTGTAGGGTATCCATAAGAGATAGTTAAAATGGTTTTCCATCACTGTATTTATTCCTCCTATAATTTCCTCCTACGCCATCTTCTTCCATTTCTTATAGTTTAGGTTTAACTTCAGAAATATACTTTCAATGCTCATATTTCAGGTCAAAGAACGCATAACTATTCGGTGAACTTCTTCTCCCTACTATAATTTATTCAAAAAATTATAAAAATCGGTTCAGAAAAACGGAAGAACTGTTTCTACTACGACTATTTTTATTTACTAGCATCGGCTGTGGTCGAAATTCGACCAATTTTCTGAAATTTCAATCGCTTTTCTCATTCTGAGGCATTGACCTTGCCTTAAAAAAATGTGTTGTACTAAAAAATCTTAAGTTTCGAGGGAAAGCAACAGTTTTCGAGATATCGTCATAGCATTTATATCAAAATTTTTCAGAATTTACTATTTGTAAAATAAAAAAGGTACTATAAGAAATGCTTATTGTAGGGTATCCATAAGAGATAGTTAAAATGTTTTTCCTACTTTGTATTAATATCTAAAATTTCCTCCTACGCCATGTTCTTCCATTTCTTATAGTTTAGGTTTAACTTCAGAAATATACTTTCAGTGCTCATATTTCAGGTCAAAGAACGCATAACTATTCGGTGAACTTCTTCTCCCTACTATAATTTATTCAAAAAATTATAAAAATCGGTTCAGAAAAACGGAAGAACTGTTTCTACTACGACTATTTTTATTTACTAGCATCGGCTGTGGTCGAAATTCGACCAACTTTCTGAAATTTCAATCGCTTTTCTCATTCTGAGGCATTGACCTTGCCTTAAGAAAATGTGTTGTACTAAAATATCTTAAGTTTCGAGAGAAAGCAACAGTTTTCGAGATATCGTCATAGCATTTATATCAAAATTTTTCAGAATTTACTATTTGTAAAATAAAAAAGGTACTATAAAAAATGCTTATTGTAGGGTATCTAAAATTTCCTCCTACGCCATATTCTTGCATTTCTTATAGTTTAGGCTTAGCTTCAGAAATATGCTTTCAAAATCGGTTCAGAAAAACGGAAGAACTGTTTCTCCTACGACTATTTTTATATATATCCAAATGGCTCAAAACATAAATTTGTGTATATAACTTTGGAGTGGTTTGAAATATTTGAAATTTTTTCACAGAAATTATTTTTAAGCAGTAGAATTTTGTAGAAAATATAAAAACAACATTTTGAACAATTTAATTTTCATCAAAAAAAAAATCATGATTTGCGATGATAGAAACTGTTTTTTGCATTATGTGTCAAAATGAAGCAATTTTTGCTAACAAATGATATGTCATATGAAAGAGTGTGAAAAAAGATAATTTTATAAGAAAACAAAATTACAACAACAAAACGTTTGGCCTATTTTTTGAGCAAAAACTGAATATTTTAAAGGAACTTTTAAAACCATATAAAACATTGAATTGGTGAGATAACGGTAAATATTATTTATTTCTCTTATTTCTCCAAAGTCAATTAATTGATCTTTTAGCCAAAGAAAATTTGATGAAAATCGATTGAAAAATGGCCAAGATATTTGCTTGCAAAATCAAAACTTGAAATTTAAATCGTTTTTTTCTCTTTCTGAGGCGATGACCCTGCTTCAAGGAAATACGTTGTACTGAGAAAATTAAATTTTTTAAGATATTGCAATAGTTTTGATGTCATTATAACAGGATTTTTTTGGAACATATTATCCGAGAAAAATATTACCAAAAAAGCTTTCGTAGTAGACCGTTATATTTCTGAACCAAAGATGTTTCATACAAAAATACGTTGTACTGAAAACATCTATATAGTCTTCGAGCTGTCACAATAATTTTCATGTCAAAATAACGAAAATTTTTCATAATTTGCTATTTGTAAGAAATTTTACCATCACAATATATATTCACACTTTTAACATAAAAAAATGCTTATTGTAGGGTATCCGTAAAAAATGGCGCAAAATGTCGGAAGTATTTTTTGCACACCTTATCAATGTCTAAAACTCCCTCACATTATATTCTTCCATCTGTAACAGCTTAGCTTTTATTTAATAAATGCTCTTTTTTCGCTCATATTTTTCAGATCGAAGGTCACCAATCTAAAATGTAATCATACTGTGCAGCCAGATCTTTCATTTGATACCTCATTCACTATTCTACCTCTTCTTAGCCCTGAGATTCCTTATTAAAAATAATACAAAATTTCAACGTAAATATTTTGGGTCGGAGGTCATAAATTTAAAATCTGAAATGATTCTGCACATATAGGGCGCAGTATCTTTCGAATGATATTAGTTTCATTGCCCTTATTCTAAAATTCATATCGAAAAAGTGTACGACAACATTAAATGTTTGCCTGTTAATATATACAAAAAATCTCAATTATATCTGTGGTCACAAGGAATAACGACTAAACTCAAAGTATCGTAAAAAACGATATTTTAATTGCACGAACTATGACCAATTTTTTGAAAATATATGAACCGTTACAAACAAAATATGTGTAGACATAAATGATGATCAATTCTGGGCAAAGAATGGATATCTGCATGCTTCCAAAAATTGGCAATAAAGTAAATTCCATATCGCTTTTTTACGATATTTTGAGTTTAGTCATTATTCCTTGTGATCACAGATAAACATAATAAAGTTTCCTCATTTGTTTGCACTCATTTGAGAACAATAAATAGAGTTATAAAAAATTGCATTAATGCAATAAAAAAATTGCACTGAATGCCAAAGAAGTGTTTTAAATCATGGGCTTAGTTTTTGATTTCATGACTTGAAGTTTTGAAATCAGTAGTAATTTTGAAGTCATGACTTTGAAATCAATTCTTAAAAATTTATATTTTAACGTCTTTTTGATGCATTCGCTATAATTGGAGTCGTGCTCCTTTAAGTCATTGATTGCATTCAATTGTCTTAAATCATTGAAGTCAATTGAAATTTTTGATTCAAACTTTTTTGAAATAATTTTGTTTACAGAATAAATTATTGCATAATCAAGCAAATTCGGCAGTGAGAGTGAAGGTAGAACCAAGATTTTTGTTTTTTGGGGCAGCACTAACCCCAAGCTGCACAGACAACGAATGATTTAACCAAGAGCATTGGTTTTGTATTATTTTTATTTTTGTTTTTCGATGTTTTTGCTTTTATCACATATTCAATGTTTTATATGGTTTTAAAAGTTCCTTTAAAATATTCAGTTTTTGCTCAAAAAATAGGCCAAACGTTTTGTTGTTGTAATTTTGTTTTCTAATAAAATTATCTTTTTTCACACTCTTTCATATGACATATCATTTGTTAGCAAAAATTGCTTCATTTTGACACATAATGCAAAAAACAGTTTCTATCATCGCAAATCATGATTTTTTTTTTGATGAAAATTCAATTGTTCAAAATGTTGTTTTTATATTTTCTACAAAATTCTACTGCTTAAAAAATAATTTCTGTGAAAAAAATTTCAAATATTTCAAACCACTCCAAAGTTATATACACAAATTTATATTTTGAGCCATTTGGATATACATAAAAATAGTCGTAGGAGAAACAGTTCTTCCGTTTTTCTGAACCGATTTTGATAATTTTTTAAATAAATTAGAGTAAGGAGAAGAAGTTCACCGAATAGTTATTTGACCTTTGACCTGACATATGAGCACTGAAAGTATATTTCTGAAGTTAAACCTAAACTATAAGAAATGGAAGAACATGGCGTAGGAGGAAATTATAGGAGGAATTAATACAGTGAAGGAAAACCATTTTAACTATCTCTTATGGATACCCTACAATAAGCATTTTTTTGTATTACATTTGTTTATTTCACAAATAGTAAATTCTGAAAAATTTTGATATAAAAGTTATGACGATATCTCGAAAACTGTTGCTTTTTCTCGAAACCTAAGATTTTCTTAGTACAACACATTCTTTCAGAATGAGAAAAGCGATTGAAATTTCAGAAAGTTGGTCGAATTTCGACCACAGGCGATACTATTCAATTAAATACGTAATCAAGTGATATTAATTACATTGCAAATCATGTAATTTTAACCCTTAACTAGTACACCACAAAAAATACACTAACAGTACATCTGGTCCCAGGGACCACACCAACAAAAACCCTAAAAAACCACACAATAAAGTTAGAAATTCATGCTGTTTTTTAAAGAAAATCTTCTATATATTTTTTTTTTAATTAAGAAAGCATTTTTTTAATTATTTTCAATAATTTTATTGAATCGATTTGAATTTTGAATTGAATTATTAGAGAAATATACACTTTTGTTTTTTTGTTCTGGTCCCTCAGACCAGGAGTGCCATTTAAGGGTTAAAAAGGAATTAACAATTAATAATGTAATCGGATTAAGACACTCAAAAACAATGCAATAGAATCTGAATATTTTTTTTATAACTCTATTTATTGTTCTCAAATGAGTGCAAACAAATGAGGAAACTTTATTATGTTTATCTGTGGTCACAAGGAATAATGACTAAACTCAAAATATCGTAAAAAAGCGATATGGAATTTACTTTATTGCCAATTTTTGGAAGTATGCAGATATCCGTTTTTTGCCCAGAATTGATCATCACTTATGTATGCATATATTTTGTTTGTAACGGTTTATATATTTCAAAAAAATGGGTCGTAGTTCGTGCAAATAAAATATCGTTTTTTACGATACTTTGAGTTTAGTCGTTATTCCTTGTGACCACAAATATATCGTTTTGTTTTTGAATTGAATTCTTTTTGTTACATATTAACATTTGAAATTGATGGTGGAGGTTATGTTAAAAAAACATATTGTGGTTTTTATGATTTTCCTCGGTTATAATTTAATTTTTTTCGGAACATTTCCAATCATTTGACTTCAAAAACCTCAAATTGACTTCAAAAATTGTTTGTTGTAGTCTAGTCGGCCTTTATAGTCTAGTGGAGAGTGCGCTAGACTATCAACCCAGAGGTCGCTGGTTCGAATCCAGGTTCGGGCATGCTTCTTTTCACTACTTTTTTTTCCTACATTTAAGAATTAGTTATGGAAAACTAACAATCCACAGCAAAATTGTGGAAAATGTGGAAAATCTGGAATTAAATAACAGGAATAACAAGGGCTGGAAATGCTTGCAAAGGTTAAGGCATAACAATAACCTCGGAAGAAAGCAATTCAGATTTTCTTTCACGGTTGTTTCGCCTAATCAATAATTCTCATATGGTTCCAATCAATTCCTCTAAATAAGTATATCCACTTCCTTTCAGGTCAAAGACCAAACCTTGTTTGAATAAGGCGCATGCCTAGGTTCTTCGATTTTTTTTTTTTAAACAAAGGCTTAAAATTATTGCAATCGTTTTAAAGGAATTAAGGAATGTAATCAATTAAGTTTTGCAGTCATGACTGCAATTTAAATTTCAATGAAATCAACAACGACTTCAATTGAATATGAATTAAATAATTCAATTGAAAAAACATTTAAGATGCTATATTCTTCTTTAAATTTTTACTTGAAATTCAAACAATTGTGAACATACTTATGTTCCATCAATGTGTCCAAAAAAAACTATTATAAAAGTAACCTCAAGCCTTAGCCAGCTGCTTAACTTTCAATTAGCTTTGCATTTGCCAAAAACAACATTTCCCTAATTATTTGCCAAATGAACTCATATTAAAACTAAGCCAAACATAATCATGTCCTGTGCTGTTAATCATGACTTCAATAACCACATTGCCCCCACACGCAACCAACAACCACGGATGATGGCAACCACAACAAGAAGCTTTACGTTGCTCTCGGTTTTTCCATATTTTTTTTTTTTTTTTTTTTTTTGGTGCACTAAACCAACCACCCACCCACCCAACATCAGCGGCCGCATTAAAAATATAAACAATGCATATCCGCAATATTTGCATAAGCATGCTCGAAAACAAAATATGTGGGGGTGGGGGTGGGGGGTGGTGGTTGTGTGTGGCACACACAACAACAAATATTTTATACCAAACGCAATAAAACCCTAGCGTGCAAATTTTGGCGGCATAGAAGCAACATGGAAGCTGCCCGCTTTTAATGATGTGCCGCCTGACGCAAGCTGCATGTTGCCAGGATACTTTTAAACCACTGTTGCGGTCTGGCGCTTGGGTGTTTTTTGGGTGGGTGATTGCACAAAACTGCAGTTAATGTGCTGCATACTTGTGTGCGTGTGCGTGTGCGTGTGCCTGGAACTTGAAAACAGTTTTAGCTGGTTTCAGATATTTCAATGTTTTTATTGTACTATAGTATATGCAAAATTATCCCCAGCTAGACTAAAAGCCTTCTTTTGCCTTTCCTTTGTTTTTGCCACCAGTGTTATCTCTATAATTAAATTCATTTATGCATTAAAAGTTATTTTTTAAGCTTATAATGAGATTTTTTTTAATATATACAAAGTTGTTTTTTTTTCAAAAACTATTTATAAAATAATTGTGGTTATTTCCGAGCTTTTGCACTGATTGTGGGCGTGTTTGTGGGTGGTGTAGCTGTCGGAGGAGTGTAAAGGATAAAAGCTGGTCTACTTTGTTTACTTGCTGTTTAATTAAATCTGCTGCTGTTATTGAGGCAGTTCTGCTAATTTTAGAGGCTCTCTCATTTAATGTTTGCAAAACGGTAATTTGATGAATTTTATTATAAATTTTTGAACAAAAGTACACTGAAATTTCATCTAAAAGTTTTCTGGGCAATTTCATTAATATTAATTGAGCAAAAATTTAGCATTGCACAATTAGCCAAAGTAGTCTAAAGTAGTTAAAATATGCATGGAATATTTTCACTTATTTGTGAAGAGTGAAGAGATGTTACTCATAGCTTTTCTGTACTAATTCGTGATAGATGCTTTAATTATTCCAGGCACTAGTTTTGTGTACAGAGCCAAAAACTGCGACATAAAATCAAAATTAAAAAGTTTTCAAATAGGAATTTTCTAAATCAAAATTAAATAAATTAAAATTTTATTAACAGAATATCTCTTATTTAACCTAACATTCTAAATGATTACTTCTCCATGAAAACCTCACTCAATATGAACTCCAATTTTTATTTGAATTTGCATGATCTTGACTAACTAGAGCTTTCTAGTAGTTCCTTTGAGTATTCCGTAGTTAATGAGGATGATGTTGCAAGGTGTATTTTGAAACTACGGTCAAATGCCATAGGTGAAGATCAAGTTTCTATGAAATTTATAAATATTATTTTGCGGTATACTTTTAGCCCATTGACGCGCTAAATAAATTAATACTTCATGCTTCCCCAAAATGTGGAAAGAAGGAACTATAATCATTGTTCCTAAAAATCATCAGCTAGATCCAAATGATTTCAGAACCATAAGCATCCTCTCATGTTTGTAAAAAATATGTGAGTCCCTTATTATAGAACAAATTACTAATTATCTAAGTCGAAACAAGCTCCTATAACCACAACAATCAGAATTCCGTTCAAGGCATAGTTGCTGTTCTGCGATGATTAGAGTTTTTGGCGAAATACGAATAAAGTATGACCAAGGTTTAATTATAGTTTCTTGTTACTATTCTTTACCTCTTAGATTTCTCTAAAGCATTTCATACGGTCAATCGTAACATTCTTTGTAAAAAATTATCTTGTATCTTCGGGTTTTCAAATAGTGCTGTTAAGCTTCTGTGATAGACTTCAAAGAACTAAAGTTAGGTCTCTCTATTACAAACTTATTAAATCTGGAGTACTGCAAGCAACGCCGTTGATAATAGGGTGATTCAGGGGTTCAAACCCCCCTTAGCAATCCAGAATATCTTTAAATATTTAATAAAAACACAGATATTCCAAACTATTTAATTTTCCTAAAACACGAAAATAAATTGAAAATTGTATATGAGTAGTAGACTGGCCTCATTTTGTTCAAAAACTAGTATTACATTATCTTCGACTTGTTCCAAAATAAAATATCCTTTACAGTTTATTCAAAGTTATGCATGTTTCACAAGTTTATGATGTCATTTTGTATGGAAGATGGCCTTGGTTTTCATACAATTTTGCCAGCTTAAAATTCAAACACAGCATACGTTCACAATAACAAAGATTATTTGCTAAATATCTAGTCAATACACAAGTTTTAATGGAGCCTATAGTATAAATGTTAAGTATCTTTGATGACGTCACTTTGTATGGAAAATAGAATTATACAATTTTGCCAAATTTCAAACTAAGAGTGAATTTTTAAAGTTAAAGCATATAAATTAATTTTTTTGGATGAAAAATAATGATGGCATTTTTTAATTACTACTTTGTATTTTGTTATTCTAAAAAAATATATTTTTAGAATATTAACTTTTTTCCCCAAAAAAAATTACCATAAGAACATTGCCACGGCTATAACTATTAAATATTCAAGTTCGAATAACTATTAAATATTCAAGTTCGAGTACAACGTATCTGTAAGAATCTTTGTTTAAACAATTTGAGGTAAGTCATTTTCTAAGCAGTATTATTAATAGTACCTAGTCATAAAAACTAGACATGATATCATAATTATAAATATCTATTGTTTTTGTGGATGTTATTTTATTGTTGATTATTTTGAATAACTCTCTGATTATCATACTTATTAATATTTTTTTATCATATTCAAATATTGACTTGGTCCATTGTTGTATTGCGTCTGGTGTACAAACCAAGCAGTTGATTAATTAAATGTTTTTTTTTTGTTCTTCGCTTAAATTTTTTCTATGTTTACTTTGCTCATGCCCAAAGATTCTAAGCAACAACATTACAGTTGATAATTATGATTAGCATCATCTTTTATTTTTTTTTTTTTTTTGGTTTTTGAGTAAGCAAACCTTTATTTTTAGCTACGTTTTTCTTATATTTAGTTTTGCTTGATTAGCATAGCTGCTACTACTGCTGTTTACATCGTAAACATTTTAACGTTTTTACCCATTTGCCTCTTCACGTTTGATGATTATTTTTATTGTATAATTATCATAAGTCTTGCCTGAAAAATTTTTTACATTTTATCATTATAAGGCTTAATTTAGTTGGTAGATTTAATAAAATAACCGGAAGTGCGTTTTGTCAGAGGTAACCATCAGTTTTTTTTTTAATTATTTTGTTCGGTTTTTAGATTCTATCGCAAGATACTACGAGTAGTTAAAGACATTGAATGAGACTTATTTCAACACAGTTGATGAGCGCAAAAAAAAAAATAGTAAATTAAAATATTGCAAAAAATTAACTAATTGGGGTTGGTTGCTTTCGATGGTGATGCTACAAATAGGATCCAAGTAGCTCTAGTGAGCCGTTTTGATACCATAACCTCGTGAACCTGTAAGTTAAGTGAGTATCGCACTGTTAGCTTATAGCCATCTAGTGCGGTTGATGAATGTTAGAAAATTGTATATTTTTCCTCTGGAAAGGTCCTTTAGATTGTTAAAGAAGGGCTTGCCTAGCAGTTAGCTTAGTGACTCCTCAAAAATTAATTGAGGTCATAACAAAAAAAAAATTCGTAGGAAGAACACAAAAATGAAAAACTAAAAGATCTTTAAGAAGTACAACAGCGAAACATAAATAATCAACTTATAGCAAATGTGTAATTTTGGAATAAAAGAAAAATAAAGAAGTTATGCGCTCAGCAATTAAAGGTTTAATATAATAAAAACAAATTAATTTGTTTCTGAAAACTCAGAAAAGACCTATTAGAATTCAAAAATTCCATTTGAAACTCAAACTCAAATCAATTGAAATTCAGAAAAGATAAATTGAAATGCAGAAAAGATAAATTGAAATGCAGAAAAGATAAATTTAGATTCGACAAACATCAATTAAAATTCGATAAAAATTAATTAACATTACCATTACCATTACCATTACCATTACCATAAGCATTATCATTACCATAACCATTACCATTACCATTATCATTATCATTACCATTACCATTACCATTACCATTACCATTACCATAACCATTACCATTACCATTACCATTACCATTACCATTACCATTACCATTACCATTACCATTACCATTACCATTACCATTACCATTACCATTACCATTACCATTACCATTACCATTACCATTACCATTACCATTACCATTACCATTACCATTACCATTACCATTACCATTACCATTACCATTACCATTACCATTACCATTACCATTACCATTACCATTACCATTACCATTACCATTACCATTACCATTACCATTACCATTACCATTACCATTACCATTACCATTACCATTACCATTACCATTACCATTACCATTACCATTACCATTACCATTACCATTACCATTACCATTACCATTACCATTACCATTACCATTACCATTACCATTACCATTACCATTACCATTACCATTACCATTACCATTACCATTATCATAATCATTACCATTACCATTATCATTACCATTACCATTACCATTTCCATTACCATTACCATTACCATTACCATTACCATTACCATTACCATTACCATTACAATTACCATTACCATAACCATAATAATAGCCGTAACCATACCATCACTATAATCATAATCATAACTATAACTATAACTATAACTATAGCTATAACTATAGCTATTACTATAACTATAACTATAACTATAACTATAACTATAACTATAACTATAACTATAACTATAACTATAACTATAACTATAACTATAACTATAACTATAACTATAACTATAACTATAACTATAACTATAACTATAACTATAACTATAACTATAACTATAACTATAACTATAACTATAACTATAACTATAACTATAACTATAACTATAACTATAACTATAACTATAACTATAACTATAACTATAACTATAACTATAACTATAACTATAACTATAACTATAACTATAACTATAACTATAACTATAACTATAACTATAACTATAACTATAACTATAACTATAACTATAACTATAACTATAACTATAACTATAACTATAACTATAACTATAACTATAACTATAACTATAACTATAACTATAACTATAACTATAACTATAACTATAACTATAACTATAACTATAACTATAACTATAACTATAACTATAACTATAACTATAACTATAACTATAACTATAACTATAACTATAACTATAACTATAACTATAACTATAACTATAACTATAACTATAACTATAACTATAACTATAACTATAACTATAACTATAACTATAACTATAACTATAACTATAACTATAACTATAACTATAACTATAACTATAACTATAACTATAACTATAACTATAACTATAACTATAACTATAACTATAACTATAACTATAACTATAACTATAACTATAACTATAACTATAACTATAACTATAACTATAACTATAACTATAACTATAACTATAACTATAACTATAACTATAACTATAACTATAACTATAACTATAACTATAACTATAACTATAACTATAACTATAACTATAACTATAACTATAACTATAACTATAACTATAACTATAACTATAACTATAACTATAACTATAACTATAACTATAACTATAACTATAACTATAACTATAACTATAACTATAACTATAACTATAACTATAACTATAACTATAACTATAACTATAACTATAACTATAACTATAACTATAACTATAACTATAACTATAACTATAACTATAACTATAACTATAACTATAACTATAACTATAACTATAACTATAACTATAACTATAACTATAACTATAACTATAACTATAACTATAACTATAACTATAACTATAACTATAACTATAACTATAACTATAACTATAACTATAACTATAACTATAACTATAACTATAACTATAACTATAACTATAACTATAACTATAACTATAACTATAACTATAACTATAACTATAACTATAACTATAACTATAACTATAACTATAACTATAACTATAACTATAACTATAACTATAACTATAACTATAACTATAACTATAACTATAACTATAACTATAACTATAACTATAACTATAACTATAACTATAACTATAACTATAACTATAACTATAACTATAACTATAACTATAACTATAACTATAACTATAACTATAACTATAACTATAACTATAACTATAACTATAACTATAACTATAACTATAACTATAACTATAACTATAACTATAACTATAACTATAACTATAACTATAACTATAACTATAACTATAACTATAACTATAACTATAACTATAACTATAACTATAACTATAACTATAACTATAACTATAACTATAACTATAACTATAACTATAACTATAACTATAACTATAACTATAACTATAACTATAACTATAACTATAACTATAACTATAACTATAACTATAACTATAACTATAACTATAACTATAACTATAACTATAACTATAACTATAACTATAACTATAACTATAACTATAACTATAACTATAACTATAACTATAACTATAACTATAACTATAACTATAACTATAACTATAACTATAACTATAACTATAACTATAACTATAACTATAACTATAACTATAACTATAACTATAACTATAACTATAACTATAACTATAACTATAACTATAACTATAACTATAACTATAACTATAACTATAACTATAACTATAACTATAACTATAACTATAACTATAACTATAACTATAACTATAACTATAACTATAACTATAACTATAACTATAACTATAACTATAACTATAACTATAACTATAACTATAACTATAACTATAACTATAACTATAACTATAACTATAACTATAACTATAACTATAACTATAACTATAACTATAACTATAACTATAACTATAACTATAACTATAACTATAACTATAACTATAACTATAACTATAACTATAACTATAACTATAACTATAACTATAACTATAACTATAACTATAACTATAACTATAACTATAACTATAACTATAACTATAACTATAACTATAACTATAACTATAACTATAACTATAACTATAACCATAACCATAACCATAACCATAACCATAACCATAACCATAACCATAACCATAACCATAACCATAACCATAACCATAACCATAACCATAACCATAACCATAACCATAACCATAACCATAACCATAACCATAACCATAACCATAACCATAACCATAACCATAACCATAACCATAACCATAACCATAACCATAACCATAACCATAACCATAACCATAACCATAACCATAACCATAACCATAACCATAACCATAACCATAACCATAACCATAACCATAACCATAACCATAACCATAACCATAACCATAACCATAACCATAACCATAACCATAACCATAACCATAACCATAACCATAACCATAACCATAACCATAACCATAACCATAACCATAACCATAACCATAACCATAACCATAACCATAACCATAACCATAACCATAACCATAACCATAACCATAACCATAACCATAACCATAACCATAACCATAACCATAACCATAACCATAACCATAACCATAACCATAACCATAACCATAACCATAACCATAACCATAACCATAACCATAACCATAACCATAACCATAAACATAAACATAAACATAAACATAAACATAAACATAAACATAAACATAAACATAAACATAAACATAAACATAAACATAAACATAAACATAAACATAAACATAAACATAAACATAAACATAAACATAAACATAAACATAAACATAAACATAAACATAAACATAAACATAAACATAAACATAAACATAAACATAAACATAAACATAAACATAAACATAAACATAAACATAAACATAAACATAAACATAAACATAAACATAAACATAAACATAACTATAAACATAAACATAATTATAAACATAAACATAAACATAATTATAAACATAAACATAAACATGAATACAAACATAAACATAAACATAAACATAAACATAAACATAAACATAAACATAAACATAAACATAAACATAAACATAAACATAAACATAAACATAAACATAAACATAAACATAAACACAAACATAAACATAAACATAAACATAATCATAATCATAATAATAAATAAAAATATAACCATAAACATAAACATAACCACAACCGTAACCATAACCATTACCAGTACCATCTGAGTTTTTATTGATATTTTTTGAATTTTAATTGTTAAAAAGGGTATCCTAGATCGACGTTTCAATCCGGCGTTGGTTGATTCCTTAGGCCAAGACAAGAAAAAATTGTACGGCAAGAGAAGGTCTATCTTCCCCCTGTTTAGAATTAAAAGCTGAAGTATAGCAAACAATGACTTTTATAGGTGTCATCCATCAGTTATACTTAGTGTCCCACCAAAACCGAATATTCGGTCATATTATAATATTCGGCCGAAACCAAAATTGAAATTTTTTGTTAATATGAGAATTTAAGTTTTTTACAAATACATTTATTTTAATAAAAGGAACCAAAAATACCATTGCATTCCACACACACAGAATTTGGAAGTTTAATTATCACTTTTTGGCTTCAGTACCTAACAAAATTTAATATTAATTGCAATAGAGATGATTAAGTCGAAAATGATAGTATCGAACGCATAAAATTTATCAAAATGTTTTGTGTTTTCACTATAAATCAAAGTATAGACGAATTCATCTTTTCTTTTTTTTTTTATTTTTTTTTTATTTTGAATAAACCAAACTTACCTATATACATATTTGATTTAAATGACTGATGCAAGAAATTTGAACCAAAAGTTTCGGTTTCGGGGCTTGGCCTTATTGAGGCCTTATTAAGATATGAGATATACATATCTTAACCATGTTTTTTAGTCTAAAAACATTATGTGGAGAGAAACGTTGCTGTTGCCGTGTTAAGTGGCAAGATTTTTGAGTGTATGTTTTCATAAAATGATAAGTTTGCTCTTATTCGTTGCTCTCTGGTAAGGCCTCATAATGAAATATTGCAGAGAAATTTTTGGAGATTTAGACTGCATCAGAAATAAAATTAAATTAGTACTTTTTTTTTTGCAACAAGAGCTCAAAGCAGAATAAAAAAAATGTAAATTATTCCATGCTTAAACATACCCAAAAACTTTATAAAATGATAGTTAAGTAATTAAAAACCTTTAAAAACCCCGTTTCAAATTTGTTCCTATCTGAAATACTTTGTAAGTTATTGCATTATAACTGATTATACTTATGAAAGGCATTTTTTGCTAAACTTGTACTTATAATTCGAAACGGTGGCGATATATACCCCTCCCCTGACATACAATTTTTTTTGTCTTGCCCCAAGGAATGGCCCAAGCAGTACCGGCTTAAAACGTCGATCTTGGACAAACTGTATTTTTAGTTTCAAATGGGATTTCATATAAAAAAAAAATAATAAACTTGTTTCCATGATTTTTAGACAATCCAATAACAAAAGAATAACAAAAACTTTACATCTTAAGGAATATATTAAAACAAAATTGAACAAAAATACAAATGGTTCCAGAAATCGGTTTAAAGCATATGTTAATTATTATGTCACTTTGTATAAATTTATTAAAATATCTTCATTTTAATAACAAAGCCTACAAATTTTGACTCATAAGTTTTTATGTCTTTCGAATGAACGACCAATCAATATGTTTTCATCATCAAAAAAAAATATGCTCACAAAACTTGTACAAAACGCAGTTTATCTAAACATTTTTTAACGGAATTTGTCAAAAATTATTTATATCTTACTCATTCATTTCATCTGATTTGAGATATAAATAGGTTTAAACATTATTTTTTCGTCGCTAGACATGTTTTAAGCTAGACATATAAAATAAATTTTGAAATACTTCAAAAACATAAGCGCCAGAGCTGCCACTGCGTGCTTTGTATGAGCCAAAACAAAAATAATAAGTTATGCCTATAATAAACTCATTAGAAGTTACCCACGCGTCATTTAATTAGTATACCCGAAGCGTGCATGCGTGTACGTGTTTTGTTGTTATATATATATATGTTGTAGTTGTTGTTGTTGCTTTTATTTTGTGGGTGTGTGTACGGAACTATTTATAGTGACTTGGATTTTCTACTATAAAATTAAAGATTAATGAACTGTAACGCTTGTTACAAATTGTAAAGAATACAGGCATAATAGCCATAATTTTAAAGTTCTGGCAACACTTGATGTATTTGAAATGGTGCGTGTTATTTTTGACAGTTGTAATGAATAGAGACAAAAGTCATCATTAATTAAACACATCAAACTATTACTTAACCCTCATTCGACCTTCAAAAAAAGTCAATAAAAACCCTAATATGTGAAATTTCACCCATGAGTATTTTGTACGCCTAATTAACTAAAAATTATTAATTTTCTTTTATATACGTTTATTTTGTTGAATTACAGTTTACTATTTACAGTTAGTGCAAATGTAGAAAGCAGTTTTATGCTCACCTCATATATATTTGTAGCAAGAAGGAATATGCTTTTCGGTCCTTTTTTCGCATATTGCTGAAATTTCACCCGAAGGTCGCTTAAGTTACTTTTTAAATATTTAGCGTTATGTCTTATCAACCAACATATTGATATCATATTCTAAAAGAAAGGGACATTTAATGCAAACACCATACATTTCAATAATTTTGCATTAAAAATGAGCTAGGCTTAGCATTCTAAACTTAAAAATGGGTTAAATTTCAATCGAAGATTGGGTGAGGGTTAACTACATAGAAGTTTGGGACCTAAAAAAAATGTACCTATATATTATTTTTTAAGTCAGAAGGTGTTTTTTTTTAACTTTCAAATACCTTTTTGAGAATATACATACTTTCATTAAAATTTAAAAAATGGGTGCATTAAAACCCTTTTTCAAAGAAAAAAAATGCATAAATAGAGAACAGTTTTGACACAAGAGTCTTGACACAAGACAAAAATTGTTGATTTTATATATCCATACAACTTTGCCGTGCGCTTGAACTAAAACTTTCAGCAGCAATACCATTTTAAATGTACCGGAAAAATAAAAATTCTGTAAAGATCATCTCCGATTTGGGTGAAATATTGCATGGAGCATTACTGACGGAAATAAGAAGCTGCATTTGGAGGAAAATAATTTGGCGTAATTTTTTGTGGAGTTGTGCAGGGGTGCACAAAATTGATAAAAATCTGCAAAAACGTTTAAAATCGATTTTTGCTAAAACTCATATCTCAAACATTTCTTAACCGAATGTTAAGTTTAAGCTACCGTTGAAAAGGAAATTAAAGAGTAATAAACCGTTAGAAAGGTAATTAAAGGTACTTCAGGAAATTTTGATGTTCAGGGGCTCCATCCCTTGCGGTAGGGTTATTAATTTCTATGCAGAGATACGAGTAAAACCATTTAAAAAATTTCCAAAAACTATTTTTAGATTAAGGTTCGTGCAACGATACTTCGATCTTAAAATTCGGTTGAGAAATTCGTTTGCTTATCAAAAAATTTGTGTGCTTAGAATTTCAAATGACCATATCTCATTAACCCATTGAGTCCCTACTCTAATTTTTATATTGTTTTTGTCAGCTTAAGAAAATAATTATTTAAAATTTTTAAATTGTGTACCTCGCACCCTACATCGAAACCCACCGTAAGGGATGGAACCCCCAGCAACCAACATATCACAAAACTATTTTTAGAGTAAAGTCATTTTAATTAACTTTGATAGTTCAAACTTAACATTTGGTTAAAGGTGCCCCCAGACTATATGTTTCATACAGATGACATATCAAAAAAATTACATATCGAATTTAATCTGTGTGTCAAAATTAAGTTTTTGCCAGACAGCTCTTTTCTTTTGTCTTCACACTATCTGACACGTCATTTGAAAATAAAAAAACAGCTTTTGAAATTTTTGTAAACCGTAAAGCTCTAAAGTGTCCTCCTTCAAACTAAGAATAAATTTATTATTAGAGAGCGGATTTTTATGCAAAATGTATAAAAAAGGACTGCCAAAAATCTAAACTATGCAAATTTTTTGCAAAATTTTAACACATTTAGATCAGTTATTTGTATTTAATCAATATTTTAAAAATAAACATTTCACGTTGTTATCCTATCTTTACACAGGATTTGAATTAAAAATGATTATGCATAAAAATCCGACCCCTATTTATTATAAATCAATTTATTGAATAAATATCTTCAAATTTAACTTTTCTTTCATTTTCACAAAAACAAAAAATTAATCAAACTGACATTTTGTACAGATGAAAAAGCATACCAAATTAGAGACGGTTCTAAATCAAAAAATTAACAGACGCAAATACAAACGACATTTCAAAACCACAGTACCCACACTATCTGTAGCCTAAAGTCCATTTGTAATTTTTGACGTGTCATATGTATGAAACATAAAGTGTAGGGCCAATTTAAAAAGTGTTTGAGGTCTGAATTTTAGTAAAAATCGATTTTCGAAACTCCAACAAAAATTACGTCAAACTTTTTTCCTCAAAATTAATTTTTTTTTTCCCATCAGTGATGCTTCATGCAATATTTAACCCAAATCAGAGATGGCCATTCCGTAAGGCCGGTACGCTCAAAATGACATAACTTTCAAATCAAAAATTTTGTTTTTTAGTACTTGAATACCCATTAATTACTTTGAGCTACGATTGTTGATAACTACACCATTCAAAAACACTAAATTGCGTGAAGATAATTTCGTCAATCCGACTCTAACTTAGCAAAGACTCAAACCAAAATTTTTGATCCGCAAAAAGTTAAATTCGTACTTTTTGCTAAGTACGATTTTTATTTTGGGAGGAAATTTCCTATCGTTCTCTTTGCAAAGTACAAATTAAACTTTTGGGAGGAAATTAAATTCGTTCTTTTTACAAAGTACGAATTTAACTTTTGGGACGAAATTAAATTCGTTCTATTTGCAAAGTACGGGTTTAACTTTTGATTCGAATTTAGCTTTTGACACAATTTTGAGTGCACAATTAAGACTTTTGCCATAAACATTTTTTAAAAATAGTGACATTGGCGCTCATGGTACTAATAATACTAATTTTCAAATCAAAAATTCTTAAAATCTGTGCGTTACATATTTTGGTTAAGCATATCAAATGAAAGGTGAAAAAGGTGTTACATTTAAGAAATGTTTATAGCAAAAGTCTTAATTGTGCCCCTATAAGCTATATTTCGTAAGAGAGGTGGTTTAATCACCTTTCTAATGATATGCATAACAAAAATATGTAACGCACAGATTTTGAGAGTTTTTTACTTTGATAATTAGTACCATTAGTACTTCGAATCAAATGTAAAACTCGTACTTTTCAAATAGAACGAATTATTTTCCTCCCAAAAGCTAAATTTGTAATTTGTAAAAAGGAAATTTCTTCCCAAAATTTGCTACGTACTTTTGCTAAGTACGAATTTAACTTTTTGCGGAGCAAAAGTTTTGGTTTGAGTCTTTGCTAAGTTAGCGTCGGATTGACGAATTTATCTTCACGCACTTAAACACTATACAAAAATAATATTGAAAACTAACAAATTAAATTTAGAAATTTCATTTTAACTTCGGAAATTCGAATGAAAATTCAGAAAAGTTAAATTAAAATTCAGAAAAAATCCATTGAAATTCCGAACAGATCAATTAAAATTCAGAATAAACCAATTTAAATTGGGAAATTCTATTTGAAATTCAGAATAGATGAAATTAAATTCTAAAAAAATCAATTAAAATTCATAAAAGATCAATTGAGATCAATAGAATTGATTTTAAATTTTATTTGAACTTCAGAAAAGATCAATTTCATTCAGAAAAGTTAACTTGGAATTTAGCAAAGATCAACTGAAATTTTGAAATTTGATTTGAAGTACAGAAAAGATCATTTAAATTAAAACATCTATTGGAATTTCTAATAATTCAATTAACATTTTAAAATTCCATTGTAAATTTACAAAATATCAATTGAAATTCCAAATAAATCAATTGAAATACAAAATAGATCAATTGGAATACAAAATAAATCAATTGAAATGCAGAAATTTCATTTTTAATTCAGAAAAGATCGATTTAAATTCAAAATTCCTTTTTCGGAATTTGATTTGATCTCTTTTGAGTTTTTAGTTGATCTCTTCTTTAAATCTCTTAATTAAACTTTTCTAAATTTGAACTAGGCATTCAGAATTGCGATTATTTTTTATTAAAATCTTTATAAATTTTTCCTACATTTCTTGGAATTGGAAAAGACCTTGGAAAGTGTGTTGTTAAGATGGAGAGGAATGAACTTTAGGTTTGTAAAAAATTGTAGTCAACGTCGCAAAATTATTACCAATTACCAAGAATGAAAAAGAAATGTTTCTTGTACGAGGGGGGCCTTTTATAATTCGGGATTAGAGAACAAAAACAAATATTAATCATCGAAAATCACTTTATTGTTTTTCAAAATATTCTCCATGAAGATCTATACACTTTTCCATGCGTTTGAACCAATTGTCGAAGCACTTTTGCCACTCTGATTGAGGTATCTCCAAAACATGCATTCTGAATGCCGCATCCGCTTCTTCGGGCGTCGAAAATCGTTGTCCACGCAGTTTATTCTTCACGGTTGGGAATAAAAAGAAGTCATTCGGTGCCAAGTCAGGACTATACTGCGGATGACCCATCAAATCGATGTTTTGGGTGCTCAAAAATGAAGTTGTTTGAGCCGATGTGTGAGAGCTCGCATTGTCGTGGTGAAGAGTGATCCGTCTTCGGCGGTTGGTTTTCCTGATTTCTTGGAAGACAACTGGCAAACAAATGGTTGTGTACCACTCAGAGTTGACTGTTCTGCGTTGTTCTAGTGGTACGGTTGCGACATGTCCATATTTTCCGAAAAAACAGGCGACCATTTGCTTGGAAGTGCTTCGTGCGCGAACAACTTTTGTTGGATTTGGCTCATCTTGAAACACCCATACAGTCGACTGCTGTTTACTTTCGGGCTCATACGCGTAAATCCACGATTCATCACCTGTCACGATGTCATAGACGTGTTTCGAAGCACCGCGATCGTATTTTTTGAGCATTTCCTTCGACCAATCGACACGAGCCTTTTTTTGAGCGATTGACAATCGTTGACATTGACATCCATTGTGTGGGATCCAACGCGAACAAATTTTTTTGACAGTCAAATGTTTATGCAATATTGAATGTATGCTGGTCCCACTTATGCCTAAGGTTGCCTCAATCTCACGATAGGTAACATGACGATCTTGCAATATCAGTTCGCGCACAGCATCAATGGTTTTCGGAACAACAGCTGATTTCGGACGACCTTCACGAAATTCGTCTTGGAGTGAACTACGACCACGATTAAATTCACCATACCATCGATAAACACTGGTCCTTGATGGAGCTTCATCGCCAAAAATTGAATTAAGTTCATCCATGCACTGTTGCTGTGTTAATCCACGTCGAAAGTTGTAAAAAATAATCGCACGAAAATGTTCACGATTTAATTCCATTTTTGGACCGAGATGAATCTTTTAAGTTACTATAAACAACACAAATAGCGCTCGTATGTCAAAACATTCTGTTTCTTATTTAATATTTTTTTTATAATTATAATAATTTATTTCAAGTTTTTTCAATTTAAGAACAAATATTTTTAGACACGTTTTTAGATACGTTTTTGTCGATGAAATCATGAAAAAAACTATTAAATTTAAGAGCTATAAAAAAAACATTGCCCAGACCAAAAACACTAAGATATAAAATGTACCGCAACACAGACAATTTTATTTTTATGAGATTGGAAAAACATTTAACTGCTCAAAGTTCTGAAACTATTTATTGCTGTAACAATAGTTAAAAAAAAATTAAGTAAACAAACATAATTGAAAACTGTATGTATGTGCTAAAACGATATTAATACTGTACTACTTGCAATCTCTTAATTGTTTTATTTATTTAATTGCTCATTTGATTGCTCATTTAGATGATTATTCAAGAGCACTTTGTTTTTTGAGATGCTTTGTTTTCTAAATTTATACAGTTTGTTTGAATAGTGTAAATTCTTGTTTTAAAAATTAATTGTGTTATTAATTGACTGAAGGTAAGCAAACAATGTAATTGAAATATTAAAATAAAACGAAAACTCGCACAAAGCATTCTATTAATTTTTTCGTCCAATTAAAGTGTTTTTAATATTTATGATTTTAGGCTAATTATATTTATGATCTTTATTTTATTTAATATAGACGTACATGAAGTTAGTTATGATACAAAATATACAACATTGAAATGTGAATACATTTCCAATCAATTGCTCACATGAACATCTTCGAGTAGATATTTCTCGTTTATATCAATTCTTTTGGATGTGCATTTCAAAATGCAATCTTTTTCAAACTCTTTTTTCATGCAGTAACAATAGCGTTAAGTTACTATAGCTTTTTGCATTACTTATATACAAAAGAAAATTCATCAATTAACTAAAACGCTATACAAAAATACCATTAATTCTTATGAAATAGACAAGATTTCGATATTTTTCACTTGCCCCAAAAACTGTAGATATATTAAATGTAAATTCTTTTTGCAGACATTATTAGCAAACATCTCAGTATTTCTATTGCATTCCTGAAAATTATTTTGAAATTAAACTTTTTTTTTTCTATCCATTTCCTTTGGTTTGGCATCAAGATTGGCCATCAATAAGTAGTAAAATTAATTATTAACGAATTTTTCATGGTGCATTCTTCTTTTTAGCTGTTTATGCGCCTTTTCCATGAACACGAAAAGCAAATTGAGTTTTACTGTGAAATTGCATGCCTGATGACCTGATTTTCAAAAGGTGTGCCTTTGCTTTTCAACTTCCTACAAAGCTTAAAAAAATATGCACTCAAAGTGTTAGGAAAAGATGCGGAAAAGTGGAGAAAATGAATTCGTTTGAGTTGCATTCAAATAGCAAAATGAAAAATTTTCTACTGCTGGAATGAGTGATTAAATGAATAAATGAAGGAATAAATAAAATAACATACCGTTCTGTGAGTATGGCGATTTGAACAGTTGTACAGTGGGTTGCCGCCATACAAACGATGAACAAAAATAGAAGAAGTGGTCGTTATTTTATGAAATTTTAATTCTTATCGAATAAAATCAAATTAAATTGAAAAATTTCAATGTAAACGAGCGAAAGCAGATGGGCATTTCGAAAGTAACGGATGCGACAGGTTTACACTTATTTATTAAGGGCGGGGTCTGGGTTTTCACTTTCGAAAAATCGATTTTTTTTTTTTTGTTTTATCTTATTGTTTAACATTTCAAGAATATGTCCTCAAAATTTTAATCCGATCTAAGCAATATTCTTGAAGTTATTGTTTAATTAGTCTCGGGGCCTTTAACGCTCTAACTCTAACAGCTAAACTTTAAACGCGTTTTTCTCAAAACTACTTTTTCAAAGTCCGTGTTCACTGCCATTTGAAAACTACTCGACCGATTCATTTCAAACTTTGTACACATTTTCTTCATATAAAATACCTCCCCCCTACGTTTAGTAAAAATTTTTTTTTTAACATTAAGGGTGTTTCCCACCCACAAAATGGCGGAAATTTTAGTCGAAAATAACGGTTCACACTTTAGATGGCCGCCAAAAATTTTTAAATTAAAAAAAAAATAATCAGAGAACGTTGGGGGGAAGATTTGTTTATAATTTAACTAAATTTTTATGGTTTTTCATTTTCAGATAATTTCCGGCCGAGTTACAGTGAACACCGCAAATTGTTTTTTTTTCAAGACGTCCTGGGGGAAGCTCTGTCACGGGCTAATGATTTAATATTTTTGCATGAAAAATTTACAGAACATAGTCAAAACTATGCTCAATAATGTATAGAAGGTTTGAATAAAATTGCTCAATCGATATTTGAGATAAAAAATCACAAAAAAAGTGTTTTTTTTTACGCTGAAACCCAGACCCCTCCCTTAAATAAAATTAAAATCTAGGTAAACATGCCAGAAAGGTTTCTTGATTTGAGAATTATCAATCATTTAGATTTTGTCAGCAAATGGAAGTATCCAGAAAAATTTCATTTCAATGCTGTTTTATATGAAAGTGATGGTAACGGGTGCGACATAACAAATATGCAATATTCGTTTTTTGAGAGTAGATTTCTTAGATTGTAAAATTTTCCAAGACATGCAAAAAATTAAAAAATCCCATTAAATTCAATGTCGTATTTTGAACAAAAATTTTGTTAATTTGAAGCATAGTGACATAAGCAAATATAAAAATTAATTTTTAAAAGGTAACGGGTGCGACATCAAACAAAAATAAAACAATATGTATGTCTGTATCTATTTCATTTTACAGCACAAAACGGATTATGATATATTCATGTATTTTTATGCTATTGTATCTCGGTTGAAGAATATAAGTCCGAATAGTTTAAACGTTTTAAACAGCCTATATTAAACTTAGACGCACTGGTTAGTTTGATTAGGAAGGAACTGAAGCCAGCACTTTCAAAATAATGCATCTATTGAATACTTTTATTGGTTTTAGATTTTCCCATCTAGAATGTAAGATCTCAATTTTTTTCGCAGTTTTATGTTTATCGCAGTATAACACAGTCACTCCACTTCTGCTGGAATATTTATTGTAGCTTTGCGAATCATGCTTACTTTCATAAGGATCTCTTGATAGTAGCCGCAATCATATCTACAGCACCCTTGTTATATATAGATGCAAAAAATGATCATATCATATTAAAACTGAAATCCTTTTTTGCAAAAATACCAAACATATGATTTATTAGGTCCAACAACAACTGCAAGTTTTTTGAAAGGCTTTTGTTGCATTCTTTGAAAAATACAAAGCAACCTTTGACGTTCGCAGGCAGTCTTTAGGTTTGTTCGCAGTCTTTTGTTTCATAGTCAAGCTCTTGTTCTTGTTTGCTGTATCTTCCATTTTTCATCTGGTTCCTTTTCTTTCTTTAAATTTTCTTGAAATTTTGCTGTACTTTTACAAGTATTTTAGTATTTTTTAAGAGTAGTTTTAAAAAAATAAAAGATGCAAGATTTTAAGTTAAACATGAAATTTTATACTAGTGAATGAATAACTAAAATCAATTCAGTACTTTTTAAGCTTAGCGTCGTCGCAGATGCGTGAGAAGCCTTTTATATAATAGCTTTTATATTGTAGATGTATAAAATTATGTATATAAAATAATTTACATTTAAAAGATTTTTTTGTGGCACAAAGATAAAGAAGTAAATACCATTTTAGAAAGCTAAAAATAACTAAAAATACAAAGGGAAAGCGCAGTATCTGCCTGTACCCAGTTGGAAAAGGAGCCCTGCTGTGTGTCTGCCGGCAACATGCCTCGAAAGGACTGGCTTCCATACCCACTTATATCTTTTTGGTATAGGCTGGCATGTCTGCCAAATGAACTGCCATAGCAGCAATGCAGCATGCATCTTATAGCATGAATGCAGAAGGTATACATGTCTGCCATATGATTGTTCTGTCTGTGATAGCATTAAAATTAAAACCTGCTACCATGGCAGAATAACCAGGTAAATCCAATTCGGAGAGCAAAAAACGAGAGAGCAAAACATTGGCTTAACTATAATGTCACTATTGGCAATTTATGTTTATTCGTTCAGCCATAGGGATGTATAATTTACTTGTAACCGTATAAATCAATTGAGTACCCAGATTTTATTTATGAACATGTAAAAAAACTAAACAAAAATCTTAAAAATTTCATAAAATGAGTCGTGTTTTAAGATATAATACATAATTAATAGCATTTTAGCCTTAAATGAAGCAAATGAAAGTTTACTTTTAATATAATTTTCATTCGACTAATTATTTCGATTGTTCAGTAACCAATTTATTTGTGTAGCTATGTACGGCTGCTTTAAACTGTCTAAATATAATTTTGAAAAGTGAAATTGCTGTTAGAAAACATAAAATTTATTTAATGAAATCGACGATTGTTTGCTAATTTTATCGTGCTGGAACGGAAGCTAACAATTAATGAACTGTTTTGGAATTGTTGCGACGGGAGGAAGTTATAAGCACTCCAGAAAATCTATTGTAGAAACTGAATAAATAAGTAAGTAAAAATTGATAACATTTTCAAAACAGCTCATTTCGACATTATAACTACGCCTTTGTTATTGTTTTGTTGTCGGAGAGAGCGTATTTCTAGTGCATCTACCTAGTTATTCTGCCATGCCTGCTACATTCCTTCCATCGGCAGGCCTCCTTTGTTTTTCATCTGGGTAGATACCACTTTTTCATCTCTGTTTTTATAGCTTCGCTAAAATAAAAGATACAAAATTTGTTGATGTTTCGTTATATAATCTCAAAATTTTTGCTCCACTACCGCACATGACACGATAGTGGTTGATGTATTGATTGAAAATGTGATATTTTTTCTAAAATACAAAATAGTATTTTTTATTTTTTAGTAAGTAGTTTAGATTCTAGATCAATAGTACTAAACACGTGCCAAAAACGTAAAAAACCCTGTATATTAAAAATGTTACAAATGTTACAAACTAAGTACAGATTTGAAACCAGCGTTGAAAGTACATACTGTAATGATAATGGGTTTACCGGATACGAAATTTGTAGGCTAGTATTATTTATCCAAACATATCTGAATATAAGAGGACTGCTACTATTTTGCTCGCAACTGTATGTTGTTTTTTTTTTGCATAATTTTGTTTACGAGTTTAGTTGTCTCTAAAATTGCAACAACTTTAAAAATCTCTGGTAGACGCAGCGCAGCTTTACACTCGAAAAAAAATTGAACCTATTCTGCTGACAGGGAGTATATAAGAATTAAAGTTGCTTAATTTTTTTTAAAGCCATTCGTCACGATATTATGTAGATGCCAATTTTGCCCAAAATGGGGTCATTATTAATAAAACGTATCTTTGTTGTTTATTATCCGAGTGAAATTAATAATGTACCGTTGAAAATATATTTTAGTGAAATTTAGCAGGGTTGCCAACCTTTACTACAAACATTTCAGTTGCTCATCTATACACTATTATATAAAATTGGTGTGTAAATTTAAAGTAACCACTTTACTCCGAAAGTGCTGGTGCGATTTTTATGAAGAAAATTTTTTCTTGATATCATATTTGTGCTACAATTTTATTAAGGGGTATTTTTCTTTTGGAATTTTAATAAAAAGGAATAATTAGTTAATATATGCTATTTGAGTTTATAACTTAGCAAATATTGGCATGAGTTTAGTAGAAATTTGCTTTTAGGGTAATGTAACCGGCTGTGGGAGGGATTTCGTTTTTTGTAACTTGCATTCAAGCATAAATTTTTCGGAGTTGTGGATACCAATGGAAAGCTAGAGGCAGTAGGTAATCGAAAAAAAAAACAATTTTTGTATAATTTAAAAAAAAAATTTTTTTAACAAATTTCGTAAAGAGCTTGTTTTTGGCCAAAAAAATTTTGTAACCACCCTGAAAAATCCACGTCAAATGCGAAATTATGAAGAAAAACCAGTAAAGAAATATGTCGCTAGTGGCGAAAAAACATCAAGAAAATGTGACTTTTTCAAATTATTAATCATGCTCATCGGATTCGCAATTTTTGCATGTATAATAGCTTTTTTTATAGCAGCGCATTTCAAATGCACAAACCGATCGCAGCCACCGTTGCATTTGATCGAATTGGCTTTTGTCAATTTTGGTGGCAGAAGGTCCAAACAGATCAGATAAAAGTACAAATCTTCTTCGTCAGAATCCTTCTTTGTTTGCTTTTTGCGTTTGGCCGGCTTTTTGGCTGGTGGTGTTGCCTTGCGTTTGGCCTTTTTAATGGGCGTTGGAGCAGCTCGCTTTTTTGCTGCTTTTTCGTGCAAAGTAGCAACAGTTTCCAGTGACGTTAAAATGGTGCTTTCCATTGGCTTTCGGCCGCGATTTGATGATTTTTTGGGTGGAGCGGCTTGCAAGAGGCCAAGTTCATCCAAAAGACAGCTAACAGAAGTCGATCGAGATGGCGATCCAGGTGTTGCAGGCACAACCTTCGCACGCCCAAGAAATGGCCCAACCACGATTCGACGCTGATCCTCTTCATCGATTGGCCCCTCAGTGGCAACCTCTGCTTCATTCGATTCAACGGCTTGAATAAAGTCGGCATCAGAAAAAATGTCCGGATCGTACGGACATATGCCGATCGCTCTAAAACCAGACTTTATAACCTTAGGAGTCAAAGCCAGATCAAGAGCCTTACACGCCAGGCCAGCAATATGACGTATTTCTAATACCTAGAACCATTTCAAACGAAATCAGTTGGAAATTGGCGAAACAAAGCAAATCTTAATGGCTTGTACGATTACACTGAAATCAGTTTTCTTCGGTTCGTCTTTTTTTTGTCGGGGTAGACATGGCTAAAATTGCGTAAAAATGCATACAAAACACGAATAAATAAACACTTCGATATTAAATAATTAAACACGATCAATAACACGATTTGCAATCATTTTCATGCAAAAACATGGTGGTCCGCAACCGATTACAAAAGGTGGCCCACAACCGGTAACGACAACCGGTAACAACCAGAAAAATTTTGAGCAAACTCGATATAAAATCAAAAAACTTAACGCAAATACTGCATAAAAATGCATAACACTCACCTCTTTGCAATATTTCACTTCGCTTTATGACACTAGCAAAATCTTCAGAAATTACTTTATTGAAAATTTCTTTGTCAATTTTTTTTTTTGTTTTATTGTAGCTGTGGGTCAGATGCGTGCTTTCACTTCAGTGTTTGCACTAATACTGTCTATTGTCAATGTACACATAACCTCATACTCAGATCTCTCATATTTTATAAACGTCAAAAAATACAAGGGGTGGCCCACAACCGGTAATGGCCCACAGCCAGTTACATTGCCCTACTATAACTTAGCAAAATTTTGCTTGATTTAAATCAAAATTTGGCTCTTTCCTAAATGCATGAGGAGTGATTTCAATTTAGCAATCTTTTTCTAAAATCACACCGTGATTGAGCAAAGTTTTGCTTATTTGCTTTTAAACAAAACATTTGCTTGATTCAAGCAAAATAATTATCTCCGTGTATAACTTTAAAAAAAAAACATTTCTCAAAAAACAAAAACACAGTTTAGCTATTTTTTTTTCAAAATTAGTCGAATTAATATGGAAACATCGACATATGTGACCATTTTACCCGAAAAGGATAAACACTTGCTAAAAAAATGTGATTAAATTTAAGTTGTAAACTTTTTGCATGCACATGGAAAAGTCGATACAAGTATCAAAAAACTAAAAATTGTAACTAGATACAAAACAAATTCCTTCACAAAAAAAAGTTGTTGTTCAATCATATAAGCACTATTAAAAAACAAGACTTATGAGAAATTCGTAATGGAAATTTCATGCAAATAAGTACAGACAAAATATTTTGGTGCTGGCATTGAATAATAATACCAAGTAAAAATGTTTGCCACGCAGCTCTCATATCGCTTAATGGTTTTAACTTTAAAATTAAATAATATTTCCCTATTTGTTAACATTTTTTTTCAATATTAATCTATGCTACTAATCACTGTGTGTTGATGTGAGTATAGTACCTCTGAAAATAAGTTTTACAAATGCAAAAGCCGTTTTTGGAATCAAATTTAAGCATAGCATTGAAATAGTTTTGAAAAACCATATTAATGCCACAAAGCAGCAGTTTAAGCAAAGGAAGAATACGTAGCTAAGTGAAAACAAAGGCACTAGTAAACCACTGGGGCACACTTACTGTGTGGTGCCCTTCTGACACAATAGCCAAAAAACAGCACTTTTCCCCTCTCATTAGCAACATTTTGGGTAATTTTACCAAATTCCATAAAAAAAAATAAAAAAAATCTTCCTTTCGCTCACAGTTTAGAAGTTAACTTTATCTTTTGCACCCAATTTGTGGCCCTCAAGGTTACAGATAACCCGCATTATATTGTGGTTTTTGTTATTGTTGTTGTTGCTGCGACAATTATTGTTATTATTGTTGTATATAAATTGGCACAATAAACGACAGTTACGAAACTTCTGAGAATTATTGAAAATGAAAATAAATGCAACATTTGACCCTCGTTTAACATACAATAGCGCCTAAATATAGGCAATAGAAAGTGAAAGAATATCTGTCCCAGCTGTACAATATAAGGAAAGTATAAAGAGCACTCTTTAGATAATAAAATAAGTGCTGGTGCTGGTGCTGGTAATGGTGCAGAGGTGGCAGTAGTTGAAGCAGCAGTAGAATAATAAAAATAAACTTAGTCGGCAAGTTGGGATAAATTTGATTTTTTATTAATACTCAACAATAAATTGTATTTAGGTTTCATTCTATTGTAGAAATTTCTATTGTTACACCAACGTACAATTATATTGTATAGAATTCTGGGAAACTTTAATCTTTTTCTAGGCAAACAAAAATTACACTGTTCTACACGAAAACTATACAAGACTTCCCACATTTATATTTTTGTATCCCACAGAATTTTTGTATCACTTCGAATTGTACCTCAAGGACTTCATAAATGAATCATTTAATATTTTCGTACCTTGTATTACTTGGTATATCATAACTTTGTTTCTGATCAACTGATTTTAAAAACCTTTATATTCAAAAAAAGCTAAGACTTGCAGTTTTGTGCTCTAATTTGAAAAAAATAAATACGCCAATACGTTTAAAAATAACAGACGTTTAAACAATGAACGCATGTTGTTTTTTTTTACATTTTCTAACGCCGAGAAATCAAAAAAAAAAATCTACTGGCATAATTGTGTATATTTTTTTCTTCAGCAGACAAGGGATTTATTTCCGAACTCATTATACAAAATTGAACTCGGTAAAGAAATAATGAAGTTATTAACGAAGGTATGATTTTTAACATATATTCTGTTTTTCCTCACTAACAAATATCGGTTTAAAAATATTGGAGCTAATTATGATAATATGATTTAATATTTTTCTTTCTACATTTTATGAATATATTTTTTACATTTATTTTCATTTTAATTTTATTTTACTCATTTCTTTATTAAATATCGTTTGATGACCTTTTCCTATTGTATTTATAATTGTCGGTTTCGCGCTGAAGAGACCAACAATAATACTATAGCATGTTTATTTTGCTTTTTCCTATGTAATGCGTTTCTTTTTTCAAAATTTCCTGGTGGAATCTTTCACCGTTCTCGTCACTGAATTGACCTTAGTTTGGTGGGAAAAAATTCAAATGTGAATGCAAATAGTGAACTTTGGTTGGCATATTGCAGGCCCTAGCCTGAAATGCTGTAAGCAATTCCTTTACAATTTCTACATAGTTATTGCTTCGTTGATTTTCTAGAAAATCACTTAGAAACCATCCTCTGTTTTCTACAGCTGTCATCTGATTTGAATATTCTGCACTTTAAACCAATTCACGAACCTGCGGTCCAATGAAAATGCCTTAAAAAAATTATATAAAGAATTTATTTTAAAAAGTAGACTTTTAAAGAAAAATTAACCTTTTCTTATTTTGCATTGCTTAGTTTTGGAAATTTTGTTTCTAGATATTTGAAAGTTGTTCCTGTTTTGTCCAGTCCTATAAGAAATTGTTTGATTAACCCAAGCTTAATGTGAAGTGGTGGCAGCATGATTTGATAAAGGTCAACTAGTCAAATGTATAAAACATTTTTTGACCTACTCTGTTCAATGTGCGATTAGGACACTCTTTTTTTAAGGTAGTGTTCTGTACATGCACGGTTTTTAAATTTTCAGTAAAAATTAATAGAGGTCCAAACCATTTCATTTCAAGGTCTAAGCGATTTAAACCATTTTCAGTATACACAGCGTTTATAAAAAACATGTGGTTTTTTCGTCATAACTCCCAAACCATACATCCTACAAGGACGATTTGTGCACCAAAATGTTTGTCATTAAAATACCCACACGACTGCATTCTTAGAAAAAATATTTTTTTCAGGAATCTTAGTTTTCCACGTCATTTTTTGTGATTTTCTACTTTTTTCGTTTTTTGGCCATAACTCCCAAACCATACATGCTATAAAGACGATTCATGCACCAAATTGTTCGTCAAGCCTCTGCCTACAAGATTACATCCTTAGAAAAATTCTCAAAATGATGCAACATGTTAATTTCTTGTGTCCTTTTTTGTGAACTTTTTATTTTTTGCCATAAAATTCGCCCTAAAATCCAAACTACACATCTGACAAGGACAATTCATGCATTAAAATGATCACCATGGCATCCGCCTTAAGGGAGGCTACTTTTTTGTCGAAATGCATTTTGCTCTATCTCTTGTAGTTTAAGAGTTGTAGAACACTTCTTGGAGTAGTAGTTGGCCACAAACATGTGGTTTTTACGTTATAACTCCCAAACCATACATCCTACGAGGACGAATTGTGCATCAAAATGTTTGTCATTAAAATACTCACACGACTGCATTCTTAGAAAAAATATTTTTTATCAGGAATCTTAGTTTTCTACATAATTTTTGTGATTTTCTACTTTTTTCGTTTTTTGGCCATAACTCCTAAGCCATACATGCTACAAAGACGATTTATGCACTAAATTATTCGTCAAGCCTCTGCCTAAAAGACTACATTCTTGGAAAAATTCTCAAAACTATGCAACATGTTAATTTCTTATGTCCTTTTTTGTGAATTTTTTAGTTTTTCGCCATAAAATTCGCCCTAAAATCCAAACTACAAATCTGACAAGGACGATTCATGCATTAAAATGATCACCATGGCATCCGCCTTAAGGGGGGCTACTTTTTGTCGAAATGCATTTTGCTCTATCTCTTGTAGTTTCAGAGTTGTAGAACACTTCTTGGAGTTGTAGTTGGCCACAAACATGTGGTTTTTTCGTCATAACTCCCAAACCATACATACTACAAGGACGATTTGTGCACCAAAATGTTTGTCAATAAAATACCCACACGACTGCATTCTTAGAAAAAATATTTAATTTTCAAATAATTTTTTGTGATTTTCTACTTTTTTTGTTTTTTGGCCATAACTCCTAAACCATACATGCAACAAAGACGATTTATAGACCAAATCGTTCATCAAGCCTCTGCCTACAAGACTACATCCTTGGAAAAATTCTCAAAATTATGCAATATGTTACTTTCTTATGTCTTTTTTATGAATTTTTTATTTTTTCGCCATAAAATTCGCCCTAAAATCCAAACTACACATCTGACAAGGACAATTCATGCATTAAAATTACCACCATGGCATCGTCCTTAAGGGGGGTTACTTTTTTGTCGAAATGCATTTTGCTCTATCTCTTGTAGTTTAAGAGTTGTAGAACGAACACTTCTTGGAGTAGTAGCTGGCCACAAACATGTGGTTTTTTCGTCATAACTCCCAAACCATACATCCTACAAGTACGATTTGTGCACCAAAATGTTTGTCATTAAAATACCCTTACGACTGCATTCTTAGAAAAAATATTTTTTTCAGGAATCTTAGTTTTCTACGTCATTTTTTGTGATTTTCTATTTTTTTCGTTTTTTGGCCATACCTCCTGAACCATACATGCTAAAAAAACGATTTATGCACCAAATTGTTCGTCAAGCCTCTGTCTACAAGACTACATCCTTGGAAAAATTCTCAAAATTATGCAACATGTTAATTTCTTATGTCCTTTTTTGTGAATTTTCTATTTTTTGCCATAAAATTCGCCCTAAAATCCAAACTACACATTTGACAAGGACGATTCATGCATTAAAATGATCACCATGGCATCGTCCTTAGGGGGGGTTACTTTTTTGTCGAAATGCATTTTGCTCTATCTCTTGTAGTTTAAGAGTTGTAGAACACTTCCTGGAGTAGTAGTTGGCCACAAACATGTGGTTTTTTCGTCATAACTCCCAAACCATACATCCTACAAGGACAATTTTTGCACCAAAATGTTTGTCAATAAAATACCCACACGACTGCATTCTTGGAAAAAATAGTTTTTTTTCAGTAATCTTAGTTTTCTACGTAATTTTTTGTGATTTTCTACCTTTTTTTCGTTTTTTGGCCATAACTCTTAAACCATACACGCTTAAAAGACGATTTATGCACCAAATTGTTCGTCAAGCCTCTGCCTATAAGAGTACATGCTTGGAAAAATTCTCTGATTAAAATTCTTATAAAATTCTTGGATTACGTTTCTAACGAGTTTTTGTTAAGATCGACCAACCTTTGTAAATACCCACCATAAAAAAGCAAGTTAAAAATAAAGATAGGTCCAAGGGAGGTACCAAAAGGGTCTAGCCGATTTCGACCATTTTTTAATTTTTTTAATTGGCTTAAATTAATCAAGCATACAAAAATGCGTTGTAGTAGGAGCAGTCCTTCTGTTTTCCCTCCAACTTTTGTATGGGATGCACGCACAGTGAATAGATGAAGGGATATGAAACTCCTTGACAGCTGATAGAAAAATTTAAAAAAAAATCAATTGCTGTTCTGAGTCAAGAATATTGTGCTGCTGTTCTAAAAACTAAAATAAAAAAATAACAATTTCTTCAAAAATAATATGTATTTTCAATGGTGTTATAGTCCATAACGTACTTTTTTGTGTATCAATTTTAGTTTTTTATAAGCATTAAAAACGTAAATGCATGCCCTTTACATGCAAAAAGTCAAATCAATCATATCAATAGAAATTTATGATTATTTTTAATAGCAAAAAGCAAATTTTCAAAAAGAAATTGCTTTGTGTTCGTGTAAGCGCCTATAACTTTAAAGAACAATTAACAAATCAAAACAAGTAAGCAACTATGGAAGGCTGTAAGTTTTATCTTTGTAATAATATGAAGATATTAAAAATCAGTTGATCAAAAGCAAAGTTATGATCACTAAGTCCGGCAAGGTACGGAAATCTGAAGTGACTTCTCAAAAAGGCCATTGACGAAAAAATCGAGGTTATATAAGCATTCTGAAAATGCAGAAAACCATTATATCAATCGGAAAAATTCAAAATATTGATGGGACCCCTTGTACATTAAAACAAATTTATTTTTGTAGACCAGTGTTATTATTTGTGTTATAGCCATTTAAGTAGCTTACGTTTAATGTTTTTAATTGAGTTAAAGGTGAAGGTAAAACGAAATTGTGCCTCATATTTATTATAGGTCTATTTATTATAGGCTTTAAAATAATAATCTTAAAAGGATTTTCTTTTTTGCGAACTACTCATGGAATAAGACAAAGTTTTTCATGAAGTTAAAGCAAAAGTATGAGTAAGTTAGAGTTGAACTATAATTTAGTATTAGCTGTTATATATGGAGATAAATATTTTGCTTGAATCAAGCAAATGTTTTGCTTAAAAGCAAATCAGCAAAACTTTGCTCAATCACGGTGTGATTTTAGAAAAAGATTGCTAAATTGAAATCACTCCTCATGCATTTAGGAAAAAGCAAAATTATATAAAATTCAAGCAAATATTTGCTAAGTTATTATAAACTGGAATAGCAAATTTTGACTAATTTTTGTTGAAATCTAGCATAATTTTGAAGTGGTTGAGATGCAAGCACAAGTTTTGCTTAACCACATTACAAATTTTGCACACAGTTTTCTCCGTGTGAACCTTGGCTAACTTTATTTCAAATTTTTTATGAGTGAATGTAGCGCATTTATAGTGAATTTACTTTACTTTCGTTTAATTTTTCATCCAAGCCATTAGAAGTTCCATTTCAAAACCTTGAAATTGATGACATAAATAAATTCTATTGTTTTTTGTTTATATTTTATTTGCACTCCAGGTGCTTATTTACACTATTAGTCAAGATATGCCAAGACCTTAAAGCATTTACTTAATGCCTTTTTAAAAAAGGTATTTTCGTCTTAATTCTAGTTTGTTAAAATAGCACACTTAAGAAAGCAAGAAAAAATTTTCTATAAATTTCAAATTCGTAAAGCTTCAACTTCCTCTATCCTACAAACGTCCGTCCCTATAACTTAGCTCAAGAGCCAGCTTAAATTGGCAGCTCTTCTTTTGGCCGAAAAATAAACACACAAAAAAAATATATATCTAATTTTGTGACAAAGGCATGTTTTTTAGGACTTTGTTTTGATTTTTTTTTACATATTTTTTTTTTTTTTTTTTTTTTTTGAGAGCTCTTACAAAGACTCATGGTGATGAACTACAAAGCCAGAAGAAGAGGAGGTGCAAAATTTGCATATTCAAAACGTAGCTAGCAGCAATGAATGTAGATGGAGGCTGCAAATAAAGGGACTTCTTTTTTGGCGCTCAACTTAAGAGCAATTTGTTACTCAAATCGAGTGTTCCAACCTACCTACATTAATAATTCTTTTGTGCTTTTCTTTTTGTTTTCTTAATTTTTCAAAATTTTTCTTATTTTTCTTTTTCTTATTTGCTACCAAATTTGAGGCCAGAAGTGATAAGAATAGCGCCAAATAATGCTGGAGGAGTGCACGATTTATGGCTAAAATTATAGCGCACAAAAATGCCATTTTTTTTTCTTTACTCTCTGTTTTCTACTCTTAAACGTAATGGATGCGTTTATATTTTTATGAAATATTGGCAGTAGCAGCTACTGTAGAGGGAATATTTTCTTGCTCTTTGACTGGCTTTGAAATTGACAAAGTTTTCAAAGCAAAAAAAAAATGCATAAAAGAAGAGAAGATATTTGAGTTTGTAAATGTAGTGTAAAATTTATAAATTATTGCATTTTTCATGGTGAGAGCTTGAAAATAAAAATATTGTCTTTGAAATTTGCAACAAATGTACACTGGGACACATTTCTATAGGCGCAAGTGCAAATTTTACAAAAAAACTTTGTAGTTTTTCCAAAAAACAAAAATTATTGTTAAAATATTTCTTGCACATCTACTTCAAATACAACACTGGTCCTTTCAACTGCCAACTAACTGCCGTTAAAGGTCGCTTTACTTTGTCCCACTGTGTGTTACGAAATGTGAACAGTTCCATTGCACATTTGGTAGCAAAACGCTTCTATGCCTTTGTGAATATTTGTTTGCAGACAATGGGTGGAATGCATAAAAAGTAAGCATTTGCTCCTACTCTGTTTTTCAAGTATAATGAAGAGAGTTTATAAATTTTTTTACTTGACAAATCTAGTAGTAGCAAATGGTCACTTTTTATGCATTCCAGCCAATGAGTAGCAAATTAAGTCTATTCCAAATAATTGCACCAGTTTTAATGTCATTCTCATTAGAGATAGGTATTATCTACTTACTATTGTCAAAGTGATTGAGGTGTTGAGACGTACTTAGTTTTAAAGGAAAGCTTAATAGATAAATGCAAATTTTTATTAAATTGTTTTACTAAATCATTCCATTTCAGTTGTTTGGTGTCAAAATAGTTCTTTTCCATTTTAATTGAATTAATTTAAGTAAAACTACACGTACAGAACATATCAAGCATTCTGTGCTTGAATCAAATAAATAGGCTATCAGTTTACAATCAAGCGTAAATTTCTCAATTCAAGCATAATTTTGCTAGAATTTAGCATATTTAAAACACATGATATTAAAAAAAATACATTGCTTAAAACTCAAGAATATTTGTTTTACATTTGAGTCTAATATTTACTTGAAATGAGAAAAATTTGCTTGATTCAAGCATACAATTGGCTGAAAACTATAATAATTAGCTAGATTTGAGAAATTTATTTTCCTTGAATTGAGAACAATTTGCTTGATTCAAGTAAACAATTTGCTGAAAACTAAAATAATTTACTTAATTTGAGAAATTTATTTTGCTTCAATTGCGAACATTTTGCTTGATTCAGGTAAATAATTTACTGAAAACTAGAATAATAGGCTCGATTTGCACAAAGCAACAACACTTTCGCATGCTTTGTTGGCACACAGTGGCGACAGTGATCTTGTACGCAGATTTTGTTGTCTAGTGACTCTTTTATAACAACTTCAAAATTTTCATGATTGCTGTAATTCACTGAATTGTTCAAAGGCGACAACTCTGCGCTTGCTTAAATTAAGAAAATATTTTCTTGATTCAAGTCTTGTTCCAGTTTCTAGAATCAAGTATTTTATGCTTCTTTCAAGCTGTTATTTATTTTGCTCAATTTTGACACTAAATGCTCATTATAATTGTTTTTTCTTAATTTTAGTTTTCAATGCTTGATAAAATGAGACTAAATTTTGAATTTTCTCATATCAAGCAAAATATTTGCTTAATATAAAAATATTATTTCCCTGCGTGTTTTGTGTTTATTTTAATTTCCTTTATAATTTACGCTAATAAAACAGAATATTTTGATGATTTAAAAATAAACTGGTTAAATTTATGCGAACTTTAAAGTGCATCAGTTTTTCTCTATTTTCTAAAAAGTAACTAGGATGGAAAAGGCCTCGGTTTGCAACTAAACGACACATTTGTAGTTGCAAGTTCCGACAAAAAATAAACTGCATGTAGTTTTTTTTCATATTCCCTCTCTGGTAACCCCTTAAAAAAATGTTAATTCAATTAAGGACCTTGAAATTATTTTTGACATAAAGTTCACTTTTGTGGATCATATAAATTATGTTGTTCCTAAATCATATTCCTTGCTTGCTTTTGTTTCGATCGAATTTTCTGATCCGTATACTCTGGCTTGTCTTTATAATTCTTTTGTAAGGTCAAAGTTAGAGTATGCTTCTTTTATATGGAGTCCTTTCTATTTAATTCATTGCGCTCGATTGGAAAAGATGCAAAAATCATTTTCACGTTTTGTGCTTCCTTCTTTACACTTTGAAGAACCTTTACCTTCCTATGAAACGCGTTTTTTACTATTTGGCTTAAAAACTCTCGAAACAAGAAGAAAGATTCAGTCGTTATTATTTATTCACGATCCTTTATCAGGTCAAACTGACTGTGACCAATTATTACAATTTATTAATTTTAATATTCCTGCTAGAATGTTACGGCATTACGCGTTATTTCATTCTCAAACTAATAGAACTCTTTATGCACGTAATGAGCCTATAAATCGTGCCTTGTCATTGTATAATGAATTGTCTAGTGGAAATAACTTAGATTTTTATTTTTCGAAATTTTCATTTAAGAATTTGCTAAATAACTGTTTCGTATATAATTTTTTATTTCCAATAATAATGAATTTTTACTCTTTGTTAAATTTTTTTATTATTTTTTATAATAGTTTGTAAGATAATTTTAGGTTTTAAGTAGTCTGTAAGGATTATTTACAAAGACGTAAACAATGAATAAATAAATAAATAAATGTAGTAAAAAAAACAACGGCTAACGGGGTCATGATCGAGAGTTTACATGTAAAAAAATGTGTGCACGAAATACGCTGTGAGCTTAAATTTTCTACTTAAATTCAAAAGTACTCTTACGGGACGAGGGGAGTACTTTTCAAATTTCAAATTCATGGATTGTGTAATACAAATGTGCATTCAAGTTTTATAAAAAAATCTACTTATTTAGCAGCTGGGTACTTTTAAAATAAAGATTGAGTACTGCACGAAATTAGCTGTGAGCCACATTTATATACATAAATGTACAAGAAATTGTTAAATTTCAAAGTATAAGTTGTGACGTGGTTTTTCAAAGGCGGAGGTAAAACTCAGCCGCTCCAGGGTCCTGTGAAAAGGTCCACTAACTCTCACAAATTCTTTTGAAAATAAAAGACGCAGTGTTTTCAGTAATTTACAAAGTTACTTTATTAAATATGTTATCCTTATTATAACCTCTTAGTTATGCAGCTTGGGGTAGTCGCTAGTGGGCTTAGTAATCAGTTGGTAATCGCTTTAGTATTCGGTCATCAGTTGGTAATTGCTTTAGAAAACGGTAATCGATTGGTAATCGCTTCGGTAATCGGTAATCAGTTGGTAATTGCTTTGGTAATCGCTTTGGTAATCGGTGATCGGTTTTTAATTGCTCTAGTAATGAGTAATGGATTGGTAATCGCTTCGGTAATCGATAATGGGTTGGTAATCGCTTTAGTGATGAGTAATTGGTTGGTAATCGCTTCGGTAATCAGTTAGTAATCGGTTGGTAATCGCTTGGGTAATTCGTAGTCTGTTGGTAATAGTTTCGGTAATCGGTTGGCAATCGCTAAAAAGGAATGTTCTGTTATTTCTAATACGTCATAACAGAGTAGAGAGGTCAACTGTAGACGCCGTAGTGGCGTAGCAGAGAGTGCCTGCGACGCAGTCCCGGTGATAGGCCTTGTGGTCAACCGGGGTAGTGGCCAGTGTGACCAGAAGATTTTTGAAAAAATATACTTTTTGTTAAAAAAATATATGCTAAATAATCCACTTTCAATTTTTATATTCCACAAAAATATTCCACTTGCAACTTCAAAGATATATATCCAAATAAGTCTAAATATGCATATAAAAAAAAAACACAGAAGCAAGTTTAAAAACATTTATTTATTTGATTACTATCGCACTTAAATTTATTTTCTTCTCCTATAAAAAAATTATAAACATTGTTATGGTTTTTTGAATTTTAAGTAACGATATACAATATACAAAACTAAAATTCAGGCACATCTTTGGGGTCAATTCTTAAATTGTTGCTTGTATTATTATCATAGAAATTCGCATTTCTAAATTTTTTTTATTAAGCTTTTTGGTATTTGATAGGCATTACAACACTTTTTTTGAGCATGCAGCCATGTTTTTACATTCAACATATTATTTAAGAGTTTTTCTTGCATTCTATTTCGAATTTTCGTTTAAATAAGAAAGATTCATATAACTAAAAATGTTCTCAACCTCAGCATTGCTAAATGGTAAGCTAAGCGAGAAAAGCACAAATTTTGATAAATCTTCGGATTCCGAACTTTGATCAACAACTTTTTTTTCTGCTTTATTGTTTTGAATCCACATTTTAAAACAGTTAAAAGAAATAGCTATTGTTAGCAATAATAGTGGTATTCACGATGTGGTGCATTTGTGATAAATTTTTGCAAAATTTACAATACTTACAATTTATTGTGATCGAACCTTCAGTAAAGTACATATTGTATTTTTAAAATCAATTATATTAATTTTTATAAAATAAACTCACAGCGTAGCCTTTAGCTTGCTCCATGCTGAGAAGAAATGCTTGTACAATCAGCTGATCTAATACACAACTTGTATATTTTCCACAGGGTTGTATTTTGAAAACTGAATTTTGTTTTTGTTATATTAAAAATTTTACTACAAAATATCAAATTTTTCAAAAATACACAATACAAGGGAAAATACAACACATCGTGAATACCCCTAATGTTTTCTTGAGTAAATTACTTACTGCTGTAACATATTCCATAAAAAAATCTAACCAAACAAACATATAAGCAAATTTACTTTACTTATTAAGCTGCGTGAAGTTATTGCAATAAAATTGAATTGCAATAAAATTGATAACGAAGAAGTTAACCACAAAATGAATTCCTTATATTGCGTTTTACAAGGTGGTTCAGAGATAAACAAAAAAAATGTCGATAGCCAAAAAAAACCCATTTAGTAACAAAATAGACATTTTTTTATTGCAATTTTTGTGAATTTTGAAAAATATAATCATACGAAAAATATTCCCCTTTTTATGCTGCATATTTTTTTTATAAAAAAGTTAAAAGTTATAAGTTTAGCTTCCCGAAGCTAAAATATGCCAAAGTGGAATATAATATTCCACTCTGGTCACACTGGTAGTGACGTGACTTCATGAAACAACAAAATCTCTATAATAAGACACTCGCAGACGCTCTAGTGACGTGGCAGCGAGTGCCTGCGTCGCAGCCCCGTTGATAGACCTTGCGGTCAACCGAGGTAGTGACGTGGCTTTCAATAACAAAAAATAAATAAATAATAATAAAAAATAACTAGCTACACTTAAAAATAACCAAAAATTAACGTTCGCCACCCTCCCCGGACGATAGACCTGACGGTCAGCCGAGGCAGTAGCTACTAGGCTTGAGCTCACCTAAAAAGGAACGCTACCTTAGCTGGTTTTGTCGTGTCTATTTATATGCTTTCAGAAAGAACTACTTAGGAATTATATAAGTCGTCTGTTGTATGGCGTATGAAAAGAATGTTAAGCGGCTCTTTTTTCAAAACTGTGAGTCTTGTTGTTATGGCTGGTAATTTATGTAGGTCACGTTGTTGTTGTCAAAGTTGCCTACCCTATGCTGCATATATATGTAGCTATACATAATTTATCGTAAGCCTAATTGTAACGTCTTGTTACAAAGTTAAATTTACATATAAATTTAACTTATGTTTTAATATTTAAGTGGTTCACGTTTTGAAGGACTTTAACAAGGTTCCGATAACAGAGTTCTTGACGGATGTGAGTAATGGCTTCGCAGGAGTAGAGTATGTGGTCCACTGTTAAAAAATTTGAGTAGCAAATGTGGCATGTAGGAAGACTGTTGCGATCAAAGAGATGCGTGGGGGTTAATCTTATATGTTCAAGTCGAAAGCGAGTGTAAATGACTATGCGTCTTCTAGGAATTGTCAGCACTATTAAGTCGTTCATCGCAGTTTCTGGATATAATGTGTGAATTGTTAAAATTCTCCTGACTTGCACTCTCAACATTTCAATATGGCGTCATGACCCATATGATTGCAATATGGTTGTAAAGAGTTTGTCATAAAATGATTTTCAATTATCCTTGTGATTTGATTGACTTTACTGCTGACCATTGCCTTGCTTATTAGGCACACAAAGAAGGATTCTGCATATTAAATGGATCCGAGGTGTCTCTCAAGATTCCTCAACATATTTCTGCGGTCACGTCTTATTGAACATTAAGAGAAAAATGTTACTCATTTTGTCTGAAACATTAAGCTATTATATAATTTATTTCCTTAAACTTAAATGACACACTTTTTTACCTTTTTAATATAAAATATTAACGCACATAAAATACAACAAAAGAAATTAAACAGCTGTTTGCTATTAGTTTAAATTTCGCAACGTTTCTTCTCGACTTGTGTTCTTTTTCATCACAGACCAAATTTAAAACATTTGAACGTACTCAGTCAGAAATCAGTTCTCACGAAATCGGTATCAACGGATCGATACAACGTGACGGCACACATATCGGTAACTTTTCGATTTTTTACAGGAACGTGCTACAGTTTAGTGGAACGGTTTTCATTAAAAATATTTCTTTCATTGTCGTCTTATAAGCGAAGGTCAATGATAAATTAATGCAAAGTTTTTTACATGTTATTCTTTCTTCTGTCAAAATTGTGTTATAGACAGGGACCGTAACGGTTATGTTTTTCTTCAAAAAAGTCAACAAATAATCGTTATTTTTTGACAGATTTTATTTCCATAAAAACAAGTTAAAATTTTACTTTTATTTTTTATCAAAAATAAAAGTTAAAATTTTACTTTTATTTTCTTGATCAAAAATAAAAGTTTAAATTTTGCTTTTATTTTTTTGATCAAAAATAAAAGTTAAAGTTTGACATCTTTTTCGATCAAAAATACCAGTTAAAATTTAAATTTTATTTCTTCGATCAAGAATACAAGTTTAAATTTTACTTTTACTTGTTTTATCAAAAATAAAAGTTAAAATTTGACTTTCATTTTTTTGATCAAAAATAAAAGTTAAAGGTTGTCCCTTTTTTCGATCCAAAATATCAGTTAAAATTTTACTTTTATTTCTTCAATCAAGAATAAAAGTTTAAATTTGACTTTTACTTTTTTATCAAAAATAAAAGTTAAAATTTTACTTTTATTTTTTATCAAAAATAAAAGTTAAAATTTTACTTTTATTTTTTTGATCAAAAATAAAAGTTTAAATTTTACTTTTATTTTTTTGATCAAAAATAAAAGTTAAAGTATGACCACTTTTTCCATCAAAAATACCAGTTAAAATTTAACTTTTATTTCTTCGATCAAGAATACAAGCTTAAATTTGACTTTTACTTTTTTTATCAAAAATAAAAGTGAAAATTTTACTTTTATTTTTTTGATCAAAAATAAAAGTTAAAGGTTGTCTCTTTTTTTCGATCCAAAATATCAGATTAAATTTTACTTTTATTTCTTCAATCAAGAATAAAAGTTTAAATTTGACTTTTACTTTTTTATTAAAAATAAAAGTTTAAATTTGACTTTTACTTTTTTTATCAAAAATAAAAGTTTAAATTTTACTTTTATTTTTTTGATCAAAACCTTTACCTTTTGATCAAAACCTTTAAAAAATTAGACTTTTATTTTTTGATCAAAAATAAGAGTTAAAGTTTGACCTTTTTTCGTTCGAAAATACCAATTAAAATTTGACTTATATTTTCGATCAAGAATAAAAGTTTAAATTGGACTTTTATTTTTTTGTACAAAAATTACAGTTAAAATTGGACTTTTATTTGTTCGATCAAAAATAGGAGTTAAAATTGTACTTCCATTTTTCCGATAAAAAAAAATTTAAATTTTGCTACGCTATTTCTTATTGACTATAATAATGTTTTAAATTTTTAAAGCAATAGAGCTGATTTTTAATTCATTTACACCCACAAATATTGGTAACATTTTTGCTCAGAAAAAAAATTATTGCTTTCAATCGTCATATCGTTGCATTGCATCGCTTAGTTGCTTATCATTGCACATTCTGTTTTTCATTTACTTTGCAAACGACTGGAACAGCGACTGCAATCAGATGATATAGGAATTAAAATGTTACTTTTAGTTATGATCGAAAAAATAAAAGTTAAATTTTAGCTGTTATTTTTGATCGATAAATAAAAGTCAAATTTTAACTTTTTTATTTTATCAAAAAAATATAAGTCGAATTTTAACTAATATATTTGATCAAAAAAAATAAAAGTCAAATTTTAACTTTTATATTTGATCAAAAAAATTAAAGTCAAATTTTAACTTTTATTTTTGATCGAAATAAAATTGGTCAAAAAATAACGATTATTATTTAATAACTATTATGACTATTAATGATTATTATTTAAAAAAATCAGAAAAATTTAAATCATTAAAGATTATTACTCCTTAGCTAACAAGCCAGCATCATATTGCTATATTTAAGTATCGAATAGACTTATTCTTTCCATCTGACTTTTTGAATAGAAATTTCGAAAGTAAATGTAGTTTTCGGTACCTGGTTATAGATATTAAACATAAATTAAAATTCAGAAGAAATTTTAGTTATAGAAGTTTTAGCCACAGAAAGCCAACATTTGCTAACTTTATTTTAAAGTAAGATTATTTTATAAATAATTAACATAATAATTTTATTAAAAAGCAACTCAATACATATTTCAAAATTAAGGATAGTGTCTCGAATAATATGACCACTACTGTGAATACAAACGCTCTAGATCTTTTCAACATTAGTGTTTTAAGCATATGTGCTTTTCAAAATAGTACCAAATTAATTGTATCTGTTATAATTGAGAAGCGGCGGAACAGAACGGCACATGTTCATGGTGGTTGTTTTCACTGAATTTTAAGTAATTTCAATCTTACGCACTTCAAAAAACACTAGGTGTCATACTTTTTTGATAACAAATTGAAAGGTTTCCTTGCAAAGAAGCATAGGCATTTGGTTCTTTTCTCATTTCTGAACATTTTTAGAAAGTGGAATTGAGCCGTTTTGTGAAATTTCCTCAGAGTCTCTATAAGTCTTGTCGCCCTCTGCAGTATAATGGAGAGTGCGCTAGACTATCAACCCAGAGGTCGCTGGTTCGAATCCTTTGTTCTTACCTACTTTCTTTGTTCTTACCTACATTTAAGAATTATGGAAACTAAAAATCCACAGCTTAATTATGGAAAATGTGGAATTCAAGGACAGGAACAACTAAGGACTGGAAATGCTTGCCGAGGTTAAGGTATGACACTAGCCTCGGTTAAAAGTTCAAATAGTCTTTCATGGTTGTTTCGCCTAATCAATAATTCACGTATGGTTCCAATCAATTCCTCTAAATAAATCTATTTTCTTTCAGGTCAAAGACCAGACCTTGTTTGTATAGGGCATATGCTTTGGTTCTTTGATCTTTATAAGTAAAAAAAAAAAAACAAATTATTATTAACGCATTAAAGCTTTCCACTTTTTCGCGTATCAATTTTTCTACTACTATGCTTGGCATCCACACTCACACACATGCGTAGTTTTTCATCCTTTTCTTTTTTTGTTATTGTAAATGTCTTACTTAAGCCAAAGGTCCTTCAAAGGACTGACAACAAAATTAAATATCAACAAAATTATTTACATTGCATACTCTGCGGCTATATTTTATATAATTTCAAATTTTATTTTTTTAAGCCTTTGCTGATAGACAAAGCATGCTTTTTGTCTTTGATGCAAATTTTATGGTAAAAATAAATAAATAGAAAATTATAATTAAATCTTGAAAATATTCTCATTTAAATTTGGCAAATAAGGATATAAATTAACTGTACGTTACTACCTTGGCAAATATTTGCTCTATTTTAAGAACAACACCAAGAAATTTGTTTGAAAGAAAAAAACAGTTTTAATGTAAATCACTGTTGCTAAGCGCAAAAATTAATTAACTTCATTTAATTAAAATTCACTGTTTTACTGCTTATTTCAACAACAAGAGCAAGTTTTAAGAAGTTAAGCTGTATTAACTTAAATTATGTGCTTCTGTTACACATTTTAGCACCTACTTTTGGTATTAGGAAAATATAAAAGAAACCAAAAAAATAAACAAGTTGAAGCATTATGAAACTTCTTAGCACGCGTGCTTGTAAAAATTAAAAAAAAAGAAGCAATAACAATAAAAAATTGCTTTATTAATATCAACAAAATACACACTCACGCACACATGAGCACAATAACAACAGTAAAAAACGCTTTATAGCATGTGTTGCTACGTTTTTACTCACTTTGGTACAAAAAATCAAAGTTTTTCAATAAAAAATCTATATAGATCGAAAGCAACAGCGCGTTGTTGGGAATTTTCAATTTCGTATAAACACATTTAAAAAAAAAATAAAAAAAATTTTAAAAAATAACTGAAAGAAGCACTCGTATTTGTGTGTTTGAGTGTGTATGTAGGTGTGTCACATGTGCGCCTCTAGTCTGCGCAAACAAGGCAGGACCTCCTGTGGAGCAACTGGCAGCGAGGGAAAATAAACAAACAGGCAACCAAAGTAGCACACATATACTCTCACACATTTCCTGCCGCCTGTCCATAAGCTTGAAATTTTATTGAGTTTCAAATCAAATCGAAGTCGATAAGTTGAAAAATATTTTTTTAAGCCATCTGCATGAGGCATATTTTTTGTTCTAATTGAAATTGTTATTTTTATACTTCACTACTGTCGACAAGTCGTTGTTTTTCGAAGTGGAGTGGGGAGAGAATTTCTGTATAAGAAATTTTTGTTATATGTAATTAAAATTAAATATTTTACTGTCACTGTTTTTTGCTCTAGGAAATTAAGGAGGTGACTTCTCTTATAATTAATCGATTTTCAATGTGAGGTTGTCGCAACCTAAATATTGCCATATCTTGCCTTAAGCTCGTGAAGCCAAGTAATGAGCCAAAATAATTTCACAATATCCTTTACTATGAATAAACCTGTTAAAACACCTGTCTAAACTGCACTCTCGTGCAATAAAGCTGTCTTAAGCACTATCTGAAGCTGACTTTTGTTAATGGTGCTATGATTTAGCTTTCCTTTAAATAGTTTAAAAATAATTATTGGCTCGCCATGCTCCTTTAAATGTTAATTATGTTGCTAAAAAGTTTTAAAGAGTAGTATTGATTATTGTTCCGAAACAACAAATTCAAAACTGCTCTTTTATCTCTAAGGACACTCTAATAAATATATACTTTAAGCCAGAAAAATTTCCGTTGACGCTATCTAAACTCTTTCTAAAAATCAATACGAATCATAGATGAAGCGTCGGGGTACCACTATTCAATGATATTCAAAGTGTAAAACATTAGTCGCAATGAACCAAAACCTAATAATGAACCCAATAAAACCGCCTTATTTTGTTTATCGAAATCGCAAGCCAATGACAAGCAAAACACGAGAAGCAATAGAATATTGTACAGAAAAAACTTGGCTTGCTTTTTCAATATACAAAATTATGCAGTAAGTTTTGTAGATAATAAATCGTGATCTATTCTTTGAATTTTTAACGATTTCAATTATGAGCAATTTAGATCAAGTAAGTTTTGAAGAAGGCAACAACAATAACAACAACTTTGTATAGAGTCAATCACTAGCCGCTAGAAAGACTGTTACGGAAGGAGCTAAAATTCCATAGTAGTCGTGAGTGTTTAAGCTGTGACCAAGATATTTTTTAAGTCTTATATGCTTTGACACTTGTTCGAATAAACTCGTCTGAAGTATATAATGCTTAAGCAAAGGAATTTTTATTTTTAGTTCAAGCCTAAAACTCTGTCAGGGTTTTTGTCTGTTCTAATCGCCTCTTCCTTTTCAGTATTCTTTTTTTCACTATATTAATTTATTTATATAGTACCTTTTCGAATAGAAAAGTACGTTTTTGCCACCAGAAAATTTGTGCCAACGTTTGTGAAATGCTTCTTCAATCGTTCATCGGACTAAATCATTCTCAAAATTCAACTCTTTTTTGGCTAAAATGAGTTCACAAAAGTGCTAAAATAGGATAGGAACAAATGTTTCAAACAAAAAATTTTTTAAGCTTGTTGGCTGGTTTTCAGAGCTGTAAAAAGTGCATTTATATTCAGAATTTAAAGTATAACTGAATAACAATAACAGAATACATTTAATGAATGCAAAATTTATTCAATTACAATATAAGAATCCATTCAATGAATGCAAAATTTATTTATTCACAACTAAATTTTTTTAAATCTCATTCAACTTTGAAGAATTGATTAGTTACACTGTGCGCTTTTTTGTACCTTTTTCCTCTTTATTTGATAATTTAAATGTTTTTTAATTAATTTTGGCATAAGGAATCGCGTGTTGACATTTTTTTTACCACTTTACCGAATATTTTAGAACAAAATTTTTTTTAGATATATCAAAAATTACTCAAGACATGCCATCATTTTCATGTTGATAACTCTTGAACCATTAAGATTTCATTTTGGTTTCTTGGGCAAAGTTCTTTCTATAATTCTGGCAAACAACTTTGGTGAATAAATAAATATGTGAAAATCGCTTCCAGTGGGTTTTATCGAGTGATTCTTACACAAAGTCAAACGAAAAAATTCGAACAACATTGCGTATGAGTAACATTTTTTGCTTTGAAGCGCTGAAAGCGGGCAAGATGTATGTGGCTTATTAACGGTTTAAAAACAATTTCAAATGATATTTCGTTACATATTTGTTCAACAAAGTTGTTGGCAAGTATAATAGAAAGAAATTTGCTGAAGAAGCCAACATGAAAATCCAAATGATTCAAGAGTTCTCAACATGCAAATGAGTGCATATCTGGAGTAATTAAAAAAAAATTTGCACTAAAGTCTTCGGTAAAGTGGCAAAACGGATGTTTCCACGAGATTTCTCGTATTCAAATTAAGTGAAAAACGTTGAAATCATTAAATACAGATTTTCGTGCTGCACAGTGTTAATTATTTCGATTATTCATTTTCGTTATTCACAATATTGAATCAATTTTTTATTCATATGAAAGCTTTGTTAATTTTTTATTCATTAATAATCTTTTTGTTATTATTCATTATTCATTTTTCTCCCAGAAAGATAGCAGATTGACAGTAAATCAAAAAAATAGGATTACGTCAGGCATTTGACTCTTTTAGGAGTTATTGTACAAAACCTGCAGAAGGTTTGTAGATAGGTAGTATGTGTGTTCAGAAGAAATGTTGATGAGAAAAAATAATAGGAGCTGCTCATACCTGACCCCCTTCTAAGAGTCAATCCGGGGGAGATATTTACTATTTTCGTAATTTTTCCTTATTTTGTGTGATTTTTAGTGGAAGCAGATAAAGGGTTATGCTTTAAAAAATATTAGGAGTTGTTTGACTCCTCTAAGCGATAATTTGGGGATATACACACTATTTTCGAAATTTCCGAAATTACATTTTTGTATTGAGACCTCCAAAAGGGTGGCAGCTGAAGGGGTATGTATGTCCAGGGAAATATTAGGGTAAGAAAATAATTGGAGCAACTAATACAAGACCTCTTTCAAGGGTCAATGTGGTGAAGATATAGTAACTATTTTCGTAATTTTTTTTTATTTTGTATGTTCTTAAAGGAGTACTCCCAAAAAGGTGGCAGATGGAGCTTTCAGAAAAAATATTAAGCGGGAAAATAATAGGGCCAGCTTATACATGACCTCCCCTCTAGGGTTGAATCTGGGCAAGATATTTACTAATTTCGACATTTTTCTTCATTTCTTTATGGGGACCCCAGAATAGTGGCAAATAGAGCGTATATGTTTTGAGAAAAAATTGTTGAGGATGAAAAGGTAGTAGGACCAATTTATATATTTTATCCCTAGTGGATTATTACAATACATCTATTGTAAGTGTTTGCTAGTTTAGTTCTCATAATTTCATTCATAAGCTTTCATGATAACATTTTAAACAACTTTTAATGTAGCAATGTAAATGTCACATGTAGCAAATAAAATATGTAAAATATACTTGTTTGTGTTTTTTTTAACCCTCCGATGGGTGAGTCATCCGTTGCCCTTATATGCAGTACAAGGTCCCCAGGGACCTATTTGTATTTGTATGGAATTTTGTACGAAAAAAAATTTTTTTTTTTCAATTTCTGTTTTTTTGTTTTGTTATTATTATTTATTAATTATAAACTTTAAATGAATTCCAGAACTTTTTTTTTAGAACAACATTTTTTTTTAGATATATCAAAAATTACTCAAGATATGCCATCATTTTTATGTTGATAACTCTTGAACCATTAGGATTTCGTTTTGGTTTCTTGGGCAAAGTTCTTTCTATAATTCTGGCCAACAACTTTGCTGATGTAAAAATCGCTGGGTTTTATCGAGTGATTCTTACAAAAATTCAAACGAAAAAATTCGAACAACATTGCGTATGAGTAACATTTTTTGCTTTGGAGCGCTGAAAGCGGGCAAGATGTATGTGGCTTATTAACGGTTTAAGAACAATTTCAAATGATTTTTCGTTACATATTTGTTCAACAAAGTTGTTGGCAAGTATAATAGAAAGAAATTTGCTGAAAAAACCAAAATGAAAATCCACATGATTCAAGAGTTCTCAACATGCAAATGAGTGCATATCTGGAGTAATTAAAAAAACTATGAATTTTTTGGAGTTTTATATGAAAAAAGCTTAAATAACTATTGCTGAGTAGATTGCCTCTCGTCCAAAATATTTTCTGTACAGGTTTTGCTTGCATCGATGCATGAGTGTAGAGTGCTCTGCACAAACTAGATTGTTGCAGGAATTGCAATAGGACCTAGTTTTCCGCTGCCGTCCGTACTCAGAACGACGTAGGCGACATGAAGGTCTGTTTTCTCTAGGTGCAAATGGCGGTTCAGCTGCTTCTGCTTCTGTAGATCTTGATAATATCTAAAAGGAACAAAAAGGAAAAAGAACAAAAATATGTAGTTATTCTGCTTTTGAACATAAGAATTGATTTTTCTCACCTTTACATCAAATGCTTCCATTGCGTTCCGTATCCTTGGATATGCGGTTATGCGGTTGTTGAGCGCTCGTTCCACTATGTTTGGTACTGCCAATTGTTTTGTCAGCATCATCAGGAAAGACCGTCGTCTGTCACTTCTTCGAATTGGCTGCATTTCATTATATAAAATAAATGCTGCTATTGTAGCAACGTCCACCATATTATAAAACATGGCCAGTGGCCAGCGGTTTGTTGAGCTCTTGCATGTATACGTGCCAAGCATCTGGTCCATTGTATCAACGCCTGATTTGTTGGCGTTGTAGTCCAAAATAGCAAACGGTTTCTAATTCTTAGATTGCATGTCCACACCGCAAGTATAATGTTGTGTGGACAGCAAAATGACCGCTTTATTCTTCTTGGGCACATGTGAACACAGCGCTACATCGCCTTCGTTGAAGCCGAACAATGTGCTGTTGACAGGACGTATACAATTTTTTTGGAACTCCTGTGGCACAAATGTCTTATTCGAGCGCACTGTTCCAACAAATGCAGTTTTCTTCCTGATCAAAATACGCACAAATTCCAAAGTGGAGAAGAAATTGTCAGCATAAATTGTACTGCCTGCATCCAAATAACTCTGCGCAAGTTGAAGTACAACATTCTGCCCTTGATTGACCTCTCGTGTTTGGTCAAGCAATTTACCAGAGTAAATTATTCCTTTGACTGGATAAAATGATTTCGAGTCGCACAACCACCATACCCTTATACCATACTTGGCAGGCTTCGACGGAATGTATTGTGTGAAGCGGGTGCGGCCTCTGTATGGGAATAACTGCTCATCAACGGTCAGTGCATCATGCGGAGTGTAAGCTGCTGCCAAGTTAGACTGTAACATTTGCCAAACATCATCAATAGCCGCAGTTTTGTTTCTGGTTAGTCGCTGCTTTCGCGTATTTCCATTGTCGATCTAAGACATTGTAGCATACATCTGAAGCAATCATACGATAATGCAGCTTTGTACATTTGACTGTGCGTTGTGCCCCATAGCTCTGAAGCAGGTTCACTATTCGATTTGGTCAGTCCAGCATCTATATATTAATACGCAAACAAAAAGTTTGTGTTCATTTTTTTTCTATGTTACCTTCAACATATTCACATAATACTTATATCGATGGATAGGTATTTTCGAGTAGATTTGCACAATAAAATTTTTATTCATATATGTTGTCATTAAGACAGGTAAAACTGAGCAAATGTAAAACGCTTTTTTTACCAATGGGACAATAAGAAACTACAAAGTGACAAAGCTCTGTTGAACATCGCTGCTGTAGCTTACAAAAGCAAGAGTAAAATGCGGGAGTGACGCAAACACTTAAAAAGAGCTGAGTAGCATTATTGTTGTTGTTGTTGTTGCTTTCTCTTAATTATTCTCAGCGTTAAAAAAAACAGTTAAACTGCTGCTTGATTCATATAACACTTGACGCCAAGCCATTGATCATGGCAGAATAATGAGGTAGGGTAAGTAGCTTTGACAAGACCTATCGTTAATGTCAAAATCGTAAAATATAGTGTTGCCATATCACAAATTAAAATCCAATGAAAAATCCATACTTTGTCTTGGCGTTTCTGATGAAATCCTTTACTAGCAGTACTTCAAAACGGGGAAGTACAGGTTTTTTGTTTTAGGCAAGCTTGAAGCAGCATTATTCTGCGAAATATTTTTGTATGTTATAATCCAGCTTGAGCCTTCCATTTCAAATTTATTCTTGGTCTTATAAGCGTGTATTTGTGTTTTTCATAGAGAATTTTGTGTAAAGTTACATATATTTTAATAACTTTTAAAATTATAAAAATGGCAAAAAGAAGTTATGCAATTTGTCGGACAACGGCACTTTGGAATGAATTCAAAGAAAGTCTTAGTGAGGATTTCGTTAGAGATGGTCATAACAAAAACATATTCAATCGAGCGCAGTTAGAAATTCAAGATATATTGATTATACATAATACAGCATGTACTTTGATCGGTTTGCCTGTACCAACAGCATTACCAGAGCATGATGACACAGATCTTTTTGATCCTTTAGAGGGAGATTTTCTTTTTAATGAAATTTATAGAAGTGCTAATAATGAACAGTGTGATGTTATTGATCGTATCATACGTGAAGTTCAGTATAACGATACAAGGTCAAATGTATTTTGTTTGACAGCCCATGGTTGCGGTAAAACTTTTACTCAAACTGCTATCATTCATAAATTTAGCAACATTTAGTAGGTAATGAATCTAACATATTAAATGAGACTTATGGGGACATCAATGAAAATCTTTTATCGGAGCGAATGTTGAAGTCTGTTGTATTAGCACCTACTAACGAAGATTGGAATCTAATAAACAACTATGTGCTCAATCGTATTGTTGGTGATAAAAAAATTTATCACAGTTACGATAAAATTACCTGTGATAATGAAGCTGAGGCAAGCAATTATCCAGTGGAATTTTTGAATTCATTGTCTGTTAGTGGCTTGCCACCACATAAATTAGAACTTAAAGTAAATGGCATTGTTTTTTTAATAAGGAATTTGAATACGAAGGAAGCATTGGTAAACGGCACTAGAATGCGCGTAAAAGCATTACATAATAATGCTATCGATTGGGAAGTATTGACAGGAATCGCTCACAGCAAGCGAATTTCGATTCCTCGCATACATTTAAATTTTTCTGGAACAATGAAGCCATATGATTTCCAGAGGACGCAATTTCCAGTGATCAATGCATTCGCAATGACAATTTAGAAAGCACAGGGACAAACTTTCAACAAAGTAGGAATTTTGTTACGACGACCTGTTTTTTCGCATGGTCAACTGTATGTTGTCACGAGTCGAGTTAGATCGTTTGACAGACTGAGCTTTTATGTTTCTGATATTGATGGACTAGGACATTTGGCTACCGATGAAAGGGTGTTTACAAAAAATATAGTTTATACTGAAATTTTAAATCATTAATTTATTTATTTAATATGGAATTATCTTTTATCTTGATTTATTTGTAATACTTTTATACCATTTATTTACTTTTACTTACTTATTTACTTTACTTTTAATTTATTTATTTACTTTAAATGATTATTATATTTTGAAAAAATTTTTGTTATTGACGCATATGTGCTTCCTTTTTTGTCCTTTACCACTATTTTCCTCATAGCGTCAAGGTAAGCATTAAAAATTTCCATGCAAACTAATAACAATTCATTATGTGAAAAACAACTTGAGTTTCGTTACCTTACAGAAATGGATGGCCGAATTTCGGCCACAGGCGATACTAGTACAAAATAATAGCCAAAAAGGCATCGAACTCCTTCAAAGCGATTGTTTTCCATTCTTTTGTGTTCGTTGGATTTGCCAAATTCCATGCAGCTGTCGCTTCACGGCTTTTTCGATTTGTTTCGCGTATTATGATGTACGCCATGTCTTCGATGAATATCAAGCGGAAAATGGTAAAGGGATCATGTGTGATTCCTACTGGTCCCGGTTTCCTCCTTGTGAAGTCGACCACGTTATGAGCACGAGTGCTGGATGTCGGTGGTGCATTTTTACTCCATTTGGTGCTATTTTTGGAAATGAAGTAATTGTCACTTGTTTGCGGAGCATCAGTTTCTTCCTCTTCATCATCGTTGTCATCACTAATATCTTCATTGATCTCTACATCTGCTTCACTTTCGGCATCAGAATCATCAACATGAAAATTTGGTTGATATGTCAAGTCATCTTCCGCACCTTCAAGATCAAATGCTGGAACATCAACTTCATCCTTTTCACTCATGAAGTCTGCAAATCTTCCTTCCACTGCGTTTCTTTCTTCCTCACTCATTTGCTGGTAGCGTGTACTACGACGTACCACCATTTCAGCAATATCTACATTTCTATCTGCCATTGTATTTTCTTTATGAAATTCAGTATAAAACTTAGCACACGATATTTTCTGCTCACTGTGTAAACTTTGTATGATTCGGTTTATGAAACTAAAGCCGCTTTTATACTCTTTTTCTACGTTTACCTGTGTTCAACCATAAAGCAGGCAATAAATTAAAAAGGAATGGACCGTTTATTATATTTTTAAGCAAATGCACAATAAAAATAGTCCAAAAGGTACCTTAAATTGGAAGAATACACTTGTGATGTGTTAAAACAATAAAATAATTCAAAATTCAAAAAGGGTTGAATTTCCCCAGACATGTTTTCAAGGAAAGGCCAACAATAATCTAGAAAGTTGCTAAAATTCAAAGAACACGTTTGTGATATGTTCAAATAATAAAACAATTAAAACCAAGCCAAAATAAATTGCATTTACTAACAATTCCTTGCAATTTCAGTACAAGGTCCCTATTTGAAAGGGACCTTTTCACCCTTTCCCGTACTAAACACCTTTAAACCCTTATAAATTCTAAACTATTGGTCGGATCGCCTTGATTTTTTTTCAAACGATTCTGCATAAAATTTCCTTGGAATATATATAAGGGTTGGGTATATCTTCCATGGACCATCAAGGAGTAATTTCAGTTTGAAAATGAAAAATGTCCCTAGGCGCCTTCGCACCCATCGGAGGGTTAAATATGTTATTTAAAAAAAAAATTTTATTCAAAAAGTTACTCATCAAATTATGACATCTATGAAAATGCGAAACACCTTTGGTTCAGACGCTCATCTATTCTTTTTTCTATAGCTGGTTTCTGGCCTTAGACTTTTTCTAGAAACCCTGTTTCAGGTTTTTCTATCTTCTATTTTTGAAATTTTTAGAGCATTGTTTTTAGTACTTTTTCCCTTACAATTTATTTATTAACTCGTTTAAAAGCCTGTCCTACGACAGGTCCTCCGCACACTTCCTTTTTGGAGCCATTTGCCGAAAACACTCTTTCTTTTCTCTTTTTAAAGCTTGATTTCTTATTCAATTGATTTTTGAAAAATACAACTGCACCACTTTAAATAACACTTTACGTAATGAAGCAGTGTTAAAAAGGTAGTGAGATCAAAAACGTACTATTGTAAAAATCTAATATTGTCACTGATAAGTATCAAATAAATTTTCTGTGCATACTTTCAGTCTGAACATTTTTGAAAACAGTATGTCTTGTAAAAGTACTTTAATGTCAAAAAATATTGACAGTTTGAGAAAGACTGTGTGCGGAGCAGCATGCTTGCCTTTTATGTATTTAGATGTACATTAGGGCGGGTTGATTTTCTTATTTGTTAATCGTATAGCAAAAACATAAACTACATAAAATTCTAAGAAAATTCTCCGAAGAAACCATGTATCTAAAATAAAATCCTAATCCGCGCCTCTCGACTTGAAAATTTATATGCCCTCTTTTCTTCACTCAAAATTTTTTCACATTAAAAAAATAATTACCCAAGTAAAAAAGTTTGTATATAATTTTATATTTAATTTTTTTATGAGGAACATAGATAAACAATTCTTATTTTATAATGCAAATAAAAACAAACAAAAGAAGTGTTTTCACTCAAACAATATTTCAGTAATTTTTCAGTAATTTTTTTACCATAAACAAATTTTGTGTCATTAAAACAAATGAGGTCTTTAATGCATACAAAGAAGCAATTAAAGAATACAAAGAAAACTTTACTTATTGGTTATATGTTAATATAATATAAAGTCTTTTTTACTCTCCATTCTAGGTACTTTGGCATGACTTTCTATAGTTACTACCATTTGATCTATATTTCTATAGATCAAATAAACTGGATTAGAGGTCATGTTTTTTTCCTGTTTTAAGAAGTATGTTTTGCATATTTTATTACAAAAAAAAATATTTTTTTAATTATTCTTTGTTTTTTTGCAAAACGCAGTTTAGGTAAAACGTGTTCTAATTATTTTTCATATAGAACGCAAATAAGAGGAGATGCAAATTGGGGTTCAACTGCTTTTTTGATAATTAAATATTTTAATTAGCCTCAAAACAAAACCTGTATTGCATAAACTATAATATAATAAAACATAATATATTTAAAAAAAAAAAAAATTTTAGCAAAAGAAGAGGAAAAAAAATTTCAAGTCGAGAGGCGCGGATTAGGGTTTAATTTTAGACCTATGGTTTCTTCGGAGAATTTTCTTAGAATTTCATGTAGATAACGTTTTTGCTATACGATTTTTCATTTTTTTTTTATCCATACAAATCAACCCGCCCTAATGTGCATACTTTCAGGCTGAACAGTTTGAGAGATATTGGGCACGGAGCAGCGTGCCCAATATCTCTTATATATATTATCCAATATATATGAGAGATAGTGAGATAGTGAGAGTGCCCAATATCTCTCTTTTATATATTAAGGCTGTGCGCGAATTGATCTAAATGCGACCTAAACTAAATAGTGTCGATAATGCAGTGCTTCCTAATTTGGAAAGCATTTAGGTAGCTCGAGAATTTCCTAAATTACTTAGGAAGCACTGCCTTATCGACCCAATTTAGTTAAATTCGCACACATTTAAACAAAACTTTTCTATAAAAGTCCTATTCACTAAAAAAATTAAAAAATTATGAAATATCATCTGTTATTCCTATTAAAAGGCACGAAATTTTTAAACAAGCTTTGACTTTTATTCTTCAAACACGACTGGTCTATAAAATTTGCTTATACTTGTATCTATGTCAGCATATGTTCTTTGTAGTATAGGTTTTTTTTTATTTTAACTCTCTTTTACTCTGTTGAATCCTCTTTCACTTGATTCCTTTGTTTTTCAGCTCAGTTTTTATGTAATTTTTTTCGCTTTGATTTGAAAGAGCATGATTTAATTGTTTTTTCTTTCAAGATCAACCCTTGTCACATGGTCTGGTTACATTTATCCTAAGGCTAATTTCCTTTGCTGTGTCACAACTTTTCCTGCTCTTAAGCGTGTTTTATTTCCTAGATACATGTCTTTGTCAGCTGTTCGGTTTTGTTTTAGCTAACCTTTTAACAATTTTTACCTTTCTCCCAACTTGTTTCCCTTTCTCACTTGCCCTCTTTGAGCTTTTTTCTAATGGACTTTTTTTTCAATTGAAACATGGCTTGAAGCAGTGGTCTGGTTGTTGTCTTTTTTTATAGTGTTATAAATCCACTTTGCTGCGTTTGAAGGCCGCTTTAATGAGCTGTATTTTTAATCTTGTTGTTTTGTTTTGTTTTACATTTCCTTAGTTTTTCCTTTACATGCTTTTATTTGCTGTTTTTCTTTTCTTTTTTCATGATGTGCTCTTAATTTAGTTTTTATGTGCATTCTGTTTTTATATATTTTTTTTTTATTTTGCCTTATAGTGTCAGTATAGCGCTAGTTAATGTCGTTTAGTAAAACAAACAAAACCCAACACTGTTTAAAGCCATAAATTTTCCAACAGGTTTTTATGAGTTTTTATTTTAAATGTTGTTGCGAAAACTTTCCCTTATTTGAAAAAGATTTAAAAATTGTCAGTAGTTCAAGGAATGTGTCGAGAAATGCGGTAAGCAAAATGTTGGCCTTACCAACTTAAAATTCAAGTTAGCCATGTTAACTGGTAGGCGTTACTGACGTTATAGTGTTTGTTGTTGTTCACTGACATGGTTCAATACTACGATAAATGCCAAGTTTTATGAGTTAAACGTTTCGTTTTCAGTTAACACAGTGGCGGCTCTGCGGTGGGGTGCATAATTTGGTTTCATTTCCATTTCACACAAAATGTGTTAAAATATATTCAAGCACTTGCTATGGCAAATAGAGGTATCGTTATTAAATTCGTATAAAGTTTAAAAGTAAAATTGGCTCATTAGTAATGATTGCCAAGCAAATATAAAAAAATAATAATAAAAAAGTGCACATGACGCAATTATAACCAATGAGGAAATCATAACATATAGTAAATACCTCAAATGGTCACACTTAGCCTTAATTGGTCTGTGAAAAAAACTCTGTTGGCTTTTTATAAGCATAACATCAGTTTCATAAAGAAAAAACTGTAACAAAACGAACAATGTTTAATATTTATTAATTCCTCATTAACAGATTTGACATTTTGCTTTTATTTTTCCACTTTACTGTTTAGTTCCGTCTGAGTGCATTGAAGTGAGGCACAGTGGTTTTTTTTTTCTATTGGCCATGTTGGTGGTTTTGTAATCTATACAAAAATTAATATGCGAGCATTTCATAAAATTAACAAGCCGGTATTTCCGCTCAGGCGTGTTAAGTGGTTTGTCACACACACTTGTTTTGTTTATAGGCTTTGTATGAAAAAATAGTAGACATTCGAAATATGGATACATTTCAATGACTTTTATGCTTAAAAAAGAAAAAAATTAACTAACTTTTTTTTTAAATAAATTAACTTTTATTGTCACTGTTTTCTCATATCTGTGTCGATAAGCGATAACAGCTTAAATCTGATTTCAAAGTTTCTAGAAATCTTGCTTCGAAGTTTTCAATCGCCATATGAGTTACATATATGAAAGGGTCTTTTGTTTTTGTATCATATCTTTGGCTAGGGTCATGCCAGAAGCCCCAGATTTTGTGTGTTTCTAAAGATGTATGCGTGGAACACATCTACATCAAGAACTCAGCTCTGTCTTAAGTCGACTTAAGCGATTATTGCTTGTAAACAAAGATATTAATATAAATAAATAAGCATAACGAATAAATCGTTAACTTAAATAGTTTTATTATTGCATCGATATTTAAGAAAAGTAAAACATTAAGCTTGGCATGGTCGGTCGCATGTTTGTTGCTTTATTTGTCCAATTACATAATCGATGCGCTGGTATCGCCAACTTCCGCAAAATGTACTCATACATCCATTGAGTTCAAGAAAGCTACTAATGAAACGCAATTACATTGCATGAGTTTGAGTCTTCAGCCACGGTAAGCGGCCTTAAAAAATATTTAACTATCAAAATCTGCACTTCCTTGAACCTTACAAGTATTTATTGTATTTGTCGTGAGTTGCTCTAATGCAAAAAATCATAAACTTTTCTCATTTCTACTAAACTTGCATTTATTAGAAATGTTAATGGTAATGGTATTGGTAAAGGTAATGGCTATGGTTATGGCTATGGTTATGGATATTTTTATTTTAATTTTTATTTTTATTCTTATTCTTATTTTTATTTTTATTTTTATTTTTATTTTTATTTTTATTTTTATTTTTATTTTTATTTTTATTTTTATTTTTATTTTTATTTTTATTTTTATTTTTATTTTTATTTTTATTTTTATTTTTATTTTTATTTTTATTTTTATTTTTATTTTTATTTTTATTTTTATTTTTATTTTTATTTTTATTTTTATTTTTATTTTTATTTTTATTTTTATTTTTATTTTTATTTTTATTTTTATTTTTATTTTTATTTTTATTTTTATTTTTATTATTATTTTTATTTTTATTTTTATTTTTATTTTTAATTTTATTTTTATTTTTTTATTTTTTTTTTATTTTTTTTTTATTTTATGGTTATGGTTATGATTTTGATTATGGTTATGGTTATGGTTATGGTTATGGTTATGGTTATGGTTATGGTTATGGTTATGGTTATGGTTATGGTTATGGTTATGGTTATGGTTATGGTTATGGTTATGGTTATGGTTATGGTTATGGTTATGATTATGGTTATGGTTATGGTTGTGGTTATGGTAATGGTTAAGGTTATGGTTATGGTTATGGTTATGGTTATGGTTATGGTTATGGTTATGGTTATGGTTATGGTTATGGTTATGGCTATGGTTATGGTTATGGTTATGGTTATGGTCATGGTTATTGTTATGGTTATGGTTATGGTTATGGTTATGGTTATGGTTATGGTTATGGTTATGGTTATGGTTATGGTTGTGGTTATGGTAATGGTTAAGGTTATGGTTATGGTTATGGTTATGGTTATGGTTATGGTTATGGTTATGGCTATGGTTATGGTAATGGTAATGGTAATGGTAATGGTTATGGTTTTGGATTTGGTTTTGGTTATGGTTATGGTTATGGTAATTGTTATAGTTATGGTTATGGTTATGATTATGATTATAAATATGTTTATGGTTATAACTATGGTTATGGTTATAGTTATGGTTATGGTTATGGTTATGGTAATTGTTATGGTTATGGTTATGGTTATGGTTATGGTTATGTTTATGTTTATGTTTATGGTTATAGTTATAGTTATAGTTATGGTTATGGTTACTGTTATATTATTGGTTATGTTTATGATTACGGTCATGTTTATGGTTATGGTTATGATAGTGGTTATAGTTATGTGTTTGGTCATGGTGGTGGTTATGGGTATGGTCATGGTGGTCGTTATGGTTATGGTTTTTATTATGGTTATGGTAATTGTAATGGCAATGGCAATGGTAATGATGGTGGGAATGTTAATGGTTATGGTAATTGTAATTGCAATGGTAATTGTTATGTTAATTGTTATGGTTATGGGAATGGAAATAGAATCATTATGGAAGTGGTTATGGGAATGATTGTGGAAATTCAAATGGTTGTTAAATAAAATTTTTACATATGGGCATTTCCAAACTGGCGTTACGGAAGATTTGTACGATGAAATTTAATAAAAATAGATTGAAAAAGTCGAATTTTTAAAAAGTTTTTTATATTTGCGTTTTAATTAAGTAGCACTTTATTTAGTAAAAAAAAAATGACAAGAATTAACCCTGACAATTTAAAGATATAAGCAAAAATATGAGCTGGCGTTACGTTACAAAAAAAAGAAGAGATTTTTTACTTGGAGTTAGATTTGCAAATTTTTCTGAATTGGACAAGAATTTTTGTATTTAACTTTTTTAGAAGGGTTTGAAATAATAAAAGTTCATTTTCCAAGCTTTAAAATTTAAAAATCTATTTTGGTTTTTGTTATTGGGCTTCTTTATCTGGCGTTACGTTACTTAAATTTTTACTGTATTTAAATTTTGTAATAAAGTAATTAGATAATTGAGCAATAATATAATTCAGTAATTAAAAAACAAATTTAATGTATTGTCTTTTCCTTGTCTAAACAATTTTTTCATTATCTCTAGCCAATGCCTTCCATTTTTACTAAAACAAGAAAGTTTACTAAACATTTACGAAAAATAAAAACTACATTTGTGAAACAGTGCAAACGATTTGATCATCATGGTAAATGAATTTATGCATAAATTGCTTAAATTAATAAAACTAAAATGTTTTTTTTAGATAATATCATAAAATAAAAAGTGTTTAATAAGTTTTTTTGGTCACGGTAGACTTTTCTGTACAAATGCCCATATATGCAAATTGTTTTTTTTTTTTCTTAAGTTTTAAATGATCTTTTCTGAAGTTTATTTGATCTCTGTAAATGGATCTTCTCGTAATTTCAATTGATATTAGAAAATTTAAGTTTATCTTTTCAGAATTACAATTGACCTTTAATTTCAATTGACCTTTTTTGAATTTCAATTGATCATTTCCGATTTCTTATGCTAAATTTCATTTATTCTGTTTTAAATTTTATTTGATGTTTAATGAATTTCAATCGATCCTTACTGAATTTCAACTGAAATTTCTTTTTTGAATATCAAATCGAATTTCTGGATTTCAAATGTTCTTTTTTAAATTTTAAATCAACTTTTCTGAATTACAATTAATCTATTTTGTATTTTACTTGATCTTTAATGAATTCCATTTGGTCTTTTCTGAATTTGAAATGAAAATTCTAAAAATGAATTAAACTTTTCTAAACATCAAATTGATTTTTTTGAATTTTAAATGTTTTTTTTTTTAATTTTCAATGGTCTTTTCTGAATTTCAATTGATCTGTCTTGAATTTTATTTGGTCTTTTCTTCAATCGAATTTCAATCGATCCTCACTGAATTTCGACTGAAATTTCTTTTCAGAATATCAAATTGAATTTTTGGATTTCAAATGTTTTTTTTAAATTCAAATCAGTTTTTCTGAATCTCAGTTGATATATTTTGAATTTTTTTTTGATGCTTAATGAATTTCACTTGTTTTTTTTTTTAATTTCAAATGAAATTTCTGAATATTAATTAAACTTTTCTAAATATCAAATTAATTTTTTGAATTTTAAATGTTCTTTTAGGAATTTTCAATGATCTTTTCTGAATTTCAATTGATCTATTTTGAGTTGTATTTGGTCTTTTCTGAATTTCGGTAGATATTTTCTGAATTTCCATTGATATTTTTTAGTTTCTATAGATTATTTTGGAATTACAGAGGATCTATTCTGAATTTTCATTGATTTATTTTAAATTTTATTTAATCTTTACTAAATTTCTCGTTATATTTTTTGAATTCAATTGGTCTTTTGTGGTTTTAAACTGTTGTAATTTAAATAATATTTATAAAAATTGTTGCCATTATTTCAAACAGAGATAAACAAAGTCTTAGAAAAAATATACGGAACAAATTTCAAAACCCTTGCAATGCAATTATAGTCGGTGAGATTTTTATGAGAAAAATCAATTAAGTCAAGTAAGGTTCAAAATATAGGTTTTTTTATGCGTTTCATTTTATTTTATTTTCTCAAACATTTTTATTTTTATAAGAAAATAAGCTAAAAATTACTATTTTACTATTTGATATTTTTGTGTTTATTGGTAATAAATTGTTTGAGTAATTTCATTTAATAAAGCAATTCGCTCAAATTTCATCAGATGATTGTGTAAAAAAAACACAAACGATTGAAAGGATCATAGCAAAGTTTTTTAGAAATAATATGCTATGTGCAAGACCTAGTCCCAAAGCAAAACACTTAAAATGGTTAGAAATGGTATCATCAATTAAAAAGCAAAAACAAAGCATATCTAAGCTCTAACGTTTTAAGTCTTAAACAAGGCTGACATTTATGCCGAAGGCTACAAAAGACGCCAAGGCAAGTCGTTACTAAAAGCTGGCACTCTTAACATATAGAATCAAAATGGTACGTCACGTTGCATATTTGCTGTTGCTGTTGTCGTTGTTGTTGTTGTTGTTGTTTTTGTTGTTGTTGTAGTTGCCAATGTCCATATTTGTTTATTTCTTATGCTCTAGGCGCCATTTATTGTCGATGACTTTTAAAATTTTGGCCTGAAAATAAACATTAAAAAAAGAGAGAAAAAAAATTATACAAAAATTATTCATGCCATAATAAAATATAAACAAGTACGGGTAGAAACATCAGAAGAAGCTAACATAAAAGAAAAGCCAGCAATCAAGCCTCAGGTAATTGAACCGTGCCTAACCTTGACTTAAGCATTGCACGTTTTTCCACTTGGCTAAACTCTTGTGGCTATGTTGTTGTTGTTGGTATTTTTTTTTTTGTTGCTATTTTGCTGGTATCTGGCCAACTTAGCTTAAAAGACTTGAAAAAATATGTTGAACTTGAAATTATTAAAGATGATGGAACATTTTTGTGGCTATCGCTTAAAATAAATAATATAAATTGTATAATTAACTAAGCGGAAATGATGCAAACTTTTGAAATAGCTTCTATTTTCATAGATGTACTTACTGTAAATATTATGTTTTTAGTTAATTTTTTTTTTTAGAAAAAACTTAAGAAAAAAGTAAGTAATTTTAAAAGCAATTATTTGCACAAAAATAATTGTTTTAAAATAATAATCTTATAATTTAATTCTTAGCATATAATTTTTTATTTTAGTTTTTTATTTTTAAATTTTAATATTAAATTCAGACTTTTGAATTCAGAGCTTAAATTTTTTGTTTTAAATTGTAGTTTTAAATATTTCTGTTAATTTATTTTTAATATGAGCATTTCAACCAAAAGGTCTGCAGCTACTGAAAAATTAAATGTTGCTGAAAATTATTTTGTTTAAATTTATATTTAAACTGAATTTATATTTAAAATGTACTGAGAGCTGATCTCAATTTTAATTTTGAAAAATGCCAGCAAACATGATGAATGGCAACAAAAGTTGAAAAATGGTGACAAAAGTTGATCAATTTTAACGAAAGTTGGAATTTTATAAATATGATAAATACTCGTATAATACAAAGTTTCATTCAATACATATTTTTCAGTTTCAGATTGTTATGGTCGTAAGTAACACTTGTACTTAATATATTGTTAGTATTCGTACTTCTTTTAAGTGAAAAATCTGTGACGAAACGCATATCACGTAACGTATCCCATTATGGTTTGTATAAAAATAATTAAAAAAGATTTTTCTACGAAACAATTATGAATATATAGCAAAAGCCTTCCAGCATAAATTAAAATAACTTTCATAAGAAAACTCATATATTGATTCAGATAAAAATCATTTTTATTTTTTTGTTACGTAACGCGTCCATGTTTGTTTGCTCATATCCTTGGACAGTACTTTGAATCGCTTTCACCTTTAACACTAAATATAGTACTACTTACTACTAAAGTGCTATCCAAAAATTAAAACGTGACAAAAAATACAAATTTTTCTTTGCTGTTTTTATTTTTAACAACATAAAAGGCGTACGAACGTAACGTGTGTGACCATGGAAATGCCCAAATTTAATTAACAATTTTAATTTTTTTTATGATGAAGATTTACATTTTTAATTTTGAACTTATTTTTACTTTTTCACTGCTATTTTTTTATTTCTTAATATAACTCATATTTTGTTAATATCGACTAAGTTTTACCTGAGCAATAAAAGGCTTATCAGCTGGTAATTAAATAAATTTTATTTTTCCAGGCAGTCGAAATTACGGCTTTAAGATCAAATAGGTACAAAAAAGGTATATAATTTTGTTAAAACGAAATCTACGCTATCAAGTGGTCAATGTAAAATATTAACTGTTAAATGTTAAATTTGAAATGTTAAATGTTAAATTTTAAATGTTAAATGTTAAATGTTAAACGTTAAATGCTAAACGCTAAATGCTAAATGCTAAATGTTAAATGTAAAATAATAATTGTTAAATGTTAAATTTGAAACGTTAAATGTTAAGGTTAAATTTTAAATGTTAAATGTTAAATTTTAAATGTTAAATGTTAAATGTTAAATGTTAAATGTTAAATGTTAAATGTTAAATGTTAAATGTTAAATGTTAAATGTTAAATGTTAAATGTTAAATGTTAAATGTTAAATGTTAAATGTTAAATGTTAAATGTTAAATGTTAAATGTTAAATGTTAAATATTAAATATTAAATATTAAATATTAAATATTAAATATTAAATATTAAATATTAAATATTAAATATTAAATATTAAATATTAAATATTAAATATTAAATATTAAATATTAAATATTAAATATTAAATATTAAATATTAAATATTAAATATTAAATATTAAATATTAAATATTAAATATTAAATATTAAATATTAAATATTAAATATTAAATATTAAATATTAAATATTAAATATTAAATATTAAATATTAAATATTAAATATTAAATATTAAATATTAAATATTAAATATTAAATATTAAATATTAAATATTAAATATTAAATATTAAATATTAAATATTAAATATTAAATATTAAATATTAAATATTAAATATTAAATATTAAATATTAAATATTAAATATTAAATATTAAATATTAAATATTAAATATTAAATATTAAATATTAAATATTAAATATTAAATATTAAATATTAAATATTAAATATTAAATATTAAATATTAAATATTAAATATTAAATATTAAATATTAAATATTAAATATTAAATATTAAATATTAAATATTAAATATTAAATATTAAATATTAAATATTAAATATTAAATATTAAATATTAAATATTAAATATTAAATATTAAATATTAAATATTAAATATTAAATATTAAATATTAAATATTAAATATTAAATATTAAATATTAAATATTAAATATTAAATATTAAATATTAAATATTAAATATTAAATATTAAATATTAAATATTAAATATTAAATATTAAATATTAAATATTAAATATTAAATATTAAATATTAAATATTAAATATTAAATATTAAATATTAAATATTAAATATTAAATATTAAATATTAAATATTAAATATTAAATATTAAATATTAAATATTAAATATTAAATATTAAATATTAAATATTAAATATTAAATATTAAATATTAAATATTAAATATTAAATATTAAATATTAAATATTAAATATTAAATATTAAATATTAAATATTAAATATTAAATATTAAATATTAAATATTAAATATTAAATATTAAATATTAAATATTAAATATTAAATATTAAATATTAAATATTAAATATTAAATATTAAATATTAAATATTAAATATTAAATATTAAATATTAAATATTAAATATTAAATATTAAATATTAAATATTAAATATTAAATATTAAATATTAAATATTAAATATTAAATATTAAATATTAAATATTAAATATTTAATATTTAATATTTAATATTTAATATTTAACATTTAACATTTAACATTTAACATTTAACATTTAACATTTAACATTTAACATTTAACATTTAACATTTAACATTTAACATTTAACATTTAACATTTAACATTTAACATTTAACATTTAACATTTAACATTTAACATTTAACATTTAACATTTAACATTTAACATTTAACATTTAAAATTTAACATTTAACATTTAAAATTTAACCTTAACATTTAACGTTTCAAATTTAACATTTAACAATTATTATTTTACATTTAACATTTAGCATTTAGCATTTAGCGTTTAGCATTTAACGTTTAACATTTAACATTTAACATTTAAAATTTAACATTTAACATTTCAAATTTAACATTTAACAGTTAATATTTTACATTGACCACTTGATAGCGTAGATTTCGTTTTAACAAAATTATATACCTTTTTTGTACCTATTTGATATTAATTATTAAATATTAAATTAAATTAAATGAAATATTAAATATTAAATATTAAATATTAAATATTAAATATTAAATATTAAATATTAAATATTAAATATTAAATATTAAATATTAAATATTAAATATTAAATATTAAATATTAAATATTAAATATTAAATATTAAATATTAAATATTAAATATTAAATATTAAATATTAAATATTAAATATTAAATATTAAATATTAAATATTAAATATTAAATATTAAATATTAAATATTAAATATTAAATATTAAATATTAAATATTAAATATTAAATATTAAATATTAAATATTAAATATTAAATATTAAATATTAAATATTAAATATTAAATATTAAATATTAAATATTAAATATTAAATATTAAATATTAAATATTAAATATTAAATATTAAATATTAAATATTAAATATTAAATATTAAATATTAAATATTAAATATTAAATATTAAATATTAAATATTAAATATTAAATATTAAATATTAAATATTAAATATTAAATATTAAATATTAAATATTAAATATTAAATATTAAATATTAAATATTAAATATTAAATATTAAATATTAAATATTAAATATTAAATATTAAATATTAAATATTAAATATTAAATATTAAATATTAAATATTAAATATTAAATATTAAATATTAAATATTAAATATTAAATATTAAATATTAAATATTAAATATTAAATATTAAATATTAAATATTAAATATTAAATATTAAATATTAAATATTAAATATTAAATATTAAATATTAAATATTAAATATTAAATATTAAATATTAAATATTAAATATTAAATATTAAATATTAAATATTAAATATTAAATATTAAATATTAAATATTAAATATTAAATATTAAATATTAAATATTAAATATTAAATATTAAATATTAAATATTAAATATTAAATATTAAATATTAAATATTAAATATTAAATATTAAATATTAAATATTAAATATTAAATATTAAATATTAAATATTAAATATTAAATATTAAATATTAAATATTAAATATTAAATATTAAATATTAAATATTAAATATTAAATATTAAATATTAAATATTAAATATTAAATATTAAATATTAAATATTAAATATTAAATATTAAATATTAAATATTAAATATTAAATATTAAATATTAAATATTAAATATTAAATATTAAATATTAAATATTAAATATTAAATATTAAATATTAAATATTAAATATTAAATATTAAATATTAAATATTAAATATTAAATATTAAATATTAAATATTAAATATTAAATATTAAATATTAAATATTAAATATTAAATATTAAATATTAAATATTAAATATTAAATATTAAATATTAAATATTAAATATTAAATATTAAATATTAAATATTAAATATTAAATATTAAATATTAAATATTAAATATTAAATATTAAATATTAAATATTAAATATTAAATATTAAATATTAAATATTAAATATTAAATATTAAATATTAAATATTAAATATTAAATATTAAATATTAAATATTAAATATTAAATATTAAATATTAAATATTAAATATTAAATATTAAATATTAAATATTAAATATTAAATATTAAATATTAAATATTAAATATTAAATATTAAATATTAAATATTAAATATTAAATATTAAATATTAAATATTAAATATTAAATATTAAATATTAAATATTAAATATTAAATATTAAATATTAAATATTAAATATTAAATATTAAATATTAAATATTAAATATTAAATATTAAATATTAAATATTAAATATTAAATATTAAATATTAAATATTAAATATTAAATATTAAATATTAAATATTAAATATTAAATATTAAATATTAAATATTAAATATTAAATATTAAATATTAAATATTAAATATTAAATATTAAATATTAAATATTAAATATTAAATATTAAATATTAAATATTAAATATTAAATATTAAATATTAAATATTAAATATTAAATATTAAATATTAAATATTAAATATTAAATATTAAATATTAAATATTAAATATTAAATATTAAATATTAAATATTAAATATTAAATATTAAATATTAAATATTAAATATTAAATATTAAATATTAAATATTAAATATTAAATATTAAATATTAAATATTAAATATTAAATATTAAATGGTAAATGTTTAATGTTAAATGTTAAATACTAAATGTTTAATGTTAAATGTTTAATGTTTAATGTTTAATGTTTAATGTTTAATGTTTAATGTTTAATATTTAATGTTTAATGCTTAATGTTAAATGTTAAATGTTAAATGTTAAATGTTTAATGCTAAATGTTAAATGTTAAATGCTAAGTGTTAAATATTAAATATTAAATGTTGAATTTTAAATTTTAAATGTTAAATGTTTAATGTTAAATGCAAAATGTAAAATGATAAATAATTAATTAATTAATAAAAAATATTAAATGTAAAATTTTAAATGTAAATGTTCAATTTTAAATGTTAAATGTTTAATGTTTAAAGTTAAATGCTAAATGTTAAATGTTTACTGTAAAATGTAAAATGTTAAAGAATAAATGTTTAATATTATATTTGAAATGTAAACTTTTTTGTTTACATTTAAATTAAAATTTTAAATTTTAAATTGACATTGTTCTATGTCAATTTGGAAAATTTTACATTTCAAATATAATATTTAACATTTATTATTTATCATTTTACAGTAAATATTTAACATTAAGTATTTAGCATTAAACATATAACATTTGAAATTTAACATTTACATTTAACATTTAATATTATTTATTTATTTAAAATTTAAAATTTAAAATTTAAAATTTTATATTTAAATTTTAAAATTTAAAATTTAAAATTTAAAATTTAAAATTTAAAATTTAAAATTTAAATTTTAAAATTAAATATTAAACATTAAACATTAAACATTAAACATTTAACATTAACATTTCACATTTCAAATTCAACAGTTAACATTTTACATTTAATACTTGATAGCTTAGATTTCGTTTTTAAAATTAAATTTTAAATTTTAAATTTTAAATTTTAAATTTTAAATTTTAAATTTTAAATTTTAAATTTTAAATTTTAAATTTTAAATTTTAAATTTTAAATTTTAAATTTTAAATTTTAAATTTTAAATTTTAAATTTTAAATTTTACATTAACATTAAGATTTCAAAAACTTCTTAAATTTAAAATTTAAGTTAAAATTTAAAAAATTTTACATTTGAAGCATAACATTTATTATTTAACATTTTACATTTAACAGTTAACATTTAAGATTTAAAATTTGATATTTAACATTCAAAATTTAAAATTTAAAATTTAAAATTTATTTAAATGTAAACAAAAAATTTTACATTTCAAATATATTTAACATTTATTATTTAACATTTTACATTTTACAGTAAGCATTTAACATTAAGCATTTAGCATTAAGCATTTAGCATTAAACATTTAACATTTGAAATTTAACATTTACATTTAACATTTAATATTTTTTATTAATTTAAAATTTAAAATTTAAAATTTGAAATTTAACATTTAACATTTAACATTTAACATTAACTTTAACATTAACATTAACATTAACATTAACATTAACATTAACATTAACATTAACATTAACATTAACATTAACATTAACATAAACATAAACATAAACATAAACATAAACATTAACATTAACATTAACATTAACATTTAACATTTCAAATGCAACAGTTAACATTTCAAATTCAACAGTTAACATTTTACATTTAATACTTGATAGCTTAGATTCCTTTTAAAAAAAAAATACATATTTAAAATTTTAAATGTCTTATTTTTATTGTTGGAAATGCTTAGCGGTAAATGATGTTAATTAATTGAATTCAATTTGGAACTAAACATTTTTTATTTTTGTATGCAAATTAAGAAGATGGAGTTGTAAGTTTAACAAATTTGCTGATTTTGTAAAGCAAAATATATTCGGTTTGGGAAAAAAATAATAACTTTCAAATTTCTCTGAATTTGTGTGACCCCTTAGTGCAAAACATATAAATATGTTTGTCTTGGTTTTGCAGTTAGCGACCGCTTAAACTGATCAAAAAGATAAATAGTAATGAAAACAAGATTTGTAGTTTAATATTTTTCAATCACTTTGTGAATTAATTTTTTTTTTTATACAAGATTATTTTTATGATAAACAACGACTTCATGTAAGCTACCCGTTTCCTCCAATAAATGTGTATTGCAAATTTTGTTGTTGTTTGTGTGTGTTTGTCGTGTGTTGTGAACGTTGTATTGAGATGATTTACAGACTTTTCCGCTGCTACAAATGCGATCAAATACCGTTTCACAAAAACAACAACCACATAAAATCAACGAGAACAACAACAATTGTAAGCTCACAAAATCCAAAGTGCAATTTCACCATGTTGATGTTGTTGTTGTTGTTATTGTGCCAAAGATTATAGATTGCCATTTAAACTGAGCTAGAAAAACCGGCTGAACTCGTTAAAAGCGGCTTGCTGCAGCTTTAGTGGCAGCAACAGCAAGAGCTGAAAAAACGGCAAACAACAACAACAACAACATTAACATCACTAGCACCCATCCAGTTCATTCGCAGAGAACTGACCACATTTCGTTGCTGGTTGCTTGTTGCAGCTTTCGCATTTAATAAACTTGAACTTGCTACGCAGCGACAGACAGACAGACAGACGACTTTGATGGATTACTTTAGTTTTGCGTACTTCGACCGATAGCGATGTCGACCTCAGCGTTTGTGCCAGTATTCGTTGAGCATGCGCGGCTTTATTTTACTGCGTAACATTATCCAGCAGATACACGCAGATTCAACAACCAATAGCTGCATGCAAAATTTTTATATTTGAAACAATGCTCTGCACTAGAGAGCAACATATTTTAGTTTGAAAGTGTGTAATTTTTAATCTTTCATTTACATCACAGCGTCTGCTGATTATCTAGTTCACGCCAATTTATTTCAAAACTATGCATATTTTATGCCGTTTTTTAGGAACTAGAAATCGTGTTCCTACAAACATGAGAAAACAATTTTAAGGCAGTTATATGATTTTTTTTCGTTTTAAATGACAATCTTAAAACTATAATTGCTAGTTCAACATCATCTCTAATCAATTTATTATCTTTTGCTCTATTTTCAGTGTGTAAATTTCATCTATGTCCTGTTAACGTGCCGAATTTTTACAAAAAGTAAGTTTTTTTCATTATTTTGTTCTTTGAAAAAGTAATACTACACTCCATATAAATAAATAAAGCTATTAATCATTTACATTAGCTTCGCAAAAAACCCTCTAAAAATGTTTGAACAATTTTTTCAATCATTTGTCAGCAATTCAATTAAAATTCTTTTTATTTTCGCTTCTTTGCTACACAGCTGTTAAACGTCAAATGCAACGAGCGTGTGTTCAAAGCTTACAACAAAAATGCATAGAAAACAACAAACACGAAATTGTTTGCCAACAGCAATTTGCTGTCAATGCTGTGTTTGGAAGAACTTTTTATATAGTTATGTATGTATTACATAAAAATGATTACTTTTCTACGTGAACGATACCGTAGGAGTCAAAAAATTTACAAAAAAATTCTTAAAAATTCGATAAAGTCCATTATTGAGCTCAGCTTTTATTATTTTTTGTCGTTAAATCCTTAAATCGTGATATCAATTAAAGTGGCCTTCCAAATATACCTTTTGATATAATGACCCTTAACACAAAATGTTTTTTTTTTAGTATTTTAATATGTTGAATAAAAAATAAAGCCAGTATATTTATAGCACAACGAGAACTTAAGGTCTTCATTTAAACGCTTCACAGTTCTTGACTTATAATTCTGTGCTACATATAAGTCCACACCAACTTTGGTTTCAAATCTTGCATTTTCAAATTACTAAAATATGGTTTTAATACAGCTTTGGTTTAAAATTTAGTACAAGCCTGGATTAAAATATTACAAAAAAAAAATACAAACATCGCGAAATTTGAACCTACGACATTCAGTTTGTAAGTTCACTAGTCCAACCACTGGGCTATTGCGCTATGCGTAATAGAAGCAATAAAAAAATCATATGAATTGTCTAAATTGAGTCTGAGCGTTGCCAGGCTAACTTTTTTAAGGGTTCAAATTAAAATTCAGTATCGAAATGTACTAGAATATAGTACAAATTGTAATAAAAATTAAAAGTAATACAGAATTGTTCTCAAATTTAAACCAAAAACCAAAAAAGAACCCAAAGCAGCAACTTTTGTTTAAGTCAATTGTGATATTCGAGTTATTATCGATATGGATGCTGTTTAAAAAATGTTCTGCAGCTCTCTTTGACCTTTATATTAGTCATAATTAATGATGCAGAGAAATATAAAAAAGGCCAAACAGTTGGGTGCAAAAGCTTAAACAACTTCACGCCCTTTTGCATAAAATAAAAATAAACTTCTTCGTATCGATGAGAAGTCTTGCAAGACGTTAGCTTATGATAATATAATCATTATCTGCTGTTCATGCAAAAAGGGCGTAAAGGCTCTCACGCCCTTTTTTCATCCAATGCATCAATTATAATATTACAAAGTTTACCTGAAAAATAAAAAAAAGGCAATTCGAACTAGTATTATCTTCCTAACTAAGAAATACATTTTTGTTTATGTTAAGAAGCGCTGCATTTTTGGAGTATTAAATGTAGGCAAATATAACGGATAGGGAATTCAATCCCGGGATCCCGGATTTCGGGATCCCGGCCAATTCAAGCCTCTTTAAGTCCTGGGATTGTCTTTTCGAGATCCCGGGATTTTTAAATAAAAAAATTTTTATTACAAATATTCATGTAAATGCAAACATTTCATTTTAAGTAGATATGAATATAGAATTAGAAAAACCTTTTTTGAGGCTGAAAAAGATTGTTAGGACGATGACTGTAAATCACTGGAGCAAAGACTTGGCAAAGTCTTAGAAGAATTGCAACATCGGGAAATAAGCTATGTATTTCAAAATCTTCAGATATTCTGACTTAGGAAATAATTTTATTTTGTAGTGAAGGCAGTCGTGATCGAAACTTACAAATTGCTTACGATTACCGTACAACTATTTCTACAACTAGCATAGAATCAAAATGGTGCTTCTCATCAGCGGGTTTTATTTGTAAGAATATCCAAACAGAACTCTCCAATAAAAAATAAAACGCGTTGATCAGCTTAATGATTACTTTAAGAAATAATTAAAACAAAAAATTTAATTTTGAAAAGTCTTTTCCAACCTTAATTTGCCTTAAACACAAAAAAGTTGTGAAGACGATGCACAAAAAAAATGTAAAATTTATATAGTAATACCTTAAACTGTTCTGTATTTTATTTTTTTGTATTTTTTGTTCTTTAACCCTTTCAGTTTCTAGGCTAAACTAAGAACAAAATAATTTTTTAATGTAATATTCCTATTATTTAGGTCCTTCAAAGACGAAAAAACATAACTTTGATTTTAACCTGCGCTACTTACGTTTTGCAAGCTTGTACAAAGAAAAAATTATTTTGCTCCTGTTCAGCACAAAGTCTTTTTTTTAATCCCTTAAAGGTTTTTCAACCCTTTTAGATCTTTGTTTCTTAAACCCTCTTAATATTCTTATCATTAAGGCCAAAAAAGATAAAAAAACATAAATTGGATTTTCATCCGGTTCATCTTTTCTTATAAAACAGGCCGAAAAAAAATTTTTTGCTTTTCTTCGGCACAAAATTGAAAATCCCCGGTGTTACTCGGGGGAAAAAACGTAAAATTTTGATGTTTAGGTTTTATTCGTTCAGAAGAAATGCCAGAAAAAATAAGCTTTTGACGTAAATTTTTAATTTTTTATTATTTTAATTTTTTTATTTTAGGGAAAATGCAACAAAACCAACTTGACCAAAAGGTTATGAAGTTAAAAATCTCTTTCAGTTGCAAAAGTTACGGTTCTAAAATTAAAAATGAAGAAATTTTTATTCGTTTAGAAGATTTGATTTAGATTATTAAATGCCAGAAAAAAGTTAGTTTTTGCAGTAAAGTATATTGAATTAAATTTAGCTTGTGTGGGCGAAGCCACGCCAAGTTTCCAATGCCCGTGCCAGTTTTCCAGTAGACATGCCTGACCAATTAGTAACTCCATACTGAATTTCATTGTTATATGATATTTATTTCCAAAACTATACGATATCAAAAATTTGGCTTGTATGGGTGGAGCCACACCCCCTTGTTCAATGACTGTCTCAGTTTTCTAGTAGAAGGATATCACCCATTAGTAATTCCATACTGAAGTTCATTGTTATACGACATTTAGTTCCAAAGCTATCCGATATCAAAAATTTAAAGTGTATGGGCGGAGCCACACCCCCTTTTCCAAAACACTCTCAGTTTTCGAGTAGAAGGATATCACCAAGTGGCAACTCCATACGGAATTTCATTATTATACCGCATTTAGTTCCAAAGCTATTCGATATCATAACTTTGAATTGTATGGGCGGTGACACACCCCTTTGGCCTATACTTGCTCAATTTTGCCAGTCGAAAGACACGACTAAATAGTACGTTCTCACCGAGTTTCATTAATGTGTGACTTATAGCTTGAAAGTTATGCTGAAAATTTGGGCTGCTGAAAAAGTGCCACGCCCTACGTCCAACGCCCACAAAGTTTTACCAGTAGAAAGGCAAGTGAAAATTAAGGTCGAATATCGAATTCCGTTGCTGTGCGACCTATAATTCCAAAGCTATTCGATATAGAAGATTTGTTTTGTATGGGAGGTGCCACGCCCCCTGAGTTTTCCCTGAGTTTTTCCGAAATAGTTATTCCGCTATTCAGGATGAACACAAATCCAACAAATAATAGATCATTAAAATCGGTCCAGCCGTTCATGAATTATAAATGGTGTAACAAACCCGACTTTGTTTTATATGTATATATAGATATGTATCTTTCTAAATTTATTTTTATCATGTTGGTTCACCTTTTTTTTTCATAAAACCAACCAATTTGATTTAAACAAAAGCTTTGCAAAATAAATACATATAAAAATGACTTTCTAATGTATCTAAAATATTGGGCAAATCCACTGAAAGGGTTAAAATAATACAATTTGCTAGTCATTATTATAATTTTATAAGTTTTGTGTGTTTATTAGTAATGAGGGTATTCACAATTGTGTGGTATAGTTGTGTTGTATTTTTTTTTTTGCCATAGTCAAAAATCACAAATATGAGCACCCTTTAAAATGGAATTTGTGGTTGCGAACCTATCACAATAGCTTTTTGTTACTATGCAAATAAATTAGCTATCTAATTTGATATATTCTATTAATATATGACATAAAAAAGTTTAACTTGCATTTTGAGCTTCTTGCAATTTTTGTAATTCAAAAATAACTGGCCACCGATCAGTTGTCCATGGAATCTTAAAAACCACATTCGTTAAACATATCATTGGGCTACTTACAATAACCACACTTTTGGTTTTTAGAGATTACATGAAACAGCAAAAAATATAAAAACCGCTCGTTAAAATGTGGTATCAATACCACCGGGTTTTATAACTTTACTGAAAACAGCGCAATTGTGAATACCCTTAATGTGTTTTGTTTTGGTTTTGTTATGAATTTATTTATATTTTGTAGTTTCAAGTAATATATAACAAAAAATTGTATTAAAAACGTTTTAAATTATTTACTTCTTAAAATTTTCAATCCCAAACTAATCCCGGAATCGCGAGATTGAGATTTTCAATCCCGATAATCCTGGGATCGAGAAAAGCTTCCGGGACTGGACTCCTTAATAACGGACCAACACATCGCCTTTTCGTATTATTTTTTGAGTGTAGATTCTGTAGAAGATTAAGCGACCAATGCCACGTGACCCTGCCTGTACATAAACATTGCAGAAAAAGATTTTAGCTTACAAGCCGTTTTTGGCCATAGCTGGCTTAAATACATTTATAAAATGTACTAGTATATATTTTTGGTATTTCTTTTGTATATAATGGCAAAAGCTGTAATAATTCACAGTGATAGAATGACACTTTATAAATGGTACTTAAAAGGCAAAAGCACATATAATTCCGCTTTGATTAAGCAGAAGTTTTGCCTATTAGCTTATCAAAGTGAGTGAACTGCAGAAGCTACAGAAGACTACTGAAGAGTTGATATAGCTATCAACAAAACAGCTGTTTAGTCAGCTTGACGGTTTTTACTGTTAAGAACTTGTTGTTGTAGCAGCCTATTGCTTCATGAACTTATCTAACATAAAGCTCATATATAATTCTAAGAACATGAAATTTTTTTTTAAATTTTAAATTTAAATACAAAAAATTTTATCTAAAATGTTTACAATAGATTTTATATAAAATCACTTTGTTCCATAATTGGTCTAGTTTAAGAGAACATAAAAGTATTTTGTTAATTTTTTTTTTTTTTGTAACAAAAGCTGATACTTAACAATTATAGTGCAAAAAACTATTCAAAAGTTTTGAAATTTACAGTATGACAAATATGTGTTCATACAAAACTTTTATCTTTTGGCACTGTATCTTTTGGAAACAGTAACGTTATAAAAATGTGCATAACAAAATATTCGTTTGAATTTCAGTTACATACAAAATTACATTAAAATTGTTTAAGTCGCGACAGTAAAAATTTATTCGGTATGGTTGATATACGCTCCTTAATTATAAATAAATACAAATGTGGTTTAAGTTGTGGAGTAATCTTCTGCGATTTGTCACATTTAGGAGTGGAGAGAAATTACGTATATTATACGATTAAGCAGTGTTTCTGTATACTGGCTCCATACAAGACCGTAGGAAAAGTGGAAGAAAACGGAACGTTTGTACCGCGAATGTGATTAAAATAGTGAGAGAATGAATTCGATGAAATTGTGACCGTTCAGCACGAAAGGCGGCCACAAATATAGGAATAAACAGAGAATCTTTAAGGCTCCTTTTGCGTTGCAACCTCAATATGAAAGCCTTAAAAAAAAGAAAATGCATGGCCTTACTTACGCAACCCTGGACAAGCGATTGCAAAGAACGAAACTTATCCTTTCTGGGCACGGTGGTGATGATATCGTTTTTTCCGACGAAAAAATTTTCATTCTGGAGGCACCGCACCTACCAAAACTCCTCATCCATTATGGTCTGGGGTGCGATACCCAGAAAAGGGCAATTGCCGCTAGTCTTCATTGACAAAGGTGTAAAAATAAACACTCAGTATTACCTAGAAAAAGTCTAGCAAAAAAAATTGAAGCCTAGCATGGAGGCCCAGCTATGGAACCGAATATTATTATATTATAAGATTATACTATAAGATGGCGCACCTGCCCACTCCACTAAAATGGTTCAAGACAAATGGTTCAAGTGAGCAAAACAACAGATTTTATACCTAAAGATGAATGGCCTCCAAGCTCACCAGACTGCAATCTCTTGGACTTTTGCATATGGGGATATATGGTGCAACGACTTAAAGAATATAAATACTATAGCTTAAAGGATTTTAAAGCTGCTATTATTGATGTATGGAACAAAATACCGACGGAAGTATTGCGTGCGTAACAATTTTGAATGTAGACTTCGGTGGGTTGTGGCTAATAATGGGCAGGCCATTAAGTAGTTGTCGTATAAATCAAATATTCAAAGTTTATTTAATATTAGTGCATTCATTTCTTAAAATAAAACTAAGCTTTATTGAAAAAAACCTACTTTGTTTTTGTATCAACACATATTTGTCACACTGTAAATAAAATACACAAAACGTGAGTACAAAAAGCGTACCTGGAGCTCTGAGCTTTTGGAAAAACTATGATATGCAGTACTAAACCATTTTGGAAGGTTTTCAATTTTGAGCGGTGAAGTAAAACAGTCGAAAAATAATTTTTGGAAGCTGTGAGGTGCAAAGCTTGTAGTACAGTTTTAAACAACTTTAACGAAGCTTTTAAAAAATCATTCAGTGGTTTCTTAAAAAAAGCCTTTAAAACAATAAAGTCGCCAATATTGAAAATTTTCCATTTTTATTGCCTCAAAAATTTAACAAAAATTATAAACGCATTTCTCCAGAAGCCACATTGCCCGCCACTACTTGAGAGAGAATTTTTTTATTTACGTAAAATTTTAAATATTTCAACAACAAAACTTTGCTTGTTTTCCCAGAATGTTTGTGAAGCACTGAAAGTGTTTTGTTTGAATAAAAAGAGAAAGAAAAAAAAAACTGAAAAGTCGAAGTAGTGCGCAGCACATCGCTGTCATGTTGTGCACAGAACAACCAACAACACAAGCACACAGAGCAACCAACTTTTATTTTTTGAAGCAACTTTTATGTGTTGCTTAAATCAACAACAATAACAAAAACAGCAACAACATCGTCAACATCAACTGTTACTTGTACTGCTGCAATAAGTATAGCAACGAAAACATAGAACAAACAAGCGCTACATGAAAAACGCATTTGATGCTGGTTCGAGGCATCCGCATATCATCTAAGAAAAAACGCGCGACCCACTCTCCTTCTTCCCGCGATTTTAATATCCTTGCCAGCACCAGTGTCTAGCTAAAAACTCGCGAAAAATGCACGTTTGTTTGTTTATGCCGGAAGTTACATTCGAGTCTATTGAAAAGTTTATCCCATTATCCTTTATATCCTTGTTTATGTAAAGTCGGCTTCATGTTCATGGCTCGAGTACTGCATTGAAGCTTGTTGTTTAGATTAACTGTTATGTGGGTTTATTTCTTTCGTGTGTGTATTTTTTTGGTGTGCGCCCTTTGAAATAAGCTTTTTTGTTAGAATAAAGAAAGCTTTTGAAAGAAAAGTTAAAATCAGTAAAAGAAGAGAGAAAATGAAAATATTTGGCAAACAAAATGGCAAAAATGCAAAACTATAATAATGCTTTAAATTTTCGTTTTTCTATACTTTCGTTGGATCTTCACAAAAGCTTAATAACAACATGCTTAAACAGTCAACAAAAACTGCCCGCGCCAAAGCTCTTTCAATTTATTTTTAAAAAGTTTACGAATTAATGTAATTAAATTAAATGCTTCAAAAGTTCAAGAGTAAACTTTTACCTTAATTAGCAATGTGTTTCAGCTAATTATTTGCAGCCCGAAACTGCCTCCGGAGCTACGCTCGTTGAATCCTTACAATGGACAAAAGTTTGCTAAGCTCAAATACTATAGGCAGAAGTTAAACAAGCAACCACAAAACTTGTTATCAACATTAATAAATAATTTTAATTTAAAGCAAAAAGTAGTCGCATGAATTTAATTAGTTGCATGTTTAAGTAACATGAGTATTTTTGCACCGCTTTTTTGTTAGTAAACAAATTGACTTACCAAACTTTCATGTTTTTAAAAATAAAAATATAATCGTATAGGTGCAGAAATCTTGTATTTATTTAAATTCTTTAAAGGGAAGTCTTTAAATAAGAGCAACATTTACTTGTTACTCAACGGCTTAAGTCATCTGGAATGGGTTAAGTTTTGGTGTCAGTCTCAAGTTGAAAAGTTAAACAAACAAAACCACAACAACAAAACCAAGCACATTGTGCCATAAATTAAAACTTTCCCGTCAAAACAACACAATTTGGTCAAAATTGAAAATTTACAAAAGTTTCATTAGCCTTTTTTGGGTGCAGCCGTAAATTTTGCCAAACAATTTTGGGCTCTTATAACGGTTGATATGATTCATTCCTTCAGCCAATACACAAGCTGTTGGTGTATACGAAAACTTTTGAGAAATTCAATAACTTGTTGCGAAATTGTTTTAGATGCAATAAAGTCATCGAAGATAAACCATAATTCAAGATTGGGGGTCAAATGGGACACTAAAGGAATGGTTAGACAGCTGTGAAAATTATCTAAGATCATGACAAGCTATGAATTGGATAGCATTACGTCAAATAGCCCAAAATTTATTTAATTTTAATTTAATAGCATGACGTCATTTAACTAAATCTAATCTAATCAAATCAAATGAAATCAAATCAAATCAAATCAAATCTAATCTAATCTAATCTAAGCTAATCTAATCTAATCTAATCAAATAAAATCAAATCGATTTTAAATTTCAATTTGAATAGATTAGTTATTCAGTTTGGCCAGAAAAAATTGTAAAAATTTTTAAGTAACATGAAAAAATTATCTACGTAAATAAAAAAACTATTTTTTGTTTAAACATTCCTCACCTTGTAAATCATAATTTTTGTTAAAAAGCCTTGAAATTCAAATCCTATTTAACAAATAAAAACTTACAACTATGTTCTTTTCAAAGCAGAAGAAAGTAAAAATTTATAATATCAATCGTTATTAAAGCAGTTGGCTGAATGTTGAATCTACCGACGATGAAGATAAATTTGCTTTGGGTGCGTTGTTCAGACTAAAATGGCGCTGAAATGATGCAGGGTGGTCGGTGAACAGCATGACGCCAAAGATTATGGAGATACTAGCTAGATTATGATGACTAGCATAATGATAATGCAGATGATTATAATAGTGATGAAGTTGATTATGATAATGGTGATGATAATAATGATGGTGCGTGGAGTGGCTTAAAGTGCGTTGACAATTTCAATGACAACTTTTTGTAATAGCAACCCAAACCAACTGTGGCGCAGCTATTTGCAATTAAAGAAATAAAATTGAAAATTATTATAATGCTAGCGTTGATGCTTATGATGATGACATTTGTAAACAAAAAAATAAATTCTACAAGAAAGCTTGCAAGAATCGTTTTGAAAACAAAAAAAAAAAAGCATCATAAAAATAATAATGTTTTAGAAATAAATGAGAAAGCCAAGTTGACGATAGCTTCACTTATTGTTGAAAAATAATAAGAAAATGTCAAATGTCAAGGGGCAGAAATGTCAAGATGATTTGGTGTGGTTCAAGTGTAAAATAATGTTTCAGTGTTAGGGAGCGTTGCTAAAATGCAGTGAGGCATTATTAATATTTATACAGATACAACTTACAGTAGTGCAGGGCCGTAGCCAGAATTTACCCATGAGGGGGTGTTTTGATGAACATTTTTATTCATTTACATTCATTTCATTTTCACCTCGACTTCCATTAAAAAAAAGTTTAATTTGTATCCCTCTTAAATTAACCTTGGTCTATTTTAGAACAGATCCAAAAATATTTTGGCTGTTACGATAGCCACTAGTGAGCTAAAACATTTTGCAAAAACCTCCAACAGTCATGTTTTTCGTAAATATATTGACTCATAGAATAGTTGTAAAAATAAATAAACTGTCAGATATTAAAGGCAGAAAAAGGGTCTTCCAATTTGCAGCAAAAAATTGTAAGA